>CM044434.1:74898287-74927335 GCA_024363595.1 Xenopus borealis | reverse complement strand
AGCACTATTAACTGATACATTTTGAAAAAAAAAAATTTCCCATGACAGGATCCCTTTAAGGTTTGCATCTGTAATAGAGCACCATATTTGCACATGCTCAGTTCGTACAAACTACATATGAGCCAAAATTGCCATAAATTGCTGGAGGACCTGAATTGCCGAAGAGTACATGAAGAAAGCCGAAGATTCAGAAGATGGAGCGATGAGTGCTGCTGCTCTTACTCTGCACTGATAGGTGAGAAATATTTTAGGGACATTTTCAGGGCTTTTGAAGTATGCAGTGAGGAAGCAGAGAGAGGGGACTATCTATATTAGTAGGTAGGGGCATTTCTTAATTGGGGGCTTGAGTTGTCCTTCCTATTATTCTATCATTTCATTTTGTATTCTTCTACTTTTTTACCTTCACTTCTGTTCTCTCTTTAGTCTTCCCCTTTCCTGCTTTTCCCAGTCTGTATCCTTCTCACTCATTCCTTGTTCTGTTTTGCTACCTGTCTTCTCTCTCCTCTGTTCATTTCTCTTTACTTCTGGAGTGTTCCACCTCCCACCAAATTTTTTCACACTTAATTCTCTTCTCCTCTATCCAGCACGGGATTTCCTACAATCCAACCACTATGTTGGTTGCTGTGGTTGTTGAGGATTCTTCCTAAGCACTAGGCACCACAAGAACAACCAACACCTACACGTATGCATTTCCAAATAGGTTAAATGCTCTTTTTCAAATCTTACAAACATTAAAACATGGAGCATTCTTTAAGCTTAAATACATGCTTCAATGGGAGCAAGACTTACAAATGACCCTCTCACCACAGCAATGGTCACAAGGTAGCCTTATAGCAAACCAAGGAAGCACATGTGTTACAAATAGAGAAACATCGATTAAACTTCTACACAGAACCTACCTGGTCCCAACACGATTACACAAGATCTACCCATCATGTGATCCCCAATGCTTTAGAGGATGTCAGGAAATGGGGACATTGCTCCACACTTGGTGGAGTTGCACAGTAGTCTAAAAATTTTGGGACCAAATTATCCATTTACTAACCAAAATATTGCATACCGATTTCCCCAAAGATCCAGCTGTTCTACTCCTAGGGAAAAAAACAGCCAATCTCACCAATGCTGCCCACGGGCTATTTCAACATATTTAAACAGCTGTCAGACTGATAGTTGCACGCAAGTGGAAAAAGACTACTATCCCTCTACTTGTGCTCAAAGCTAAGATCATAGACATATCAGCTAATGAGAAACATATATGCTACAAAATGATCAGGCAGCATATGAGAAGATTTGGTTACCCTGGCTGGCTTATGAAAATGATCCATTGCTCTTCGCATTATTACATGTATGAAGTCTACCCCAAATACCTTTACTCATGCTCAACCCCAAACTCTTTGCCACAGCACCAATAAATACACTGACATGCCAAAAGTGATCCCTGGCTGCCTCAGACCAGTTTGACTTATTTTCTTTTCCTTCTTGTTCTCCTTTTAGTTATCAATCCCCTCCATTCTATGCTAACTATGTTATACCACGTTGAAGGGAATGAGTGATGTATACTCATATGCTTTTTGTTACACAGCTTGTTTGATATATCTGTAAATCCAATAAAACATTTCAGTTTAAAAAAAATGGAGCATTTGTGTTCTGAAAATGTTGGGTAAAGTAGGGGCTGGTTTTACTATACTGTCTATGACGTGCTTATACCTTCTGTCCAGGAAGAAATGTAGCCATTCACTGGAGAAAGATTAAAGGCAAATATGCAGGGGACGTATGATGTCCACATGGTGGCCAAAAAACATTTTGTAACAAAACTAATAAAGAAACAGAAATCTATATCTGACACTTTTTGAGGCTACATATTTGGATATTAAATTATCCTTCAGTTCACACTTTTGTTGTTCAATGTTATAATCAACCAAGTAAGTTCTTTTTTTACAGTGCAAGTCTTTCATTTCTAAATATGCCATTAGTTTTAGATTACCCCGAAATCAGCTGGAATAAAAACAGCCAGAATCCAAAAAGCAAAATATAATTTCAGTGAAATTACAGTAAAGTGAAAAGCAAATAACAGTGTGGGATTTATTCTGTGTATGTGATTTGATCTTGCTCTGCTGCATACTGCCTGTGGTTGTGTGTTTGATATTATTCTGCTATCAAAAGCAACAGAATTGTAAATCCTTGTGGATGTACACATGGTGTATGTACCCCTGGGGGTCAGAATTGCACTGTAAGGAACTCCCCCGTGTCCCCCTACAACCAAGCAGCTATTTGTAATCAGTCATGTAGCAAACATTTCTGCATAACTACACATAGCTCAGCAGAGTCAGAAATACATTTGCAGTTCTAGTGCTCTTCTGTATTAAGCAAAGACTACTGTTCATGTATAAATCTAGGACCCAAAACATATGTCTGGATGGCAAAACAGACATTTGTGGTATTGAAGTCTTGTCAGCTAATATGACTCTTTTATATACCCCATCTACATGTACATACAAACACATGGGGGGAGGTTATAAATCTGTTTGGGGGGAAATGTAATAATGTAAAATTTGCATAATTTTGTAATTTGCAACAGTCGCAATTTAATGAACAGGTCTTACATGTGTCAAAAATGCATTACCTACAACTACAAGCAGACTTTAAAGGAGAAGTAAAGATTAACTAAAGACATAGATTAGAAATGTTGTGCATTATGTTTCTGTAGCTGCTGTACCAGCCCAAGGCAACTACAGCAGTTTAGCAGTAAAGATCTGTGTCTCCAAAGATGCCCCAGTAGCTCCCCATCTTCTTTTCTGCTGATTCACTGATTCACATGCTCTGTGCTGCTGTCACTTACTGAGCTTAGGGACCGACTCAAAATATACAGTACACATAGGCGCATATATACAGTACTTAGGTTCGTCCTCGCCACACTATATCAGACGTTAATTCAATATGACTATTCATTCATCAAAATGCAAAAAAACAGCTGTTAATCCACCTGGCAAAATGGTGCGAATGTTCTCTAGCGGTGAGGTTTTTTGATAGCGAATTGTCTTCTTCAACTTTAGTAAATGTGCCCCAAAGAATATAAATATCACAATATGAGGCTGATTCGTATTAATACACATAATTAATACAGAAACCAGTGCAACTAGCATCATAACTGAATAATCAGCCTTGTAGCATCAGTTTAAATTACAAGACAACCTCATTTTCTGCTGAGCATGTGAGTGTCACAGACAGTTTCCAAGATGGTGACCCCCTGTGACAAGTTTGAAGTCCTGGATCATTGCTGCTATTGACAGACTGAAACTTCAGGCTGATGCCATAAATTCAGTATGTAAACTATTCCATTTTTAGCCTTATTAATTGTTAGGGTTTCTTTATGAGTTCTTAAAAATGTGCTATGGGTTTTAAACTAATAAACAATTATATTGCTAAATTACATGTTTAATTCTTATATTTAAGTGTCATTTCATTGACATATTTTATTACTTATAATTTTTTGAAGGCAGAAAACACTGAGAATCTTTCTTGTACGTCACCTGGACGATTTAGTTAACTTTTGACATATCTCAAAATGTCCATATATGTCTGCTAATACCAGTATAAATAAACTATTGGATGTCAGTCCATAATAGGGCTGCACGTCGTACGAAAGACCAGATATGCAGCATGTGCACTGGTCATATTGATTGGATGATTGTGATAAAATCTTACCCTGGTGGTCCAATGGTGAGGCAGGGACAGCCTCTGCTCCTCTCCCCCAACGGCTTCCTAGTGTGCACTCCACACGCACTTCCGCCTTTTAAAGGTGCAGGCGCGCTGATGTATGACGCCAAATTCAAAAATATAAAAGGGGATCTCTGCTAAATACTAAATTGCCCATGATAGGTTTATTCCTGGTGCCTTGTACCTTGTGCTGTTAAGCTTCTAGTCTGTCCTGATTCCTCTGTTTGACCCTGCCTGGCTATTTGACTTCTCTGACCTCTGAAACCTGATCCTTGCCAGAAACTGACTTTGATTCTGCTTAACCCTCCTGATTGACTTCCTGGTTTGACCCCTGCCTGTTATTCGACTACGATTTTGCCTCACCCCATCTGATTGATTATCTGGTTTGACCCTTTGCCTGCCTGATGATCCTAGTTATCTGCCTGCCTTGATCCAGCCTGTCTGACTACGTATCTGCCTACTCCTGCTTGTACCGTGATCTTTGGCCTTATAAATTCTAAACTATTGTGCCCCTCTGCCTACCCAGAACCCTTATCACCTCTCCTTTAAGTCCAGGTGGCATCCAAGTAAGCCGAGGGTTCCTCCCGAGGCCCAAAGGCGGTCACACTACTGGTGAAGCACAAGCCCAGACCAGGGTGCTTGGTGTTTGTTCTGGTGTTGGGTGCCGACCGTGACAATGATTGAATGAAGTGTAAGGAAGCGAGGTTCTTGAATTTTTGCAGTCTGTGCCACTAAATGGGGTCATTTGTTGGCTCTGTTTTCATTTTGATGTATAAACATTGATGGGATCTCACAACATACTGACTAACTATCATTAAATTATTACATTAAAAAATGTGTGCAGGTGTGGACAAAAATAGAATGTTCCCAACAGTATGTTTTTAGGAAAACTTTGCTAAATGGTTAGGGAAGTGAATTTCTATTCTGAGAATATTTGGAAAATGTGCTCTAATAGCAATAGAACTGAGAACAAATTAAATAATTTATTGCAATCTGTGGCAGCCATTGGCTTAGAAGTTACTAGTCCCAATAGAAAATCTTTTTAGCCTCCCTCTTTTTTGACATGATACAAGCTCGGCTTATACAAAAAAAGCTGTATAAAAAGTAACTGAACTCCACAGATTCCACTAAATGGAAGGAAAGCATGATACGTATCCAACCATTTCCCTGTAATTCAATGCCTCTCTCACCTTCTTCCAGTGGATGGAATTCTCGGACTTAAAATCCTTTTGATTTTCAGAAAAACTGTGCATTTCGGAAACAATTCGGAAAGCAGAGGCATTTAAGTTGCAGAATCTATTTTCTCTTGTTTTAAGTTGTGTCTTTTTTTTATTCACACTGGATGTTACAGAAATGAGTGCTTATAAAGCCACCTTCAAGCCCATCTAAACCAACCTGCTTTGAAATATCTTTCTTTTGTATCTTTTAGAGTGCCAGGACAGATGCATGGCAAGCACCTTGCTATATGATTTTCATGGTGTACAAATACCACTGTGAGGTCTTACTCTTTCATAGCAAAGTTGTATTTTGCACAACCATACCCCCCATAAACAGGTGAAAACTATTTTATTAATTTGCCCCACAAGTTAATTTGTTGGTAACTTGTGCAACAAAGAATTTGCATGCTAGATGGCAAAGTCAAAAAAAAAAAAGAGAGGTAAATCCATTTTTTATACATTATTATTTAGTCTTCTCTCATCATTTCAATTGCTGGGGATGCAGCACTGGTCAGTAATGCAATGAATGGAATAGGCCAATATGGATGACTTTTCTTCCATTAATTACTGTAAATTGTAAACAGTTTACTGCAAAGTGTGTCTACTGCATCATTAAAAATATGCACGTGACAGTTTATCAGTAGTGAGCTATCAACATTTTCTCTTTTAACTCCTTGACACGGTCTGCGGGAAATCAAATAGAAGCAGGATAATCAATGATCATTTTAAGATTTGTGTACATGGTGTATTTTTGTGTTTGAACTAGTAAATATACATCTTATAACTCCCGAGAAGTACACAGTGATTGAATCTTTATTGCAGAGGCAAGATGGATGTCACTGGTGCTCATAAATAGTGAGCAGTGGAATTTATTTTTTGCAAGGCAATTCAGCAGGAAAAAGTCAGGAATGAGGTGGCATTAATACATGTTTGAGGTCTATTATCTGGAAATCTGTTATCCACAACAGCCTTAATTACAGGCAGGCCATCTCCTATGGACTACATTTTAATCAAATAATTCTTTTTTTTTTTTTTCCTTTTTCTCTGTAAAAATAAAAAGTGCCTTGTAATTGATCCGAACTAAGATATAATCGATGCTAATTAAAACAGCCCTATTGGGTTTATTTAATGTTTAAATTAATTTTAGTAAACTTACGGTATGATGATCCAAATTACGGAAACACCCCTTATCCGGACAACTCCAAGTCCTGAGCATTCTGGCTAACAGGTCCCAAACCTGTATTTCTAATGGTCACTGCCACTGTCTGGGAGATGTGCCACAATATTTAATTAACAAGATAGACATGGCTTTCTCTCTTAATTTCCCTTGAGGGTAAGGGCACACGGCAAGATTCGGGGAGATTTAGTCGCCTGGTGACTAATCGCCTCTTCTTCTGGGTGACAATCTCCCCAAACAGCCTTCCTGTGCCTTCATGCCTGCTTGAATGAATAGTCGTTAATGGTCTGGCACTCTCGCCACTTCGTTTTCTGAAGTCGCCCGCAGTTGAAATTTCGGGGGACTTTGGAAAACAAAGCCCTGTAAGTGCCATACCGCTACTGACTTTTCATTCAGGAAGGCAGATAAGGGAGATTGTAGCCCAGAAGAAGAGGCAATTAGTCTCCAGGTGACTAAATCTCCCAGAATCTGCCCATGTGCCCTTACCCTCAAGGTGTGCATTCATTTTTCTAAAACCATAGAACAATATGAAATCATTCATTTCCTTGTCTCTTCCATATGTGAGGTGTTAATGAGCAGATACTGATAATATTAGTACATTGCTATAAGTTTGCAAATTGTAATTAGCTAGGTTCTCCTTCTGTGAAAGCCATCTCATGTCTAATGATTGCGTGGGTGGAGGGCTTACCAGACAGCCCCAGAATTATCTCAGGGTGAGTGTGCCCTTCTGCAGAGGAAACATATGGAGCTAAACATTAGTACTGCAGCAAATTGCTTGTGGTTGCAGAGGGATCACCTATTAGCAGAGGTTGTAGGGGTTAGCTGTAACACATGCTTTGAATCGGTTTATAGGTAGAGGGAGGAATAAGGTTTATCCAGGAGGAGGTAGGCAGATGAATGGAAACATTCTTCAGTTGGATGGGAATTACATCTCTAGTGCTGTTCTGCATAGTGCTACGTACAAAGGAGATGCATTTGCGCATTGTCTGCATTTGTTGTAGAAGCACTATTAGAAGCCCCTGCTTATTCCTTAATGCACAGTGCAGGCCTGCTGGACGTATAATTAAAACTGATTCCATCCTGACCTGTTTATCAAAGCAGCTGTGCTCCATAATTATTTTAACCCTTCCCATTGAACAGCCATAATATAAAATGCTACATCTCGCCTTATTATGCACGTTATAGAATAGCTGCAGCACATTCGTGAAATGGGTTACATTCCTTTCCAATCCCTCAAACTACATCTGCTGTTCAGGAGATGGCTGGGGCTTAGGGAGTTGCCCTACAAAGACAGATGTTCTTGGTAGTTTTGTCTGTGTATTGAGGTGATCATAGAGTTATCAAAAATGATACCCAAAATATACTGTATCAAATAAGAAAACAGCTGATATGGCAGCACTGTGTAGGCATCCTGAGACAGACAGTGCAACCTGGGATTAAAAGACAAATTATAGGCTGCATGCAAGTAACAAAGAAAACATCTGCCACATGCTATGTTTCTAGGCATAGAGGAAAGGAAGGCAGATATGTAGCACTCTGGGTGAAATACAGCTCTCTTGAAGGGACAACGATAAGTCAGTAAATATATGCGAGTACTTATTGCTGCTCATTGCTTCTCTTTAAAAAGTGTATTTAATTTCCTTTTATTTTTACAACTTTAAATAAAATTCTTCTCTTTTGCCGTTAATTTATTAAGGCAACCAGAACTGTAGGGGTCCTTTGGAGAATGATCCAACAACTCTATTTCTTTTTTTGTTCTATGAAACGTAATGCTTTTAGGCCATGGCTGAGCAGTACGGGGCAAGCTCTTAATAATGTCAGCCCTTGCCCGTGGGACAGATTTCAGGTTTCATTTAAGGGTGTAATTTTCAGATCAGTCGAAAGCTTGTGAAAATCTTGCAGAGAAGATGAAGGGGACGCCGTTTTTAACATTACAAAGCAACTATGTCCTTCTGAGAAACGATTAATCCAACCTGCACTGGGTTGCACACGGACCTCCCGCCTGTCTCTCCTTTGGTAATTACATCTCAGTTGCTTACACTGGCAGGAAAAGCAGAATCCATATGAAGAGAGGGAGCAGAGGAATAGAGAGAGACAAAACTGAGCCAGCTGAGTAGCAACCAGAAAGCAGTGTGCGTGTGGGAAAGCAGGGGCAGACAATCTTATCAACCTGTACGTGAGGTGAGGAAGATAGAAAACACCAACTGGTACTTGCCCAGAATTCGACAAACGTGAAAGTTAAAAGTAATCAACTTGCATTCTGCCATTATATACCACCTGTTAAAGTTTATTGGGCTTACAGATATCATTTGTCAGTAGTTTGTTAAGCAACGTTCAAATTCAAGTTGGAAGGCAGGGCCAACTGGTACAGCACCAACTTTAATTGATGAATATTTGGTTTGAAATAATAGCCAGCTCATTTAGCTGGGTCTGTGTTTAACATTATTGCAGTGCAGGAAATAAACTATTTTAAAAATCTCAGCTGTCCATCAAATTGCCTGCTCCTTTTCTATGCCTTAGAGGTGGGGCAGTCAATTATGTTCACTAGCCTTTCTGTGCTTCCTCTGTGTCACTGCATTACCCACTTCCCCCTTCCCTCCTCACCATCTAACTGTGTATCCTTTGCATGAACATGTGCCTCAGATGCCCCAATCTGGTGCATAAACAAGATTTTGGCATGTTGCAAAGCTCGTCTTATTAGCGTTTGCAAAATGGTGACAGTGTATTGCAAGAATAAAAGAAACACAATTAAAATCATTTATATATTGTAAGCAAAGTTTATTTTACTTGACTAGCATCATTAATATTATTTGGAAATTTTTCTTAGGCTGATGGGTTCCTTTTAATGCTCTTCTATGGAGGTCTCAGGAGGAGTAGTTCGGTAACTCCACTACGGTACCAGGTCCTGCTGCTCAGGTCAACTTTCAGCTCCCATAGCTAATAACATAATCCCCATTAATTATGAAATCCCTGCAATCATACTCATGCTGCAACTATGTTTGAGGAGATGAGAGGCTTTTCCATGATTAAAAGCTCTATCCACTCTTCTTTAAAGTAAACAGTTACTGTACTTCTGAACGAGTAGTTGGGTAAATAGAGTGTTTTTACAATGTAAAGAGATCTAAATGGAATAAAAGCAGACATTTTCAGGTTCATCCCTGCTCCATGTAGACACACACAGGTGGAAACTGTACTTTGCAGTGCAGACAGAGGAAGCCAATGATTTGAGCTGATCCACTTCTCTGCCTCATTAAAAAAATGCAGACAGAGAAGAAGCGTTGCATACATCTGTGTGCCCTTGCCTTTAATACAGTAGACACACTGGGATCTGACTGTAGACAAAATATGTCACACAGCTAGTCTCCAAACACAATCTAAAAAATGAAATGGTTTCATCTAGTCTTTCTTTTGGATGTGGTCTGATATTAGAGTGAAATAAGTTCTAATGTTTGTTAATATAAGGAAGAGATGGCTGACATTTCTCTCTGCTTATAAAGCTGTATAGGGCCTGGTTTCAGATCACAATTGTGTATCTTTGTAGTCCTCATGGATGGATAAGCAAGGATAAGTCAACCACATGTATGCCAGTTATGTCCTGAGTGCCACAGACAGATGCTAAAAGGTAGGAGAGCATAGCTTAGCTGACAAATTAGTTTTACTCCCCAGAATATTTTAATTTGATCAGAAACAGTAAAGCAAGGGGGTTGTAGGTAAGAAATTGTGTATTAGAGCCTACAATAACAGCAGAATCTTTGTTATAAGCATGGGAATCTCACATGGCCAACTACGTCAAAGTCATCCCATATCTGGCCAGTCCTACTCTCAAATTGCACCTGATTCATTAAGAATTCTATTACTTCATTATACATTTTACAAAGGGACTAAGTTTTACCTGCAACTTACTCTCTGCTTTCAAAGTAAAACTCCCAAACGTGGTTGTCCTTTTGTTAGACACCAGTGGGATCACCTGACTATAGCAGGAAGGGGTGGGAGCTACAACCACTGCTCCTACATTTTACTTTGAAAGCAGCGAGTAAGTTGCAGGTAAAACTTAGTCCCTTTATAAAATGAATAATGAAGCAAATGAATTCTTAATGAATCAGATGAAAATTGAGCGTAGGACTGGCCATATCGGGGATGACTTTGACGTAGTTGGCCAACTTAAATATATTGCAATATATGGACATACAATCCCTGTTTTGTTTAAAGGGGGGGGGGCATTTTTAGTAGCTTAAGGCACAAAATGTTTCAATGTCTTAAATATATGGATAATGGGTTGAGTGCAGAGGACCTCTTGTATTTGTCTATGTGTATTCTGTGGTCACAACCTCATTGTACCCCCACTTAATGTTTTTAAAATTAGTGGTGAGCACAACTTTCCCCTGTTTTTATACATCCAGTCAGTTTGTGGAGAGTAGGGTCTCTACATGCCCAGTGCAAAAATCTGGAGCAATTTGCCATGTTTTACCCACTATTCCAGTGTAATTGTGTTTGTGCAACACAACTTACATATTGTACATACTTAAGCATGTTAAACAAGAACATGGCATTTTAAACTGGTGAACATAGTGATGCAGCTTGCGATCATAAAATATTATGCTTTATAAGAAACAAGTGGGTCGCTCTTGTACTGACAGCATATCCATGTTTGTTAGTATGGAAGGCCTTCACTTAGCTGTCACTAGTAATTAAAAAATGCATCTTTTATACTATATTATGTAACTGTATTTCTCCTACCTAAAACAGATGTGCAATTTTCCAGAAGCAGGCCCACAAAGTATTCAAACATTTTTATTATAATAATAAATTGAAACAGAAAATAATGTAAAATTTCAACTATAGACCCCACAGTCCTTCCAGTGAACCTTTTGTCTCTCCATAGAGTTCACAATTATGTTCTCATTACAGAGAACTTATCCATATTTGTTACTACATCTGTATTTGACTTTATGTTGAGACTGCGTGACATATCTTACAGTGCAAGGTAGGTAGAAGTGGGTACAAATATAAATGCAAAAGTCAATAAAACGGCACAATTCAGAAATTTGATATAAACTAGAATATGTAACAAAACGCCAAAGACATTCCCTATGGAGTGCGGGAACATTGGGAAGTCCTTGGGACAACATGTGTGGGGAATGTGATAATGTTTGCATACATAACTAGTTGCTCTTTTCATGTTGTGCCTGAAAAGGTAGCCCTCATGGGAAGGAGACTTGCCGTGTACCCATCTCACATGTAGTTTATGAAAGAAGCTTTGTGCCCAACGGTATTGAGGGAGAAATGGCAGAACAGGCTGGCAGCGCCAAGGAGAAAAACTCAAACAGAATAATTGAGCATGTTTTTACAGGGAGCTGAGAGAGAGATAACTGAGTTCTAATAGTTATTCAGAACAGAAAGATGGCAGGAAAGTGCTGGCAGCAGGGGTTATGTATACTAATCGGATCGCCTCCTCACAGCTTCCATAATGCATCTCAAATAAAAGAGCAGACACACCATATTGCTAATGATGAAGACTGCAGGTAATACTCCAAGTATTAAATTGTTAAAAAAAAAAAAAATTAAGACAAAATATTTCAATTATTGTTTCTAAGTTGGTCATGGATAATCTAGAAAGGCATATAAGAGAAACATTCACACATATTAAAGCATATCGTGCACAGTTAAAGAACTAAGACAGCTTATGGATTTAGTGGAGGCTGAACACAATGGCAGAATGTCAGAGCTGTCACAGTGTATAGTGTTTCCTCTAAACTGTGTCCATGTGTTCGCACACTTAAGATATGACATAGCGTAGACGGCGTCAAAGTTGTCAAACATATGAAGGCCCTTATATAAATAAGCACTTGCTTAGACTTCTGTGCACAGTTTTGATATAATAAAATATATAGTTTATATAATATATAATTTTCACACACAGCCTACAAGAAACAGACAAAAAAAGAAAGAAGAGATAGCATATGAGCATAGGATTTCTATTATGTATACATGGGTCTATACTACATGAGAATCAATTATAGTGTCTATAACTTTTTTCTGTATCCAGAAAATATCCAGAAAATATTTGTCTAAATATATGAAATAGAGGGCAGATTGGAAGTTACATTTTACAGACCAGATGTGTAGATGTATGACTAGAAGCTATTGGACTCCATAGCATAACCAAACTCTTGGAGGATGACACTGAAAATGACGTTGTCAATAAAGGAAACTGCTCAGCAGTCACAACACCGCTGCACCCTCTTTATTCCTGGCCCCCAGGAATATAGTACTTCCCGGTGGGAGAGATCTTGTTTAAATATTTCACTAATATTTTAATCAAAGTTAAGTTTGCCATTTTTCACATTCTGTATCAAGCAAAGCATCATTAGAAATCCCTGCAAAGAAGGAAATACATTCCTAAGGGAGCACAATTGCAAGAGATCTGACACATGTATACTGTATGTAGTATGAATCATGTTTAGATCATCCTGTGCAGATGAGGGACGTCATTTTGCTACTCACTGTCTGGTGGGAATTATGTGCCCCAGCATGCTGTTTGGCCTGTGTAGAATGTGAAAAATGTATTAATAGCTTTGCCCACTGTGTCAGTGCTTAACCAACAAGTTATGAAATGCATTGATTCATTTAAAGTTGCAAGTTGCATACTGGAATTGCAGCTCCATCAGTGGTTTTAAAACCCCAGAATGGGTGTCCCTAACCTTTGACAAAAAGGTGATCTGTTGTTTCTGGAAGGGCTCCCATGCTGCCTGAGATGGACCCCCCATGCCACCCCTTTCTTACCTGCAGTAACTTTTCCTACAGGGGCAAGGAGGGATCCCATCACTGCACAACTGTGCTCTCTACACAAGAAGAGTCACATTTTAACACCCCTGTTTTCTGGATTATTACTAACGTGTTACAGTGCTAGTATGCAAACACAGTCACTGTTATGGCAGATTCAAGGGAGAAGTCACCAATATCATCTTTATCTCTGAGATCTGCAATACCAGGCCCTGTAGCTTTAACATGTCATCCTCCCCCCACCTCCTCCAGCTAGTAGAACAGAGCTAAACGTAAAATGTATTCTTCTTTTTACCTCTCCATGAAGCACAAATGCCTACCATAATGTAACCATCTCCATTCAAAATGTAGTGACAACTCTATTAAGTGAATGTTGCAGGGCTACGTTGCATTTACATTAAATTGCAATCAGTTAATCCCTTTTAGCTCAATTTTCTAGATGTGCCCCTGAATTTTCAAGTAATCTGGCAACCCTAGTAGCAGGGATGGCAGCAGTTTTAAAGAAAAAATGTGCATGCTTGTCATTTACCTGTAGAAATGAAGGTGAACTGGTAGGCAGTGTGTCATTTTATGGTAGGTATCACAGCTTTTTAAATTAAGGAAATTTCACAAAACTGTAATGCTCTTTGTGGCATTTAATTCTGTGGATTACTGTGGCAGGGGCACTCTCCTAACTAATATTGAGGTACTTCTATTCTGTGACTCACTGTGCCTTGTAGTCATAGGCGGAGGGTGATTTTTTTTGTTTGGGTAGGCTAAGTCTATTGTTACATCAACAGTCTCCTCTTCTGTGATTTTCCACTGGTGGGGAAACAGCTGATTCAGCCCCATATTATAAGCGATGGCAAAAGTTGTAATTCACCTGTCTGAGCACACAGGGTGGAATTTTGTCTAAAAATGCACCATAATCTGAAATCCATCCCGGTACATGGGCTGACTTCAGAGCTAATAACTGATGGGCGCACAGGATGCATGGTTAATTATGAAGTCATTTTTCACTTGACATGGACAAAGGTTATTTTTAAAATAATATGCTTATAATGAAAATAATTTGCATAGCACTGTATTATTATCACAATTTGAGAAAAAGTTCAGTTAATCCACATTACTGGAAATCAGGGCTAATGATTGGGTTATTTAACATTAAAGCATGTTTACTGGTCTACTTCAACATAAAACACAAGGAATATGTTATGGGAGACCTTGGTCCCCTTGCAAAAAAAAACAGTAGCTGCCTTTTACTGTAGTTTCAAAGTAATACAATATTAAAGGACAAGAAAAGTCTAAAAATGAATAGGGCTAAAAATGCCATGTTTTATATACTGAACATATTGCACCCGCCGAAAGTTTCAGCTTGTCAATAGCAGCACTGATCCAGGACTTCAAACTTGTCACAGGGGTCACCATCTTGTAAAGTGTCTGCAACACTCACACGCTCAGTGGGCTCTGAGCAGCTAAGCTTAGGGGATGTTGCAAATTATCAAACAGAAAATGAGGCTGGCCTGTAATATAAGATGATGCTACAGGGATTATTATTAAATTCTGATGCTAGTTGCACTGTTTTCTGTGCCACCATGTAGTAATTATCTGTAATTAATGACTAATCAGCCTTATATTGTGACATTTCTATTCTATGTGTACTGTATATTTTGAGTGGGTCCCTAAGCTCAGTAAGTGACAGCAGCACAGAGCATGTGCAGTGAATCAGCAGAAAAGAAGATGGGGAGCTACTGGGGCATCTTTGGAGACACAGATCTTTACTGCTAAAGGGCTGTGCTTGCCTTGGGCTGGTACAAAAGCCAAAAACATAATGTACAACATTTCTAGCTTACTTCTTTAGTTTCACTTTCCTTGTCCTTTAACAGTAGATGGGGTTAAGAAAAAACTTGCATTCATTTATCAACACAACATTTTTGTGTGACAGTAGCCAAACTGGATCTGTTACCTAATCCAGATGAAGGTGAATTGATACAATAGTTGCTAAAATTCACCATATACTGCGAACAAATGTGTTAACTAATTGTATCAACTAAATGTAGCAAACTGTAACAGTTAAGATGCTCCTGGATAACTGAGCTGCCAGACTGAGAAACCAGAGATACGAACATTAAACTTCAAACTTAAATTTTGGGAAACAGTAAAAAATAAAAGATAAAAAGCAATTTAAAAAGTATTTGTTTATGGTGAACAATCTGAAAATAACTCAAAAATGTTTGTAAGGTGAATAACCCCTTTAAGGAAACAATCACCAATATCCAATCACAATGGTTCCACTGAACTATTCAGGTAGGTGTTGGCTGAAACTCACACAGGTGTAAAGTGCGATCTTGTCACAATGGTACCATGTTAGTATGAAATAATCCCCACATACCAGACAAGCGGGTGGAGGATTAGCAGTTGCTTTGTCTCTTGGTCCTGATCTCCAGAACAAAGAAACATCCTGGGTAAAGATCAGTCTCACCTATTCCCTAAAGTTTGGGGCAGACAAGGAGATTAAGTCACCTGGCAATGAATCACCTCATGTGAGGCGACAATTTCCCCGAACTGCCTGCTCCATGCCAGCCACCTGCATGAATGAAGAAATGCCAGCACCGATGCACTTGCGGCGTTTCGATTTCCGGAATCGCCCAAAGTTTCCAGAGGCAACCTGTTTAGGTAAACAGGTTTGGGGAGGAGAATATTTCTGATTTCTGTGAGCGAATATTTTGTTAATTTGATTTTGTGGTATGCATGGGATAATATTTGTAAGGCTCCCTGCATTGTTTTACTGACCTTTTTGTACCATCCCCAAAGTTTTCTCATTTACTTCCCTTTTTAGAGAACTTGCAAATATCTTTCAGTGGTTTAATCATGAAAGTCTTTGGCACCAATACTGGCCTGTTTGGAGTACATACTGTACTATATCATGACATAAAGTAATGGCTAAAGGCAAATGGCTCTATCTTGATTTTTTTTTTTTAGGCCCCAAATTTTACATTTAACTTAGGCTTCATATTTTGGTGGGAGGGATCAGATCATTGCATAACATTCTGCTTTTTGCTGGATGCTGTAGGCTGCAATTGGAAATCCCTTGTGTATACACTGAAAGACGTGTTAAAATTGTTACCTTTTATATGTTTTTGTATTCATGTTTGGACTGGGCCAGTGGGACAACAGGAAAAAACCTAGTGGGCCCCCACTGGCCCAGGTCAGCTTTAGCTCCCTGTACTCCCTTCCGGCCTCCAGTTGCTGCCACAAGCAGGAAAAGAAGGTAGGCATGTGGGGGCCAGAGGGGGTTTGTAGCACAGGTGGTCTTAGGTGTCTTTGCCACTGGGGCGGGAGTTTGGTGGCTCCGAAGCAGCAGTCCAGGTGGGCCCCAGTCTGACCCGTTTGTATGTAATTCATTTCAGTGACTAAATAAAAGTGGCTGCATCTTCCTGACTTTCAGGGTGTTTTGGAGCATAAAAATAATAAACAGCATAGGACATGGTGGAGAGAGGTTGCAAGGGGGATGCTACACTTTAAAAGCAGTGGCAACATTACTCTACAATATTGTAGATGAGCTATAGTGAATGTTGCTCTGCAAGCAATAATAAGCTATAGGTGGATCTGTGATGGTTAGCAGGCATAGCATTGCAATGCTTTGTGGAGTGTTTATCTTGAGATTGTCCTGTGACACCCTGCAGATATGCCTGTGTTATCTAAAGCAGATTTATATTATTAGCACGTGGGCTCCCTGAATCTTCTTCTCTCAGGCTGGCAACATTTGTCCAGATTGTCAGGAAGCTGCAGATCATCTCTAATTAGAAGGACACATATGTGGTATTGAATAAAGGGGAGAGGATGGTATGCTGGGGATTGATGAGTAACTTGGCAGGGGAACATTTCATTAGCACCAACCACAGTCAGAACTTAGGCTTACAGACCAAAAATAAGATTAAATAAAAAGAATTGTTCAGTTCCAATATTGCTTGTCTCTTCTGCAGCTTTATGCAGTATACCCATTTATGCATTCCACTTGTGTAGTCACAGATGAAGGTACATAGTAACTGCAATGACCTCAGAACTAAATTGTGTGGTCTGTGCTACAGTGAAACACAGGCAAGTGGTAGAGATTGATAAAAAGTCAAACCGACTGTAACCAGTTGTCACGAACGGCACCCAATACCAGAACGGTTGCTAAGCACCCTGGTCTCAGCTCGGCTTCACCAGTTAAGTGACTGCCTTTGGCCTCGGGAGGAGCCCTCATCTTACTCAGATGCCACCTGGACTTATCGAGAAGTGCAAAGCTAAGAGTTCTGGCTAGCACAGGGGCACAATCGTCTCACCAATAGGGTTGCCACCTGGCCTAGATAAATATATAGGAAGGCCAGTATTTTTTTTCAAGAAAAGGTGACAACCCTACTCACCAAGTATACTGGATATAAGAATACCACCAAAGTGGAACAGGTGGACTGGACCAGCACAAGTGAAGTAGAATATTCAGACAGGCCAGAATCAGGATTAGAGAGTGTAGAATAGTCAGTGGTCAGGCAAAGGTTAGGATTGGAGATTATCAGAGTAAACAGACAGGCCAAGGTCAGGATTGGAGAATAATGGAGTAGTCAGGCAAGGGTCAATACACAGTAGGTCAGGCAGGAAATAGCATAGAAAGGACACCCAGGAACTTCTAGATAGAACCTAACAACGGGCAACGAACTATAGACCAAGTTCCCTTTAAATAGTTTGAATTTGGCACCACTGCGTGCTGACGTCAGCGCGCATGCGCCTTTAAAACCCGGAAGTGCGCGTGCAGCGCGCCATAGGGATGCCGGCAGCCGGGAGGAAGGATGCACGCGGTGAGAGTCCCCACCGGAGGCCCCGCTCCCGAGTGCATGGGGTAAGCCACTAGACCACCATGGATATTGTTCGTTACACCAGTCCACTCCCAAACCACACCCAAACTAACCTGGCAAACCTCCTCTATTTATATACCTGCACCTGACCTGCTCAGACCAAACCTGCTTTCATCCTGAAAATCTGTTGTGTGGAAGTCACGTCAGAACCAAACCCATCAACAGTCTTGTGGGTTTAGGAACAGCCCACACATCCCTAGTGCAAACCATCCACATGTCATAAAGTACATTTTCCTTTGTGCTCTGTGCCTTAAAATTATGAACATGTACACTCATGCCACATATAGTAAATATGACATCCATAATGCCTAAAAGACAAACGTTCTGTGCAATTTTCAAGTTAGAGGAAGTGTATGTACCTGAGTGGCAGGCATAAAAAGACATATTCTATGACAGACCTCACTGGGGCAAACAAAGCTTTGGATAGGAGTAACCCAGTGCACTTGTTTGCTTTGCAACCTGAGGCCTGAGATAGTGCCATGCCTTATGTACACTGACAGTAAAACTGAGCATCAATTCAAAAATAAGTCTCTGACAAGATCAATTTAACCCTTTCAATGGTAACAAGTTTTTGGTTGCTACAAGCCAGGTACTGGTAGTGCCAAATAGAGCCTTCTGTATGTCTAATGTGTGCAGAAAAGCAGATACAACAATACCGCCTGAGGAAGCACTATTGGAGCACAAAACTCATTGAAGCTGAAAGGGATATGGCTGCCCTAGGCCACATCACAGCAAATGACCCTGCACATGCTTGTTTTGCCAACGGGGGTGATGACAAGAGTTCGGACTTGGGGTAGGCTACATATGAAGTACATGCCTGGCCCCTTCAACCATGTCCCTTCCCAAGAGCTCTTATACCCCAGGTAGCGCTTTCCCAAAAGTACCTCTCCCTTTAGAATTTAGCAGCCACTCCCATGTAGTTGGTACATGCACAAGCCCTGTTCTCAAACCAGGGCCCCGCACCTATATCCTTGCCAATATCCTCCCTTGGGTGGCTCACTCACCGGGGTGCTCTCAGAGGCAGTTATAGGCAGCTCTGCAACAGGGTCAATCTCAGCAGTGGCTACTTTTGCCCATGGAGTCTCTAGCAGTGACTGGCTCTGTACTAAAGATACAGAACTCTCCACCAAAAACTGCACAGCATGAAACAGTAGCCCATCTGCATTCCTCTACAGCCTCATACACACTGGTTCTGGCTGGATGCTGCAGCAGGGGCACTTTTATAACTTCTCTCTCACAACCCCTTGCAATTGGCTCCAAACCAAGACTCTTCCTGGATTCTCCTCTATTTCCCAGACTGCCTCTGGGGCTTCCAGCCACTCAGTAACTCCCCTGCCTGTAATTGGGCTCAGTGGTGTCACAGGCAGAACAGAGGGAAGGAATGTTTGATTCCTTACACACATTTTATGACTTTGTTTGTACTATGAGGCCCTTGTCAGAAATGATTGTTTCTCACCTAATGAATTGGAGGAGTTAAAACAAACCCGTCCATTTCCCAGTGTCAGTGGCCTCCGCAGATGTAGATCAGTAATCATATGAATCAGTTCAGCTGCTTTTAAAACTTGGGATGCAAAGAGCTGTTATCAATAGATATATGTGCCCCAGTAACGTAACTAGAGGGGGGCGGGCACTGGCCCAACCACACTCCCCTAGTAGTTCCACCACTGATCTGCCTTGTTGCTGGAGTACATAGCTATCCTAAGGGCCGGTACACACGGGCGTTTTGGACCTGCGCTCCCCTGCGTTGCGTTTGGCTGCGCTCAGCCACAGGGGAGCGCAGGTCTAGACGCACCTCATTTTGTTCAATGAGGTTGTACCCACGAGACGCGTGTAAGCACCGAACGCAGATTTAGACGCAACATGCTGCATTTTTCCTGCGTTTGGCGCCTACATGCGTTCGTGTGAGTACAGACCCATTGAAAATAATTGAGTGCGTCTATACCTGCGCTCCCCTGCGGCTGAACGCAGCAAAACGGAACGCAGGGGAGCGCAGGTAAAAACGCCCGTGTGTAAGGGCCCTAATAGCTATCCTGTGCTTAGTATTAATTTACCTTGTTCTCTGATATAATGATTTTCTTTCTACCAGCCCTCTCTCTCTCACACACACACCCTTGAATCTGTAATGCCTCTTCTCTGACAGGAAGCATCTGCTTGTTTTCCACAACGTGCTGTTATCGTTTTAGACTACAGCTCAGTTGGATATGAAATGTGACTTCATTTTCTAGGTAATAATGGTTGAAATGTTTTATACCGGCTGTAATACAGTAATACAATGCACACTGACAGCTCATGCTAATTACCTCTATATTTGAGTTAAGTGGGCTTCATTTAACATGTTGTTTTAAATCTTTTCCTGGCCTCATTAGCGGGTAGAGGGCTGGCTCGGTTATTTAATGAGCGCAAGAGCGGCAGGGAATCATGGTGAGAAGGGAAATAGAACTTAGAAGGTTAAGGTCCCCTGTATCCATAGATCTACAACTTACTTGTATGTATACATTTGTGCTTATTGTCTGATGCCCTTTATATGTATTTACAGCAAAATGTAGCAACAGAGATTATTGGAATGTTTTATCACTATATGTGCATTAAGTGAGGAATTACAGTTTGGAATGGACACTAAAAAGTTTTGTGTGGAAATCTACAAAATGAGGTTATAGAATGTGGGTATAATGACTGAAACAGAAGACAAGAATTGATTTAAAGGTGTGGTGAGCGTTTGGGGTCAGTTATGTGGGAGTGAAGGAGATGCTGTGCCTTTATGAGCATAATTATGGAAGGAATGTGTTTCCTTATTATATATAGCACGTAGGAAGAAGCAGCCTTGAGTTAATACAATACATAGCAGTATACATCAGAATGAAAAAAGTCATTTGTTATAGAAGGGTATGTGTGTGTTTTGTATTTAGAAAAGGTTAGATAAAGCTGTACTTTGAGGTAAAGGTTCTGAGCTCTCGTTTCAAATTTAGCTCAAGCTGAATAAAGTAATGGGATGGAGTCTAATATGCACTCCAACATCTAATAAAGGGCCAGTATATTATGTCTTTCTGCCTTGATTATATAATAAAGGATCAGTATACTCTTGTTTTTAATGACATGTTATCCCCCTTGTTAAGCCTTTATGAAATACCTTTGAAATATGTTTTGTTTGTGATAAACTTGTCTTCTGACCCTTTAAAGGCATTGAATTGGAAATTTAGGAGACAGAGCAGTGGGAAGATCATGTCTAGGATTTTTGTTCCTCATACTTTATAGGGAAACTCCAGCTTCCAAACCAAAATTTCATAAAGTGGCCCACATAACACAGAAACCCATAATATACCCATCACAGTTACCTGTTCCTTCTGAAATCCAGCTGTTTAACAGTTCTCTTTCTGAATCATTTGAAATCCTGGCAGGGAAAGAGGGAATAAACACTGATGCTATAAATTGTAACAACTTCTCAGCATGCAGGAACTACATAACCCACAATGCATCGCACTGTGATTTCCTTTCCGTATTGAAATCACGTGTGCAGTCAATTGTAGGGTTTGGAGGATGCAAGCTGAGGAAAGATAGGTGCGGATCCTGTACAAAGTAACAGTAGTCAGCCAGCTCAGCAAAGCAGTCAGACAGATCAACAAGAGAGCAGGGGGCTAGACTTAGGGAACTGTCAGAAACTATTAAAACCATGAGAATTCTACATATTTTTAAATTGATATTAAATTGGTATATTGCAAAGTTGCTTGAAATTATGTTTACTTTTCAAAAAGTTTAAGTTATGTTTTTGTGGAGTTCCCTTTAAATTTATTTTAGAGGAAAAACTATTCTTCACTACCAGAAACATTTCTCCAGTCAATGAATGTGGGTTTAAAGGAAAACTATACCCCCCGAACAATGTAGGTCTCTATAAAAAGATATTGCATAAAATAGCTCATATGTAAAACCCTGCTTCATGTAAATAAACCATTTTCATAATAATATACTTTTTTAGTAGTATGTGCCATTGGGTAATCATAAATAGAAAATTGCCATTTAAAAAAATAAGGACAGCCTCCTGGGATCTTATGATTCAATGGTGCACACAAACATAGCAAACAAACTATAAAGTTAGGTCACATGAGCCAATTAACAGACAGAGTTCTGTCTTTTGCTTCCACACTTCTTCCTGTTACAGTTAGAGTTGAAATATATCTGGTCAGGTGATCTCTGAGGCAGCACACAGACCATCACGAAATGGTGGTTCAAGGCAAGTGATGTAAAAGGAAAATATTTACTTAAATATATATTCCAGTTTGGTAAGATTCTTTAATATGTCACTTAATTTGATATAAATTATCTGTTGCTCAAGTATTCATTTTCGGGGTATAGTTTTCCTTTAAGAGGAGCAGTTGAACCCTCAAAGCAATCCCACGCATGCTGGAGATAAAAAAACAAAACACCTAAGCTAAAAGACATCTTTGAAGTCAATTTCAAATATCCTCACATTGATAGATACAGTTTCATGACAACACTCAATGTGGAATGCTTTTAGAAACCGCAATGGAAATAATTTACATTCTCCAAAGTTCATATTAGTGCAATTCCTACTTACAGTAACAGTATCTGACTGATCTGGAACCACATTTGAGGAGTTTTCAGATTTTTGTAGCCACTATGCCTTAGGGCTGAGTGAAGGATGTTGTTTTTGTAAACATACGTTTTTGTCAATAATAAGAGGGAGGAATAGTCAACCACAATTTAGTAAAACATTTCCTATTTTTCTATTTATATACATTTTAATCATGAATGGTTGGGTATTACAACTGTTGCAGTTAGCAACCATTTACCACTGGCCTAAATACACATGCCACCCTGTTCACACACAGGCATACACAAACAAATAGAGCTTTTTAAGGAACATAAATCCCATACTTGGCACCTGCAGTATCAGGCATAATCAGGGAGTATAAATGTCTAGTTAACTTGCTGTGATACTGGCTATTTGGGCTTCAAGTGCTTATCTTATACGCTTGAACCTTTGTCCTGAGGGGACACTTCTTTATTTATCTAAATGCCTTGAAATGCATACTTAAAGTTTCCTTCAAGGCTCCTTTCAAGGAACATAAAAACCAACTTCCTAAATGAAACTTGCACTTTTAGATTTAAATCCCTCTCTTACATAATTGTTTTCTACAATTAATAATTTAAGAAATGGTTTACATTACATCAGTAGCATAGCAATATGGTCCTGGGCCCCCCCTGCAAAACAATCTTTAGAGAGGCCCAGCAGGCACAGAATTCTAAGACAACCCACCCAGCACCCACTAGCCACTGTGCATGTGCCAATCTATTTGCAGCAGGAGGCCTATTTTTATGCAGTAGAGTGGCTATATAGGAAGCTGAACTCATGGTGTCCCTGTCTCCCAGAACCACTATGACCCCTATAGTTATGCCACACATACTTTATATTAATGCCACTGAGTCAAATGATCCTTTTTTTTCCGGCTCACCAGCAGCATACAACTAAATACTATAAATGGAATGTCCCCCACCAGTGATGTGTGGGGCGACTTCTACACATGATTGTTGGGTCTAAGGCATGTTTGTGTTGAGCTCATCCTTCCACACTCCTTGCCCACAACCTTTAGACTTGGGTCTGTGTGGCCCCACCCCTTCCATGACATCATAGTAGACACTAGTCTATAAATTTGGCAGCACACAGTGGTGTAACTACTCGCTGGTGGGCCCTGGTGCAGGATTGGCACCCGGGCCCCCCTATCGGGCTCTCCCCCTATGAATTGCACATTGGAGTTCTCCTAGCCTCTCTGGTGGGCCCTGAGAGGGAGCGGCCCTGGTGCAATTGCACCCCCTGCTCCCCTGGTAGTTAAGCCACTGGCAGCACAACAGGTTAGATCAGGTGTGAGGGAGTGTGGCAGATGTAGATAGGGTCCAAGGGGGCTCCACTCTGGGGAAAGCCAAAGCAGGTCATTGGTCAAGCTGGGTTGGTGCAGCCCAGGGCTAAAATGATATTTACTGAAAACTTTAAAGTGGTTGCTCACATTCTAACACTTTTTCCAGTTTAGTTAGTTTAAAGTTTAATTTTTCACCTTCTTATGTCTTTCTTAAGACATAAGACTTATGTCTAAAGACATAAGACTGAAATCCCCTGGAAGGGGGGTCAAAACTGATATATTTCCTATCCTTGCATCTGCTGAGCAGAATTCCTGAGTTTCATTAAAGGCAGCTGGCCATAGATATGCAGATAAAACCCTTGTATCCGACAATGATCAGACATCCCAAACTTCGACCTGTTACTAACCATTCAGATTAAATAAAGTGATGGGCACAATTTTTTACTGAGTTTCACTGCAAAAATTATGCCCATAGACTACACTGGGTGAAAAAAAATTTGCATAACAAAAAAAAATTTGACACTATTAGACTTCAATGCATTTTCGCAAAATGCATCAGATTCACCCATCACTGCACTGTGACAGCAATCTTACAAAAGTTATGTCCAACAAATAGCAGTGACAGCCACCCACTAATATCATCAGATATATCATAGAATTGATACAATAGTTGTTGATATTCCCACAGATACTGCTGAGAATAGTATCAGCCAAATGTAGCAAATTCTAACAGTTCAGAATCTGCTCCTGGATCATTGAGCTGCCAAACTGAAACACTAGCGACATGAACATTGAATGTTACACTTTAATAATGGAAAAAAAATAAAAGATGGAAAGCAACTGAAAAAAGTCTTTATTTCTGGAGAACAATCTGAAACCAGCTCAACTGAAACAACCCCTTTAATTGAATGTGTATTGTATATTAGATTTTATTTTGGGGTTTGCAACCCCATGAAGTCAATCCTGATGAAAGGTCAGCATTGGTGACTGGGGTGTCTAACAACTAAGCATTCCCAAGTGTTTTTACTTAAATTGTCCTTTATGTTTAAAATGATTAATTAGAAAAACACAAGGTATTAAACGTTAATAAACTAGAAAAGATTGTGATGACTTACAATAAATGTAGTTAAAAGTCAGCAAACAGAACCAGCTCCTAAATTGTCTGCACATTGCTTTTATGTAAGCTTTATATTTCCCTGTGCCAGATAAAGAAGGCCTCCAGATATTGGGTGAAATCATGATATGTAAACATTTATGCTGGTTTCTCAATAAAAGAGAGTAGAGGAATAACACAGGTCACGCTGAGATGGATTGGGAGCCAGCAGGAGATCTCAGGAGGTCACACTAAACAGCCAATAGAAGGAGAATGAGATTATTCTTACTGCAGTTTTCTGGAATGGGCAATATTTCACCTGGGTGAGGGGTCACTTCGATGGCAAACTATAAGTCCCAAATGCAAAAGAAAAAAAAAAAAAGAATTTAGTCTTGCATTGAAGAGAGGAAAGGCTGCAGAGATAATGAAATGCAAAATGCTAAATCATTTGAACGTTATCCAGTTAGCCCTGCTGTTTAATTACAATGGTCTTTCAAAAAAACAACTGGCAGGAGAAAGCACCAGATTTTACTCCATGCTGTGAGGTAACATGGAAGGAACGAACACTTATGGTTGCCTTTATATTGGTAAATAATATGTTTGCAACTTTCCCAGTCAACAGTCGCAAAACCTATTTTCATTTAGGAACTGATATGCTGGTCTGAGTGCTGATAAGGGTGTATTGGTGAAATAAGAGGACCTCACAGTGCTCCCAGGCATCTTCTAGTCTTAACTAGAGATGAGCAAAGTTTTTCGCCAAGTTTTGTCACTAAAATTATTCCCATAAACGTCAACGCATTTTGGCTAATTTTTGATATTTCACGGATTTTCGGTAAAGCGAAACATGTCAGTTTCGTCACCACTTAGAAGAAAATGCAAGTGCAAAGTGGTTCAGAAAATTCTGGTGAAAAAAAAAATTATCTGCATAAAGGTCAAAGAAAAGGGGCAAAATAAAATACTTGCAATGTTTTTGAAATTAATGTCCAAGCTTATTTTGAAAAGTTAAGGCATAGCTGGGAGCACATCATTGGGATTATGTTAGATACTATTATCTAATTACTAATATATCACTAGTAGGGACAAAAGTCACAGGAACATCTTCTTGTAGCTGTAATATGGTTACCTCCAGTTTTCACATGACCAGGCAAAATGCATCAGTTAATAGTGCTGCTCCAGCAGAATTCTGCATTGCAATGAATTTCTCAAAAGAGCAAACCCCCAAGTGATTGCATGTTCTCAACTAAAACCTCCAGCCATTGCTCCCATTAGGAGAAAACTTCACCGGCCTGGGATTCTTCCAGCAAGCACCAAGGATTGATCGACTTCTGGCTTTTTTCTCATGGCTCCGCATGCATAGTAGTGCAAAAAGGAAAAAGTTTAAGGAAAAAGTTCTAGTATGCAGGTGTCTGAAATCTGAAGAAAGAAGAAGCCAGAAGATGATTGCTCAGTGGTGCTCGCTGGAAGAATCACAGGCCGGTGCAGTTTTCTCCTAGTATTTGCACCGGTCCAGGTTTTTAGGTAAATACATGTGATCACTCGGGGGTGCCTAACTATTGGGCAGAGTAGGCACATATGTAGGGCGCAAAGCTATGGGGGGCCCAGGTACGTACCTTCTCTATCGCCTTCCCCTTGTCCGGTCCCCTCTCTCATCAACTGCGGGTTTATTTTATTATATGCGCTTTTGCGCTCCTGCGTGAGCTCCGCTTCTGCGCATGCGCGCTCTCAGCCAGCACCGGACAGGTTGCCTAGGGCTGCCCTCAAGTAAAAAGACCTTTCCTTCTCCTTTAGGCTAGATTGCAGAAAGACCTTTCCTCTAAATTACAAAACTAAATTATAATGTGCCAATGGGCAGAAAAATACTCCTTCTGCAGGTGATAGGAGGAAACCAGCAGGTTTGTTAACCCTATCCTTACTGTAACAGAATACTAACACAATTACAGTGAGCCAGCTGGGATGATGGCTTGCAGGTTCATTTGCAGAACTACCCCTGAAGGTTAAAACCTCCTACAGTAAGTAAAAAAAACACTTTAAGTAACTGTACAGACAATGAGAAATCACATTGGTGTACTAACATTTCTCATTTGAACGCCCGAATAAATTTATATTTCAGTTAAACTATGCACATTGTTGCTATCTACTCTGAACATCTTTTAGGATGAAATAATTTGTGATGCTATAGGGAGATAATTTGTCAAGTTCTTTGAAGCCAAATTTGCTTAATGATAGCTTCACAGTGTTGCAAGAACCCAATGTCAGCAACTCCAGTTCATGTGCAAAACTAATAGCATCTATCAGTTCATTCCCTGTAGCTGATTTAATGATTTTACTTATGAAAATGAGACTGCAATGCTGCATATAAAAAAAGATGGCAGGAGAGACCACATTGCAATAAAGTACTGTCTGCTTAGGCATATACTTTGCTTTTAGGAAGCTGCAGAAGGCAAAGAAGATACAGTAGTGAGACTGTGGAGCTGAGTGGGAAAATGCAACAAGAATTTTCATCAATAAGATGCAGTCTGCAAGTGTTTATGTGTATGACTTGTTGTTCTTATCTCACACATTTTAAAGGATCATATGAAATATATAAATCCACCTCTAATGTTTGCAGTGCTTTTCTAACAGGAGAATTCTAGAATGAAAACAATTGCTTTTTAATGTCTTCATTTAAATGTAAAACATCAGTACTGGCACTAACGAGGGGAACAGAGGCTTAATTAGTGTCTGCTTCATTTTCATCAGCTTATTCTGTGTTCTGTGGGTTATGAGAAATTAAAAAACACTGGAGGAGTTAAAATTCTCCTTAATTAGCAATCCTTAAGAAGGAAGGTCACACAGACAGAGCAGGGATAGACAACCCAAGGCATTCAAACCTATTGCAGAAATGATAGCACATGCGATTACACAGGCAGCTCAGGTGGAAACTGTTACTTATGCCTAAAACATGAAACACTTTTCCACTTCATTACCCAGTCTTGTGGGAAAAGTACCATATCCTATAATCAGTTGACTCTGAATGCCTTTTATATACATCTGCTACATCTGCTAATGTTACTGTCTTTGTTATTATCTCAACTAGTAAAGTAGCTTTATTATAAGCTGCAATCGTGCTTTTATGCTGATTGTGAAGAAGGTCCCAATCTGGAACTAGGTTGTTACATTGAATATATTATATGGGATCCCTTGTATGGATTGCATAGAAACCCATACTTTCCAAATGTAGGTTCTGTTCACTATGCAACATCTCAATAAGAAAGTATTTACTGATTGGGTATGTAATACCATTTTAAAATATTTGGGAATAGGTTGCATGGTATGATGGTATTTGGAATATTGCAGATAGGATTTACATTGTGGGCACTCCTAGGCCCACTGTCATTCATTGCCCCAGTCCACTCCCTTTCATTCATGCACATGTGCAAATTTTCATCATTGGATCTGGAGCATTGGGGAGTTGCACATGGGTAATATTAAAACCTATCGTATTGCCTGGGCATCCCCAGTGCTTGCTGCCTCCTGACATTTGTGGCCTTTCCTCAAATTCCTACTTTACATGGAGCCTAACAAAGCAGCAGTTTTAGGTGGTAAAAAAGGAAAGATTTAAGAGCCAAGAATAATCTGTAAATAATATCCTCATTAACACTGCTTCAAATAACTCCTTGAATCTTTGTTTAAAACAGCAATGTACCTAGATCTAAAATACAGAATCTCCATTGTCCAGAAAGTCCAAAATACTGATAAGCTAATTTCCACTCCACTGGGGCAGTAACTGATGTGAATGATCTCTACAAAGTGTTGCAGTATATATTGGCACTATATAAAATAAGAAAAATTATAAGAATATAGGAACATTCAAAATCACATTGGGTTTCCATGACCACACAAATCATCACTTCTTGTGTTGTGTTTATGGAACTTTTTTGGAACCTCTAATATCCATATATTTTGCAGTTGCACCATGGAGTAAATACTACCTTATATTGATATCACAGTTTTCCAACCTGTAGCTGTTTGAACTACATCTCCATGGTTGCATCAAAAATGATGGCACCCACTTTTGGACTCTAAAACCACCAAAATATATTGTTAACAAAATAACACAATCATTACAAGATGCAACAAGTATCTTGCTTTTCATCTTTTCTCCTGAATAAATGCATTACTTGTATAGGCTGGTGGGTTTATCTGCCTTAGGTAGAAGTGTACCTGATTTAAAAGCAGGCAGAAGAGGTTCATGTGTGTGCTTGTAGAACAAAATGCACTTTCACTGTAAGCAATGCTCCCATCAAAGGCACCACAACCTGCCAGCACATCACACCC
>CM044434.1:74864768-74884377 GCA_024363595.1 Xenopus borealis | reverse complement strand
ACTGGTGTGTTTGCTTCAAAAAGACAACAATAGTTTATATAAACAAGCTGCTATGTCACCATGGGGGCAGACATTCAGTATGGAAAAAGGAGAAAAGACACATTTTACATAGTAAATAACAGAAAAAGTATCATTGTATACTACAGACTACAGTGTTATCTGATATGTAAACCTGAGCCTTTTCTCCCTTTTCATATTTGAATTGCTGGTCCCATGACTACACAATATCCACTGCACTGGGTTGTATTAAAATCCACACTCTTTTAGGCATCACTGTTTAAAAGAGCAGCTTTATATAGGATCTAAATTAACCCGGACTGGCAATCTGTGGGTTCTGGCAAATGCCAGAGGGGCTGCTGTATGTTGCCATATACAGTCACCATTTATTCGGCTGTGAGGGGCTGTTTGGGCCTCTGTTTACCTGAAATGGCAAGGCCTATTTTAATTCTCAGGCCAGACCTGTTATAGACGGTAACAGCTTCTTTAGAGATTGAAAAATTGAAGTTTGTGTTTTGCTGAAGAGGGGAAACATTAGGATCTGCTCCTTTGCAAATGGTGCCCACATGGTGGGGATGTTTCTTTATAATTTTCCATTCTGAAGGCAGATATGAAGTCTGCAGAACAAATAAGTAGCATATTTGTTAATTGAGACTGTGTTTTGGCACAGAGGACAGTATACTGTATGCTTAGGGAATACTGTCTGGTCTGGTTAAAATCTGACAAGATGGTGAGAAAGGGCTAAACCAGAGGCACCACATCCCATTAAACCTGAAGCTGCCAAAGCAATGTGACCTAATGATATTGAGTACAAGGGGACATGATATTCGACTCACGACAAGACTCCATAGCTGCCATTCCTGTATGTCACAGTGACAGTAAGAACCTGTGTACTCTTTTAGAGCAAGGACAATGGAGGTGGACAGGAGTCATACTGCATTACAGAAACATATAATAACATACAACAGAAATCTTTGCATCCATCGCAATGTGAGTAAGTAATGTATTATGCTAGTATTATAGCAGGGGATATGAGAAGAGAAGGTTGCTGCAGTATATAAACTAATAAAAATATAAATTTAACAGCACAATATAATAAAAATCTCATCATGTACCATTTTAATAACAATTAAAACAGCTTGATTTTTCATAGCTATAATTTTTGCCATTGATTAGTTCATAACTATAAACTGGCAGTGTTAGTTAACAAGAAGAAAAATCATGAAGGTAAATGCATTGCTCATCGGTATGAACACATTTTAATCACAGGGGGTTAGAGAGGATGTAAATCCTTTATAAAACGCTACTGGAATCCAGCTCTTTGAAATAGGCAAATTCAAACTAAATTAAATAGATGTAAATAAAAAGAGTAGATTACAAAATAAAAATAAAAAATTATGAAGCATTGTTGCTACAGGTATGGGATCAGTTATCTGGAAACCCATTATCTAGAAAGCTCAGAATTATGAAAAGGCCATCTTCCATGGACTACATTTTATACATATAATCAAAATTTTTCAAAATGATTTCCTTTTACTCTGTAAAAATAAAACAGTAACTTGTACTTGATGCAAACTAAGATATAATTAATCCGTATTGGAAGCAAAACCAGCATACTAGACGGAGCGGCGCGATTTTAAAAGTCGATCAAAATTGCCTCGCCAGGCAATTTTGAGCGACTTTTAAAATCGCGCCACTCCGTCTGAACAAGCGCAAGCGACTTTAAGCCTAGCGGGCGCGCAGCGCTATCTAGCTATTCGGGGAGATTTGGGGGAGATTCGTCACCAGGCGACGGATCTCCCCCAAATCTCCCCGTCTGGCCTTAGCCTTAATGGGTTTCCAGATAACAGATCCCATACCTGTATATATCAGTGATGCAATTACCCATGCAGCTCTGTTCTTCTTTTGAATCGTGCAGTCAATTGTTACACATTCTGCAGTGTTGCTCAACCAACTTACATTGCTGCATGTTAATGCAATCTTTCCAGCTCATTCTTCTTCATACGATTAAGCCTCGCTTGAGGGAATGCTGAACAAATCAGACAGAAAATATACCAGAGGAATCACAGACAAATGATAAAAGAGGGAGATGTGGTAGTTATCAGAATCTTGTTTCATTTCCAGAAAGACTGCTGCTTTTGTCTTTGCAACTCAAATGTTTATTTTGGAAATAATTAAGTTGCAATTACAACACAAATAATGGGCATGGAGCAATTAGGCTGAGAAAAATAGAAATTCTAGGCTGACCCCCGTTAGCTTTTCAAACATACGTTTTGTATAGAAAAATGCCTCTGCACTGCTTTATGCAGGGAGGCAAATGAATGAAAACTCGGGCTCCATTTATACTTTCATGCAAAGCACTGCAATGCTTCAGGAAAAACAGCCTAGAGACCAGCCTTCTTCTGGCCCTGCATGGTACAGACTCATACAGTAAAGACTGAACTGCATAAGCAGCTAAAGGAAATACATCCTAGGGATTTGTTTTGTCCACTAATGCCAGTTTAGGGCATTTTTCTTCAGAGGCATTCATCAAAATAACACTTTCTGGAATGTAAAAAGAATGATCAAAGCTAATAACTATTTACAATTCTTTGGACTTTTAGGATGGAGTTTAACCTCCTGCTATATGCAGAGCATTAAATACAGGGTTCAATTACAACTGTGAGATGCAATCTACATCAGATTTTTAATCTAACCACAGACGTTCCCATACTCCCCTGTAGTTATGCTACTAGTTAAATAGAAGGCCTTTTTTGGGTCAGAATGGAACATTCTCTCACCTTTATAGCCTTTAATAGTGCCATCTTTACCTCCCAGCAGTGGTATAACTATAGGGAGAGCAGAACATGCAACTGAAATTGCCCAAAATAACAAGGGGCCCGAGACTGACAAATTGGTCACCCCCAAGTTCAAAGGCACGGGAGTTGGAGAAGCCTAGAAAAAATGTTGCTAGGGGCCCCATAGGTAAAAAGTGCACTGAAAGAAGGAAGAGGATGTTTCTAGAGATTCTACTTACATTTGTAAAAACACAAATCTACCCTCTAGTTCTAAAAACACTACATTGTGATGTCAGATCTTTCATCTATTCAGCTGGCAGATATTGGACAAATATCGGACAAACAATCGTGCGGTGCCTATCTTCCCACCTGCAACTAATCATTCAGATTAAATTAAGTGGTAAAATAAATCAGACGATGTTCTGCCCATGACAGCAAACATATGATAGTTATGTCCAACAAATTCTAGTGACATCTCCCACTGATATCATCAGATTGGCAATTAGGGTTGCCACCTTTTCTTGAAAAAAATACCGGCCTTCCTATATTTATCTTTTTTTCATATTCATAACATTGGGATCAGCCATCAAAAATACCGGCCAGGCCCGTGAAATACCGGCCAGGTGGCAACCCTATCGGCAATGCATGCAGAGAAATTATGGTTAGCCAACAGAAATAGTTTAACCTGCCCGACTGACTAAACTTCCGATTGCAATCATACGAAAAATGTCGGGATGATCCATACATGGTCCTAAAATCATATGAAACTTTGATTCATCCGATTACACCTTTGCATCTATGACCACCTTAAAGGAAAACTATACCCCCTGGACAATGTAGGTCTCTATAAAAAGATATTGCATAAAACAACTCATATGTAAAACCCTGCTTCATGTAAATAAACCATTTTCATAATAATATACTTTTTTAGTAGCATGTGCCACTGGGTCATCCTAAATAGAAAATTGCCATTTTAAAAAATAAGGACAGCCTCCTGGGATCATATGATTCAACCGGTGCACACAAACATACCAAACAAACTATAAAGTTAGGTCACATGAGCCAATTAACAGACAGAGTTGTGTCTTTTGCTTCCACACTTCTTCCTGTTACAGTTAGAGTTGTAGTATTTCTGGTCAGGTGATCTCTGAGGCAGCACACAGACCATCACGAAATGGTGGTTCAAGGCAAGAGATGTAAAAGGTCAATATTTACTTAAACATATATATTCCAGTTTGGTAAGATTATTTAATATGCCACTTACTATGAAATAAACTACCTGTTGCTCAAGTTTTCATTTTGGGGGTATAGTTTTCCTTTAACTCTGGAAAGCAGAAGAATTTGTAACAATTTTATATGTGAACAATCTGTATTTTAGTGAATGTCCGTTTCTTTGGCTGTCAATTTGTTCAGCCCTCCTTCAGATTTTCATGACATCCTCCCATGTATGGCACAATCTCCTGGCACCCATCTGTGCTTATTCTTACATTTCTGTGTTTCCCAGCTGGTGACAGAGCACAGCCAAATGTAAATTGAATACTAGATAGGAATGAATATTTCTAACAAATTGTCTGTTAAAATATACCATGTACTGCTTCCATCTTCAAAGATTCTTGCCAGTTCTAGGATGAAATAACTCAGAGAAAGCAAACGCACAATAGTTGATAGAAGCCATATTTTGCAGTGTTTCTTGACCCTTTACAGATTACTTTAATTTGCATTGCTGCCAAATCTCTTTTGCTAGTCAATCTTCTTTACAAAAAATTACTGGGTTCTTTTACACTTGTGTTTGGTTCATTTGCAGAGCTACCAGAATCTCGCCATTTGTGCCAGATGTGTGTCTGATAGCTCAAGGGAAACCTACAGTATACTTAATGCCTGTCTTACTATAGTGTTTCATACATGACTTGGATGAGCCCTGTGTGATCAGGCACTACTTTGGGCACATTACATCTCTTATATAACAGACCCAATTCTAGCCCTTTAAATTAAAGGAATACTGTCATGGGAAAAACATTTTTTTTCCAAATGCATCAGTTAATAGTGCTGCTGTAGCAGAATTCTGCACTGAATCCATTTCTCAAAAAAGCAAACAGGTTAGTTTATATTTCATTTTGAAATCTGACATATTGTTAATTTCCCAGCTGCCCCAAGTCGTGTGTTATGGGAAAGTAACCATATAACAGCTCCCTAACACAAGATTGTTGTGTAAAATCAGAAAACTACCTGCATGGACCGAGGACTATGTGATGTGAATAATGTATATTATTGCTTTAAGATGCACTGTTGTGGTTTATTACATCTGCCCAAATGCTTTCCTACTATAGGGGGAATATGTGATGTGTATACAAATGGCCTGCGGGTGTCACTGTGCACAGAACTTTCTGTAACAGCTTGAAAGTGAAAGTAAGAAGTGACTGCTGTTGTGTAATGGCTGCATGAACCTGCTAATAAAGCACTGTTATACTCTCCTCATCCTCAAACACAACAAAGATAACAGCTGACTGGTAGATCTAAGAATAGCATTCAATAATAAAAACCCAAGTCCCACTGTGACTACTTCAGTTACATTGAGAAGGAAAAACAACAGCCTGCCAGAAAGCAGTTGCCTTCTAAAGTGCTGGTACAAGTCACATGACCAGGGGCAGCTGGGAAATTGAAAAAAAGTCCAGCCCCATGTCAAACTTCAAAACTGAATATTAAAAAAATCTGTTTGCTCTTTGAGAAATGGATTTCAGTGCAGAATTCTGCAGGAGTAGCAAAAGTTGCATTTTGGAAAAAAAACATATTTCCCTTTAAATGGTGCATTACTCTGCAAATTCACTAAAATGCAGACTTGCCTTTGCCAGCTCAGACCAGGCAATGTGCAATGGAGTGCATAGAACTTACTCAAGCTTCAGTTACTTGCTTCATAGTCTAAGTGGAAAAAATCATCTAAGTTCAAAAAAACACTGACAACTAATTTCATGGTGATAGGCTGCAAAAGTCATAAAACATTTTTTGGGTACCTGGGTTCCCCCATACATTTTGCAACATATTGATCATTATTTTACAGTGGGGTCATCTGTAGGGCATTATAACAACTCTATTAAGGTTCCCTGGACATGTTTAGTTATTGGTGTAAATGTGATATATTAGATGCAGCTTGTAACATAAAGACATACATTCAACTTAAAATTTCCCGCCATATGCAAATTAGCCTGAACGCAAGACCTAAACGTTAGCGCATCTTTGCTCTGATTTGCCTGCATCGCTGAACATTGCTTGCGAACATTCACCAGCGTCCGTTCGCCAGGATGAAACTTTGCATTTTAGTAAATTAGCACTGTCCCAATTAATTTTTGCCTGGCGAAGTGTTGCCATGGGTGCGAAGTCGTTGCTGGCGAATTTTTGCCAGTTAATGAATTTGCCCTGTGTCTCCCAGGATAAATACTTTAATTTCTGACTTCATGTAGCTTATTAAGTATTGTTTTGTGGAAGAGGTATAAATGGGAACAGTAATCTACTAGCATTTGAAATGTATATAGTCTGAAAGCCTACTTCCTTTGAAAAAAGTGGAGACATATAACTTAGCAAAAGTGGAGACCCATATAACTTAGCAAGCATTCCTCATCATTTATTGAACATGTTGTGAGAGGGAGTGAAAGGGAAGGACAGTATATGGTTAAGGGAATTTCATTGAGAAGTCAAAAAGGTTGTACACACATGAGAAGGTATATGAGCAGAATATACTTGCACTACTGTATTCGAGTGAAGTTGACACCACACAAGGGTGGCACACCAAGAGCCATTTTTTCTCTGATGGTTATAAGGCTAAGAGGGGAAGTTCAAGAGTAAATATACCATTGTTTGTCATGTTACAGTTTCAAAAGCTCCTTATTATTTCATTAATTTCTGTTCAGCTTGGCATTAAACTGAGTTACTATTATCACGTGTATCTAGTAAGTTATGTATTATTTTCTCACAATTCTTTGTTTCACTTTGGAAACTTTCATTGGTAAGGTTTCTTGAAGCCTATGCAAGGTAAATGATTGGTAGGGAGGAAGTGATTAGCAATACAAAGCAGACATTTGATGACTAGGCTTTGATTTTTTGATTGAAGGAATTCACAAACTGGTGGGGGTTTAGTGGAGATAATTTGAACACGGGAGGCAGGCAGAAACTGAAATGCAAATGAAATTCAGGATGAGTGGAACAATTAATTTAACTGATAAGAGAAAATTGTATTAACAAAACTGTGAATGTTGTGATCAAAAAAATAAGGTAAAAATGTTTTATGTAGTAAAAAGGATATAGGGTAGCAAAGGGCATAAATAGATTAGCAAAGGGAAAGACATTTCTAGAATGAAAAGAGAAATATGTGTTTAGGGGGATTAAAATCTATTAGTAGGAACATATGTTAAATCTAAGTGTGAACACTAAAAACCTTACATTGCTATCTTAGCCAATGGGCCACCAGTGTTCCCATAGTCTTCTTCTGGCATCAGATACTTTGATTTAGGATGAATGTACTGTTTCTGTCACTTTATCAGCATGCCCATGTTTCTGGCTGCAAGGGGTAACATCAGACTAGAAAAAACATCTTGCAGGATCAAGGTTTTGATCACTTTTGTTAATCCTCGTAAGTGTTAAGCCAGACAAGTGCTTGGCATGTTTTACAATTGGAAGGGGAGCTGTTTCCCTTTCCACAGCAAAGTGTTCCCTTGGCAATTCTGCAGTTGGCCTGAGGTGTAAGGTTCCCTAGTGTTTAAATAGTCATGAATAGCCATGTGCTTGGTCCCATTGGGCCACACTTGCTGGAGGGGTAGTTGGTGCCAGAAGAGCCAGAGATGGAGGTATGCCTCAGTAGGTGCAGTCTGTGTCAATAAAAATCTGTAATGGCCCACTCTAGGGGTTTCACCCATAAGTATTGGTTAAGCTCAGGTGTAGAAGATTTGTTGTAAGGCATCACTGTAATCATTTGCTAGAGCTGGGGACTGATTGACCTGTATGTGAGTACTACCTCTGGGTTGTTGCAAAGACAATGTCTGTGATACATCACCTGGATGAAATTATCTAAAGTATCTATGAAAAGAATGTTAATATACTCTTCTGAGGAATATCCCCAAAGAGACTATGTAAGATTCAGCATAGAGACTATGTAAGAATTTATTATGTGTTGCAAGAGCTCCTGGCACCAAGTTATTGTGACTGCCTAAGCTCACACTTGGCAATGTTAACTGCACCCCATAGCAACCAATCTGACATTTTTTCAGACATCTGCAGGAAAAACAATGAAAGCATATATCTGACAATGTTTGTCATGGGTTTCTGCACAGGTGCAAAATTGCCCAACTTTTTATAAAAATATTTAAAACATATAAATCAAGGTTTCTTCAAAAACATTGTACATTACACAAATGGTTCTATACATATATCAGTGCTATTTGCATACCCATAGCCACAATTGATACAAACAGGTGGAAACTTTTTACTCCCTGTCAATTAGTAGGAAATATAGTTGGTGTCAAGTTGTGAGCATGTAAATTCCTTATTGATTTAAAGAAGTGCTTTTTATCTGTCAGCTGTAACTGTACATTATTATTTCTGGTTCAAATACTGTTCAGTTATGTAAGGCATGCTGTTGTGTGCAATGCAATGGTATAACAACTACCCAACCGCAAGAATAGGGCAAGGGTTAATGTCTTCATGATTGAATTTTTATGCCTTACTGGTCTGTCATTTTTGTATGAAATCATAATTCCTGTCAGGCTCTGCCAATACGTTTGTTTGTAAAACAGATTAGCAACCTGCCAAGAAGAACAATAATGTTTTTGTTCACTTATTTCTATTGTCAATAAAATCTCTTAAGTACTGAACATTTTTGTTACATTTAGGCGATGGCAGTGGAAGGTCTGTAAGTCTTTCTGTGTATTCTGTGTAATGCTGGCCATAGACGTAACAATTACGATCTTTCTCGGAAAAGATCTTTCAAAGAAAGATCGTTCGTTTCAACACATACCTGTAGAGCTTAATTGCCAAATACACAGGTAGAAACAAGAGAATTCTACCTGTATCTGACGGTTCAGCAATAACAATGGCCAATGTTAGGGGTGCCTTTAAAGGCAACCAATCAAAATTTTCCATCCAGCCCGATCAAGCAGCCAACGATATTTCCCACCATACACAAACCGAATATTGTATGAAAATTCGTTTCATACGATATTATCTATGAGTCTATGGCCACCTTTAGGGTGCCATTTCATTTTTAGCTACAAGCCACACTTCGAAAAAGACACTAGCATTTTATTTCTTTTCCCAACGAAAGTCTAGAATATATGCTACTCTTGCCAATCCCTTGTCATGTTTGTCCAACCCCCTGCATATGTGTTGAATAAAAATCCTATTTGTTCTAAACCCTAATAACTATGCTAATTCACTAAGATGCCCATTTTACTGAACGTTACCTCTTGCGCTAGACTTTACTTCACCAGTTCAGACCTGGCAAAGTTCAATACAATAGATAGTAGTTTGAACTCTTTAAACTTTTTAAACTCTTTAAATTTTAAAGTCCCAAAAAAATGCTGATGTCTTTTACTTTTTTTTAGGGTGGTAGTCTGAAAAATAGCATAATTTTTGGGGGGGTTACCCCCTACATTTGCTAACATATGGCAACTGAACTATACAGGGGGCACATGTGTAGGGCAATAGGACAACTTTATTTTATTTATTAAAGGTTTCCTGGGCTTGTGTAGCATAATGTATTGGCTGTAACATATCCTCCTATTATAATTTTAACTTCGCTCCAAATGCAAATTATGCATCGCTAGCGTAAATGCGCTTTGCCTGACGAAGTAAAGGTTGCGCAACTTCACTACTTTTCGCCTCCCTGAGAGCAAATTCACGTTTTAGTGAATTAGCGGCAGACTGGCGAAAATTCGCCTGGCAAAGTACGGCAAAGTAAATTTCCGCACTTTAGTGAATTTGCCTCTAAGTATCTGGAGAATTGTCATTGTTCTTGTTGGTTTGTTGTGTTGCGTCTGTAACATTCTTAATCTGTAACTGTTCAATGTACTGATTAATGCAAAATTTCACGGTATATTATACATTATTCACTAGCAGTGGTATAAATAGATACTACTGGGCCCCATAGCAAATTAATTTTCAGGCCCCCAAAATATCTAGATTGATCTGTTTTACCAATATTTATTGAAATTGTACATAAATTAGGGCCTCATGGGGCCCCTATACCTTCTGGGCCCCCCTGCAGCCGCTGGGTCTGCTTCCTCTGTAGTTACGCCCCTGTTCACTAGTAATACTGGTCATGCTTTTTAAGTTACTTTCAATACAAAAATTTTTTTGTGAACATTGTGTATAGTTGTAATGATCTAGCAGGAAGAAACCCAGTGGAAGGACTGCTGCCACAAACTCTGTATAGCAGAAAGACCACAATTAGTCCTAGTCTTACCAATACCCTTTTGAAGTCCTGGAATTTCAGCTGTGTTTATCTCCTTACTTCAGAGAAAAATAAAACAAAATCACATGAGGGATGCAAAATTATAGGGCTCATTTAAATTTCTTTGTAAACCCGGTACTTTTGGTGAGCCTTAAAATCAGTCCCCTCAAGGTTAGTGACAGTACTTACTATACATGCTCATTTGTAATACTAAATCTAGGGAGTCTAGTAAGTGTTAAGCCTTTGTGCTAGAAAATCCAGCTGTGACATTAAGGGGCAGATTTATAAAGGATCAAATGGAAAATTCGGATTTTCACATGTTTTATGGGAATAACTGTCAAATTCTACTAGTGAGTTATCAAACTATGTATCTAGCTAAATAGGAAATAAATGTTTTTCAGTACTTTTTAGTATTTTATTTTTTTATATACCTATATCATATTTTTTTCTGTAAATCTGTAGTACCTCATTGTCAGATACCCAACCATTATAATTTTAGTGGTGGTTGGGTGGAGAGGAACAAAAATAAAATGATGGTGAACTGAGTTGTCAAATTAACTTGACAGTATAGACTATAGGGGTAGAATAAAGTGATAATAAAGACCCTTGACAGAATGTAAGAGCACAAAGGGGGCCCCACAGTGCTCTTGCACATGCCATCTCCCCACCCCACATCGACATGTCCTTGCTGTTGAAAGCAGCATTTTTTTAACTCCTGGCTGTTACTAATGTATCAATCAGTACGGCTGGACCCTCTCTAATTGATTATTATGCGCTGGAGATAAAAACTGTAGAGTATATTTTGTTTGGGGTCTTACATTGATCTGTGAAGTGAAAGAATAACCCCCCTTCAACTGTGAATCTATGCCCCTTTTATTACAGCTCAAGACCTTGTATACCCTTGAAGCTGCTGACTGGCCTTGCTTGCTACAGCCAAGTTTATCATCTACAAGGACTCAAAAGTCATTTTCCATTATGCATTTGACTAGAGAAGTCTCATTAAGGGTATAAGTGGCTTGAATATTTTTACATTCCTGATGCATGCCTTTACATTTATCAACGCTGAATCTCATCTGCCACTTAGCCGCCCAGCTTGCCAGTTTGTCAAAATCCTGCTGCAAGTATGCCGCATCCTGGATGGATTTAAATTGGGCTGCATAGTTTGTGTCATCTGCAGATACTGAAACATTACTTGAAATACCCTCCCCTAAATCATTAATGAACAAGTTAAAAAAAAGTGGGCCAAATACAGATCCCTAAGAACCCCACTAAGAACCTTACTCCAAGAAGAGAATGTACCATTAACAACCACCCTCTGTGCCCAATCCTGTAGCCAATTCCCTATCCATGTGCAAACGACTTAATTAAGCACAAAAGCCCTTAATTTAGAAAGCAGTCATTTGTGGGACACTCTATCAAACACTTTGGCCAGGGCCAGAACTAGGGGTAGGCAGAAGAGGAACCTGCCTAAGGTGCAAAGGTAGAGGGGTACCAGGCACATACCTCTTCTGATACCTTCCCTAGTTCAGACCCTTGTACCTCATGAACTGCAGCTTCAGTGCGCTCTTCTGCTCATGCATGCTTCAGTGTGTGTGTTTTTCCACACATGCGCGAGTGTGGGCATGATGAGGGGCGGCATGGTTGACCAGGTTGCCTGGGTCGACTTGGTCCAGGCACTGACTTTCGCAAAATCCATATAGATCACATCTACTGCTCACCATTGTCCAGCATCTTACTTACTTTCATAAAAGCAATCAAGTTTGTCAGACATGACATATCATTCATAATGTCATTCACCAAGCCAAAATATTTTATGTGATCCCTTACCAAGCCCTAAAATAATTTTCCCTTTACAGATGTCAAACTTACTGATCTATAATTTCCAGGCTAAGATATCTTTTTAAATATAAGAATTACATAAACCAGATGAAAGAGAGATGAAAGTGAGTCTGAGAAAATAAGAAATAGAGGCCAGTCTAAAACCGAACTAAGCTCTTGTTCATACCCTATTCTTATAAATAAGCACTGCCAAACACAGGCAATACTACAATCAAACATGCATGCATGTCTGCAGAAATTTGTTTATATTCAGGGCAGAGCATAACTGTAAAAAAACATAGTGGATTGCCCATTTTTTTGCACCTTGTCCTGTAACTGACCCCTTATATATTAAATAGTACATGTACAACACTTTCACTTATCTTCTTGCGATAATAATTTAAGGCACTCTGTGCTTTACAATTTATCTTTGGATGTTATGTATGTGGGCGGGGCTTCCAGGTGTTATCACGGAAAATAGAAATTTCTTCTCCAAAAACGACAACTTTATTTCAGGACACACCAGAGGCTGCTTACTTAAACACAGTTCTGCACTTCAGTCTCAGTTCAAACATATGATGGTACATTGTTGTAAGGAAATCAGTATTCAAACAGTAGGCACACCTTCCATAAGATCTTAGATCCCACCTAACTGCTAGTGGTTCAGTATATGCTCCACCCGTATCCCCCCACTCTCCAATAGTGGCTCGATACCTTTAGGTGATAGCCCGCCACTCTTCCAAGTTAGGACCTTTTTTCATCCAAGTCCTGGCCTGAAGCCTCGGTGTCCTTCCTACCTAACCCTAAGCTATCACTGATTCCCTTACTTACGGAGTGCCCGTAGGATTCTAAATCCACTTTCCTCCTTGTTGGGGCCACAACTGCCCTTACTAATTATCCTCACTATCTCGTGCGCCTAGTTCTTGGATCTTTCCTATTCTAGCTGTTCCTGTCTAACAATTATGTCTTCACTCACCGACCAGCTGTTGTCTCCTTGGCCATACCTCCCATCAAGACTGCTCACTTTGGGTTGGGCACCTCCTTTTATAGCCCTTCTGTGTCCTCTGGTGGCCATGGTGAAAATTGCACTTACAAATTAACTTGAAGAAGTCCACATTACAACACATACATTTTACATACTGCACATTTTAGTCACACAAAAAAAGATTACAATATTCCCACATACAACACTCCATCACTTTCTACCCCCTTACATGCATGTTGTCACATGAGAACTTAATTCTTCTTCCTGTGACGAAAAATGTAGGATGGCTTAATCATCTCTAAAAGCAGTGCTGTGTAGTTTGAGTCAGATGTCAGCATTTAAAAGGTCTTAAGACGGCCACATTATATCCTCTTCCTCCTGAAAATATCTCCTGAAAACTTTATAAACAACATGCACAAACTGACAAAAGAGAACAAAATGTCATTCCTACTAACTTGCTCAATATACTAACATATAAACATGCGTACTGTATGTCTTGATGTAGTACTAGTTCCTGTGCCAGTCTAGCACAATTATAATTGTGTGCTTGACTTCTCTTTTTAGGATAGGATAGCTTTGGTGGAAAGGCATAAACCACTGTTGAAATTCAATGGATTAATGAATGTGTCCACGAAGGCTGCCTTTTGAGATAATTAAACTGAAGACTGACTGATAATGATGCTCACAGGTCAGCAGTAAATACTACTTTAAAAACCCAATAAAACCAGTTATATGAATTGAATATGTCTTTTGGGAATTGCAACCATATTGGCCTAAATGAACAGTGTTCTTTCATTTTGTTTCTGCTGCCGTGTAAGTTTTATTAATGTTATAGGCTATATGGCTCTTTGATTAATTTGATTTATTTCCACTAAATTAATGCTAATAAGTATATTTAGTGAATTATTTAATGTTTACATACCGATGTATACAATGCTGCTAGCCTCTGTAACCTCTCGCAGTCTTATTTCTGTCTGTTTTGATCTTTGTATCTGTATTATTATGTCTTCATAGACTAATTTTAATTTTAAAGTGGATTTTACAAGGTGTTGAAGACCCTAGAAGTTTATACTAGGTTTATACAGTCATATACTGTTGCTGATAGGTAGAACAAGGTTGACCCTAACCCTAATTAGTATTGCATAACATTTTCTTATGAAGTGTCACAATAACACAATTATAAATGTACTGCAAATGTATTAAGAGGCCCAGGAATATCAGCTCCTAGTATTACCCACTTTATAATATTTTTTTAATTATTAGTGCTATAGAAATTAATGTAAATTCTCTTGTGGGATTGGGGAAATTTGCAAATACTGTATGTAGTGTGGGTGTTAGCTGACAAAAGGAATATAATATCCATCTTTGAAGACCGTGAGAACCCAGTTTTCTGCTATATAAGATTCCCATACCTGTACATATTTTGAAAGACACCCCTACCAACTCTGCGATGACTAATTTGGGGTGGGTATTCATTTCCCACTGTCTTTGATGTTTTTCTTGGTTCTGTCAGGTACTCCTGTACCATCTCTACTGCAGCTGCTGTCTTTTTGTTTTGGTGTTAAAAGGATTGGAAATATCTGCCCAGGGGCCTTGATTTCTGTGGTTGTATGATCTAAAATTTCAGTTTGGTCTGATTTTTTTACCAATACTCAAAATGTAGTCTTACCACTAGTTACATTTGCAATTATATGCTTGATTTCTGGCAGTTTCTGGTGAATTTAAGCCATATCAGCCTGTGCTCTGATACCGAGTCTTCAGAACAGTGCCTCTTATGGATGCTGCAGCTTACTTAATAACATTCACTGAGGCACTTACAATAAAGGCATATGAGTACATCACTAGATAAAAAGTCTTCCTTCTTAATCAAATGAACTGGCTCTTAGGTAGCCCCATAATGGGGATGGAAGTTGCTTTCTAATGAGATAGTGTTCCTTTCTGTTGGTTTGTTATATGTTTGTAACAAACCACTTTTTGTAGTGTTACTCTTATGTCTAGGCAATGATTAGTATCCAGTCCAACCATTCGATTAATGTCTGTACCATTTTTGAGAAACTCAATAATTCTTTCAGCATATTCGGGACCCTGTCCATGTAAAAAACATATAAGCTCCATAATGTTTTTGTTTGGATGAATTTACCATAAATATGATGACCAAAAGTATGATCATGTGTAAACTTATGCATAAACAAATAGACTTAGGCTGTGCCATGTTAGTACGTTTTATAGCCTAACTGCAAATGACGTGTGTCTCTGGTTGTAGTTCTCTTGCATTGCTCTACATTTGTTGTATTTTGCAGAGGGGCAAAATCTTGTAAATCTGGGCTCCTGGGCTGTACAGTAGCTTTTTTTTCACCTGTCATCATGGCTATTATGCACCTGAAATTATCGTAGTACATATAAGCTCCCAAGTCCTGGGTTTTCTTGCCAATGTAATTTTTGCATACAGGTTTGGTACTTGTTATATGGAATGCTTGGGACATGTATTTTTCCAGTTAAGGGATCTTTCTATAATCTACTTACAATAAAGCTTATATACGTATTTTTTGTGTATAGGTCTGATTAAAGGGTTTCCAGATAAGTAATTCCATTCTTCTACAGGTATGGGACCTATTTTCAGAATGCTCAGGACCTGGGGTTTTCTGGATAAGGAATATTTAAGTTATTTGGATCTCTATAGACTAGGGGTCTATTTACCATGCTGTTTAAAAAGTGGAGTAAAACATTATCGGTCATGTTGCAACCAATTAGCAATTAGTTTTAAGTTAGAAAACAAAAGCAAAGTTCTGATTGGTTGCTATGAGCAACATCACCGGTAATGTTTTACTCCACCTTTTACACAGCATGGTAAATAGACCCCTAGTCCAGTTAAAAATAATCCAAACACTAAGGGGCAGATTTACTAAATGTGAATGATTCGAAATTTTATCAAATTCTTTTAAAAATTTTAATTCGAATTTCGAATAGTTTTTGTGGCCATTTCGACCATTGAATTAAAAAAATTCGATTGAATCGAATGATTTGAATAGATCGAATAAAAATCTTTTCGATCATTCAACCATTCAATGGTCGAATTACTTGCCCTTTAAATTTTGATTCGATTGCCCAGATTAAACCTACCAACCTACTGAATTCCTGTATAATCCTATGGGAAGCTCCCATAGGGTTTTTCCAGCTTTTTAAGATTGAATAAAAAAAACAAGATCGAATGGTTAAAATCGTTCAAACGATTTTATCGATCAAATTTTTTTTATTCGATCGTTATTTCAATTCGGTAAAAATTCAATGGCCAATTCAAGGGTTTTTTAACCCTCGAACTCGACCCTTAGTAAATCTGCCCCTAAATAAACCAAATAGTGTTATTTTGCCTCTAATAGGGAATAATTATAGTTTCATTTGGATCCATTTACAGTTTCTTTATTATAAAGAAAAAGGAAATACATTTTTTTAAATCTTTATTATTAGAGTCTGTTAGACTACCTTCTATAATTTAAAGCTTTCTGGATAATGGGTTTCCAGATAACGGATCCACAACCTGTACCACTTCCTAATGTATTTCAAAACAACAGAAATTAATGTATAAATAAAAGTCAAATTTAGAGTACAACCCTAGATTTACATTTACAATACTCCTTACTATGTCTTTGTCTTTGTCTTAACATTTGAGACCACTACCCTATATGTTAAGCTAGTGATTACATGTAAATCTTGCTACTTTTTTTCTGGAAAAACTTTAATTATAAAGGTAATAAAAAATAAATGTAATACTGCATAGTTCTATAAGGGATTTGATTATCCAAACTTATGCAAGTACATGCTCCAATGTGCAAAACTATTTGGTAATGATAAAGAAATCTTTTCTGATCTCTAGTTTTTTTCCTGTTATTGACAAAATAATTGAGTCAGGTGATTTACATGGAGTAGAAGCTAAACAACTTCTGATGATCCTGTTAGATACTACATGGCAGTATTTAATAATAAAATATAGGGCAACTATAGATAAGAAAAATACAGGTAATCACAATATTATTTGTTAAACAATATTTCATACATATGTTATAATAATCATTTGCAGTCTTATATAAGTAAAACTGCTTTTATGTTTGATAAAATTGGAGATCGATTAAGAATGCATTCTTACAGGATGGGAGTAAAAACTGCTTTGAACCCAAAATAAAAGCAGTGAAATAAATTAAATACTTCTTTTAAAGAACTGTGGCCATATTGGATTAAATGAACAGCGTGCACATTGTTTCTGTTGTCATTTTTATTAATGTTATAGGTTATATGATATGATGAATGTGATGTACTGCCACTGAATGAACAAGTGAATTTAGTAGATCATTTCAAGTTTAATATACAAAACTGCTAGTCTCTATAACATCTTGCATTCTTAGTTCTGTCTTACATAGATTAAAATTGTATATCTGTATTGTTATTCCTTTCCACACTAATTTTAGCCATAAAGAGAATTTGAAGACATTACAGTTTTCTACCAGGTTTATATACAGTCATTCAGCTGTTGCCGCTTGATGCTGTGCCATAATTAGTAAGGCACAAATCTTTCCTGTGCAGTGTCACAGTAACACAATTGTACACATTTATTTGTACACATTAGTTAAAAGGTCATAGAACATCAGCCCCCAGTATTACACACTTATTGAAAATGTTTAGTTTGAATTAGTTCTGCAAAAATTCAAGTCCATTTATATATCTCAGCTCTGGAAACATATGGGGCTCAGATTCTGTCTTCTTCATTTTACACCACAGGTATCAAAAAATGTGAAAAACAATCCACTGGCAATTACAAGCCTAAATTAGACAATTATCGCTATCAACTCTTTACATCTTGCTCTCATTGTGACTTAATAATTGCTCTGTTCTGCTAATTTCTGCAAAAGAATACTATTTCCTTTTCCCAGTACTAAAATTATCCAACCTTGCAAGGAACTGTAGAACGAACGTGCATGAAATATATACAATTTAATTTGCTTTAATCATTTGTATATTGCCCATGAATGTAGACCTCATTATACGTGTTTTATGGAAAGTGTTAGCACTTAGAGGGGAGTTCTAAAAGTGCATAGAATTTCATATCATATAGGAATAGCAGATTTGATGTGGTGGGGCACAGGATTGAACGTTTAGTAATGCCTTGTAAAGTCCTGTAGCACAGCTGTCAAAAAGGGGGCTATCACCTCTGACACTACTCTTTGTGGACCCCCAAGGGGCAGCAGAATACCAACTGTATATTACATATTTTTTAACAGATCTATCCATCCTGCAGCCTCGAGTCGTCACTAAATTAAAATTTCCAAAGGATATTAGGGATTCTTGGAGTTGCAGATCAATAACTGTTATAGTGATGCAGGATGAATCCTACATTTATACACAGACTCTGTTGAAAGACTACAATACTATTGGTGAAAGTTCAAAGAAATGCAAGCTTTGTGTTTCATTGAAATAGTCTCAATACAAAGCTCAAGCATCTGAGGGGCGGTCCTACGAAGACCCTGTTGAAAATAAGTTTTGTGTAAGAAATGAAACAACCAATTGTTTTCTTTAACAAGATCCAGAATGTAAGGCACATACAAAAAAGTCCATGGGTGAGTAGATGAAAGCATAAAGATGAAGCACCTAGAATAATAAGCCAACTTAAAAGGAGGGCTACATGGCCTATTCTGTGTACCCCCAGCCAAATGACAGATATTGTTTCCAGGAGGATTTCTGGAAGTAAAAGCCAAACAACATGAGATACATTGTCAATAACATAGAAGAAGCAAAGCAGCCAATGAAAGACAGAGCCATTCCACAGACTATCCACTAGCCACGAGAGAGCGGTTGACAGACCCAACTCCACTGTGTCCACCAATTTAAAAAGAATGTTCCACATGCACTCATCCAGTAAAGCAGATGTTTGGCAAATACAATCCCAGAGGAATGTTATGCTAACTGTTGCAATACCCTGTAATATTTCAACTGTCTTCTTCAGAGATCTCATGTTATAAATTCAGTGTTTTATCTAAGAAACGCTAAGAAGTCTTTAAGATTGCTGTAGCCATACCAAGAATTGCATTGATTTTTCAGTTCTGCAGAAGACTTGCTGTTACATCAACCCTAGAAAAAAGGAAGTTTTGAATGCATTCTGGAACTAGTGCCTTTTCCTCACAGGCTTCTGAGCAAGCAAACATGTGGCAGGAAAAATCCTTTTGGCTGAATGGTTTCCTCAATAATCTGAGGGCTGGTCCTGTGAAGGCTATGGGTGCTTAGTTTGCTAACAACTAAGACTTCTAAAAAAGCATTGGGGCAAAACTATGTACATTTTGTAGCATTACTGAGTGAACCCTCCTCTCCCCTCCTCTAAATACTAACAGCTCTGAACAATTTAATCGCGTCTGGCTGCATAAATTCTTTGCCATTAAGTCTGGTAGAAATCCCAGGGTGAGCTAGGGTTTTAGCTTCTAATTCTGCTACCATGAATGCCTGGCCACTGATTGTTCTGGAAAAGGAAGGACAAGAGGATTAAATGAGGCTTGAAGCCAGGATGTGGGCTCTGAAATATTATTTTGAATAAAGCCAAGTAGTGTTTGAAATATG
>CM044434.1:74832258-74844953 GCA_024363595.1 Xenopus borealis | reverse complement strand
AAATGTCAGTTCAAGAAACCAGAAATTTTGTATCTTGGAGAAATAATTTCTCACAGTGGAGTGAATCCAGATCCTGCAAAAGTTCTAGCAATAAAGACAAGATGCCCCATATGAGGAGCTTGTTGCTAAAGCACGCTGAGTGGAACTGGACAAAGAAGCAGGAAAATTAGTTCAAATCAAGACATTATTTGTTGTGTAATATTTTGACATACATCAGCCTTCAAACATATCAAATAAGTGCAGTTCTACTACAACAATATAGTTAAATGGAAGCCAGTTGCATATGCACCACACCCATCCACACACAAAGTACAAATATGCACAAATAGAAAAAGAGACTCTTGGTATTGCTTTTGGATATGAAGCATTCCACATCATTATGTATGCAACAAAATTTATAGTTAAAACAAATCACAATTCACTATTTAGCATCACACAGAAAGGACTATGGAAAGCAACTCCATGGATTCTTTTTTTAATGAAATTGCAGAAATATGACTACAAAGTAGAATATACACCAGGCAGGTTCCTCCTAGTTGCAGATGCATACTGCACCCATCCAAGGAACAGGAAACTCAAATCATACCACAGTTAATACACAAAATACAACTGACAATAACCAGGCAGAAACACTTACTCATGGTGTGCAAACATGTTATGGCCGTGTTATCAAAAAACCATCAAGACTAGTTGAACAATGTTAAAGTGACATGGTCAGTTGCTACAGTAATATAATTGTAGCAAATTACCTGTACTAAGTTACAACTATTAATGGTTTGTGGTTAATGTTAAAATGTTAAAAAGGGAAGGCTGTGTTGATAGTTGTTGATGTTAATAAAGTTTGTCATAGAAGAAAGAAGCACATAGGTGGGGCTAGCTCTAGAACAGTGATCCCCAACCAGTAGCTCGCAAGCAACATGTTGCTCTCCAACCCCTTGGATGTTGCTCCCAGTGGCCTCAAAGCAGATGCTTATTTTTTAATTATTGGCTTAGTGGCAAGTTTTGGTTGCATAAAAACAGATGTCCTGCCAAACATTCTCTCCTGTAGGCTGCCAGTCCATATAGGGGCTACCAAAAAGCCAATGAGAGCTCTTATTTGACATCCACATGGACTTTTTCATGCTTGTGTTGCTTTCCAGCTCTTTTTTAAATTTAAATGTGGCTCACGAGCAAAAAAAGGTTGGGGACCCCTGGTCTAGAAGCAGAGACTGAGCTGTACAGTAAGAAAGCCATGCTTCTTTCCTGCACTGTATTTTACTAAATAAGTCGCTATTGAAAAACCCAGAATCTCATTATTAAGGTGTACAACACACTGACTGAGGAGGCGGAGTAGTCCTACCAGCCTGTCATCATTGTATATGGAGTGTTGCTATTGATCCAGTACAAGCAATATAATTTATAGTGGGCTTTTGAACATTATGCTCATTTGTATCTGGCAACACCAGCATATAGAGTATAAAATATGTGACTGATCACAACTGCATTTAATCCAGAATTGGATTCATGTAGACACTGTATAGATACAACCCTATATTGCATATTGACAATCCATATTGCTGTTCTTTTTCATTCCACCCCACAGTCTAGATTTATATAGGCAAGGTTCTTCCTTTTCATTTCAATTGGTTTGTATTTGCATGTCACATTTGGCCTTATTGTACAGTTCTCTAGTAAATCAGTAATGCTGCAGTATATAAATAGAAGATATTCATAATATCAGTTTTATTGCAAGTCTCTGATGTATAAAGATTTCCATTTTAATCTTAGAGAATGAGTAGTAACAACAAAATAGATCAAACTAATAGCCAGTGAAACCTTATTTCATACATTCCTACCTTTATGTGATTCTGAGGGACTGTTTATGACATCAAAGTTGCAGCTACTGTGAAATCTCTGTGCCAATCCATCGAGACTAATGAAGAGAATCCATTACAGTGATTTTGTTGCTCTAGTTTGCAGTGAAGTGGAAGCCATCAATAGTGTGAAAAGCCCTATAGAGAAAAATGGAGCCTAACTCTTGAGATTTGTACATGGTTCTAACTGGCTTTCAAATGTAAATAAGCATTTTCTCTCAGAGGCCATAATTTCTACCTACTGGCATAGTCATGTAGATGGGATATATTTAAGGTACTTTACAGAGTATCTACCATGGTGCTACATTAGGTGCACGTTGTACTGCAACCGTTTTGAAAGTGATTTGTGCTCTTATGATTCTGGATCAAAGTTCTTTTTCACAGATATAGATTTCATACTACACATGATGGGAATGAAAGTGGAGTTGAACACAATCTGTTACAAATCATTAGAAAGAAAACGGAGAAGCAAAACTGTAAATAAAAAGCAATGGTGCTTAGCACCCAAGAACATATTGCCTCAGCACTCTAAGCACTAATTAACAGAGCTTTCCTTTCTCATACACATCAGGCACCTTGTTTGGGTAACGTCTTGGATATATATAAAGGGCAACTACACCCAATACATGTTCAGTAAAACAATACTTTAATAATAATTAGTAATAACTATTATTGTTAAGGCTTTAGTCTAACCTAGTACAATGTATCTATACTTTTTTGTCAATGTTCAACAGAAGAATAGCATAGAACAGAAGAAAAGCAGCTAAAATATTTTTTACATACTGTATTTAATGCAGAATAGTTTTCTTCCCCTGTGCTTAATAAATGTATTATTTAAATGTATTTATTATTTTTATGTATTTATTAGCTATAAAAAAAATCCACCTGGTCTATTTACAAAGCTAGACCAGCAGTAATTAACGATAAATATGTAATCATAGTTACTGCTACACAGTGCGCCTCCCCACAAACACTTTGCAGTTTCATTCACTTTAATACAAAGCCATTTTGGCATTTCTTTGTTGCAACATTTTAAAAATGGCCGGTATGGACCCAAAGATGAAAATTATGCAAAGGATTTTTCGTGGCTGCTAATTCAGCTTCTGAAAAAGCAGCATGTTGCCTGTGTATTGTGTGTAGTCACACACCACACCCCACCCCACAATATATTTTATTACCCCACATGATTTCGTATATATAATTTTCTCACCATTTCTCAGTCTGCTACTGTTCTCTACAGTAAATTTTCACTTATTTTCTTCTTCTCTTCTGTTTTCTTTAAACCTCTCTGATACCCTCATCTTCTTTATATATGTAACACATCTCCATCTCTTCTTTACTTCTTTCTCAGCAATCTTTTCTCTCTATAAAAAAATAATGACAACCAATTAAAACTTGGTTAAAATTGCCCATGCTATAACATACTAAAAGTTAACTTAAAGGTGACTTTTAAGGATGCTTTGTACAGGTAACTACATTCAAGATTTAAATTGTAATTAAAAGAATACCTCCAAAATGAATACTTAAGCAACAGATTTACATCATATTAAGTGACATATTAAATAATCTTACCAATCTGGAATATAAATTTAAGTGAATACTGTCCCTTTACATCTTTTTCCTTGAGCCCCCATTTTATGATATTCTCACAGGCACCATATTGTCCTGAGCGTCTTCTTCCTGGATTCACCTGCTGTTGTGTTTTGGCAGCTGAGGATGAGCAGGGTATAACAGTGCTTTATTAGCAGGTTCATGCAGCCATTACACAACAGCAGTAACTTGAATTCTATCACCCTAAAGCTGTACATAAAGTACTGTGTATATGCATATGCATATGTCCTTCATCAAATGGAATGTCTCCAAAATCATATATAGCAAGAGCAAGACGACTTGCATTCCATATGCATCCATGAGATAGTTCATATGTGTATGGTCCTCGCTGGAGTCTCACTTCAAGTGGTGTAGTAAATTTAGATTGTCCTTGTTTCAATATTCCTGGTTTCTTAATTCTGACTAAAGATCCAGGCTGAAAGTGCACCACGTTTTCTGTCAATACAAGCCTTGCATTTGGCTTGTTGACGTTTGACAATGTCAGCAGTAGATGATTTTGTAGGAACAGTGTTTGATGTCTGCAACATGTAACTTAGTGCACATATGTCTGTCATGCAATAATTCAGCTGGAGATGATTGAGTTGTTGCATGGCACATTGCTCTGTAGTTATCTTATGTTGTAAATATTTTCCAGTAAGATTTGCTGTCTGTAGTGCTTCTTTCAGACTTCTGTTGAATTGCTCCATTTCTCCATTTTCTTGTGAAGATTTTCTATGCACAATATTCCAATGAGACAAATTGTGGTCTGTTGTCTGATATCTCCTTTGGATTACCTTCTCTGCTGAAGACTGTAGACAAAAATTTTATCACTGTAGCTGAGAAAAAAATGCAATTTCTGGCCATTTACTGTAACAGTCTATCAGAGTTAAAGCAAACCTGCAGTCTATAAGAGTCTCAGTGCACCCCTGCCTAATGGTTTTAAAAATTAGTGGTGAGCACAACTTTTCCTTGTTTGTTATAGTCATACAGGAGCAGTGATCTTCTCCAAGTTGTAGCCCCCACACTTTCCAGCTATAGTCAGGTGTCTAATAAAAGGGCAACCAAGATTGGGAGTTTTACTTTGAAAGCAGCAAGTAAGTTGCAGGTAAAACTTAGTCCCTTTGTAAAATGTATAATGAATTAATAGAATTCTTAATGAATCAGATGAAAATTGAGAGTAGGGCTGGCCAGATATGGGATGACTTTGAAGTAGTTGGCCAGCTTAAATATATTGCAATATATGGACAAACAATCCCTGTTTTGTTTAAAGGGTAAGGCTTTTTTTGGTAGCTGTATGCACAAAATGTCTCAATGTCTTAAATATATTGATAATGGGTTGAGTGCAGAGGACCTCTTGTAATTGTCTACATGTTATGAAGATCCATAGTTGGAGTGTAGACAATTATATCATCCAATTAGCATTGTACACCAGGTATGTCATGGAGTATAGAAGACATCAGTCTTTAAAAACAACTCGGTGCTGAAGACAGTCCATAAAGTATACTCTTGAACAGAAAAAAACCATCATGGGTGATAAATGCAGTGAGGTCTTGGCTTTTTTCATGCAGTAATACTTGATGATAAGCACTCTGAAGATCCAGGATTGAAAAGAATTGTGAAAATATTTCCTCTATGTGTGGCAAGGGATTATTATCCATAACAACAGCTTTATTAGGTTCACGGAGATCAACACACAATCAAATACCTCCAGTTTTCTTCATTGTTACAACAATTGGTGAAACCCATTTGGAGGATTCTGGTTTTGCAATTACATCTTGCTCTACCCAGTTGCTTTAGTTCCTGTGAGACAGTCTCCCTTATTGAGTAGAGCAATCGCCTCAATATCTGTTCTCAAGTTAACTTTGTGCACAAAGTTCTTTGCACAACCCAATGAAGTGTTGTTTGTGGCGAAATTGTAGACACAGGCAGTGTGGCACTGGCAGGCCCGGACTAGCAATCTGTAGTTTAGGGCAAATGCCAGATGGGCTGCTATAAGTTGCCATAGAAAGTCACAATTTAGTGGGCTGGTGGAGGCTGTTTGGGCCTAAAAGTGGGATGATTGGGCCTCTGTGTACCTGAACTGCCAGGGCCTATTTTGATTCTCAGTCCAGCACTGGGCACTGGTGATGTATAATAATAATCAACTAACTGTAGGTTTAATGCAGCAAAGAGATCCTTTCCAAGTATAGCAGTACCCGTATTCACAATGTAAAAGTCACATTTTGCAGTATTTGACTCAAATTGTACAGTCACTGGCAAGCAACCAAGCACAGGGATTGTATCCTTTAAGTAACTGGCCAGTCTTAGGACAGGTGAAACAAGTGTATCTTTTGCAAAGTATTTCAAGAAAATATCCTTTGGTAGTATAGAAACAGCTGAACCTGTATCAAGCTTCAGGTTAATGGAGTGTCAGCAGACGCATTATTGACATTGGCAGTGCATATATTCTTATCTGGAGTAAATGTACCAGCTTTATCCACACTTAATACTGTAACATTTGTCGTAGTGATTTCATGAACATGTTTAGCAGAACTACAGCAGGTTTTAGCCAAATGACCTACGTTGTTGCATTTGCAGCACTGTACAGCTTTTGCAGGAATTGTATTGTAATTTGTAATATGTTGTTTTGAACCACAGTAAAAGCAGTATTTTTTTATTTGTATTTGCTGCACAGTTTTGCATTGAATCCCTTTCCTTAGCACCGTATCTTGCCTGTGACTGTGCATAATTACAGTGCTATAAGTCACGGTCTGTACATTCCCAGCAGTTCCCTGACAGAGTTTTAGCCTCTGCCACTGCTGTTTCAATTTGGCTAGCAACTATAATAGCCTTTGCAAGGGTTAAATCCTGCTCCAGGAGCAGTCTCTCTCTAATGAGATTAGAGTTTGTTTTTGGTCTCTTAGCATTTCATCTGTTAGATTCCTAAACTCACAAGTAATAACCAGTTCTCTCAAAGCTGCTACAAATTGTTCTGTGGATTCGCTATTTCATTGTCCATGTTGGCGGAATTTATATCTTATATCAGCAACCACATTTATTCTTGGCACAAAAGAGTTCTTTATAGCAGTAAGAGCAGTTTCATAAGTCTCATCATGTAATGGTAATATATAGAATATACACTGCCCCTCCCAGGCAGTGAAAGCACGCTTTCTAGCAGCCGAAATCTCCCCTTGGTCAGCAGCATTAATGTAATTATCAAACATACGGATGTTTGGTAGGCTCACCAGGGCTTGGATGAAAAGGTGCAGGCTGCTGCAGAGGTAGAAGAGACATCCTGTTGCTAATCTGTTGTGTTTTGGTAGCTGAGGATGGGCAGGCTATAACAGTGCTTTATTAGCGGGTTCATGCAGCCATTACACAACAGCAGTAACTTGAACTCTATCACCCTCAAGCTGTACAGAAAGTACTGTGTATATGCATAGTACAAGTAATGTGCACAGTGACACCCGCAGGCCATTTGTATAAACACCACACTGGCGTTTGGTGGCGAATGTGCAGAAGTAGGCATTTACCAGTTCAGATCTACTGCGTGAAAGTAACAACGTTTTCCAATTTCTTTTTTCGGAAATCTGCTCAGGACAAGATGGCACCTGTGAACTCGGCTGGAGAGGACCTGTGCCGAGGGGTAAGTAACACTTTTTTGCCTGGGGGGACAGGTAGACCAGGGGGAGGAGGGAGGGATTTTTGCAGTTAGGGGGTTTATTTCTCCTTTAAGTTTACTATTCTACTATTTTATTAATTCAGATAAAAAGGAAATCATTTAAAGAAAAAAAAAAAGCTCACAACTAACTGGAGTGAAGCTTTTTTTTGATTGCCTTATTGCATTTCTTATATATTATGTTTTTGTTCAGTTTTAGGGCAAATTTTCATTCCAGAAAACACAAAATTAGTTGGCAGCAACTCCAACCTTTGTGCATTTCACACACACCCCCCGGGGGTTTTGTTCACCATTCCACATGCCACTTTTATGAATCTGGAGTACAATTCCATAATAGCAACAATTTCAAGTTGTTTTTTGCCATTAATATCAAATTCAGAATATTTTAACTGGTAATATTGTTTCATTCCAACTTTTAAAAACATTTTGGTGCGAAATAGCATCAAGCAAAAAGTAATTTTTAGACAATTGTGAATTTGTTGTTGTTTTGTGATATTCTGGCATAAATGAATAATTTACTCCAATTGAACACCAATTTTGTGCATGCCAATCTGTGCTAATATTTATCCCTTGTTAACACAGTGTGAAATAGTTATTGAACTTTGTGTGTTTGTGCACTTTTTTGTGTTTATTTTCTGTAAGGGAAACAGAATCATTCTGAGTCTGTATTTTTATTATGATTATTTGTATTGCTTATCTTTCAGTTATGAAACCTCTTTTTATCTTTCTATTTTGTAACATCACAGCAGCTATTGTGCCCATGAAGATGCAGCACTGGCATATTAATGATGATCCCGGATGTTCTACACCAGTACAACTGTCATCTGTGACTTTCTGGAATAAGAATTAAAGAGAACATGAGTTGTAATTATTAGGAATACAGTTGCTACCTTGCAAGATATGGGATGAAAAAGAAGCATGTTCATATTAGTAACTGATCTCGGTATCGAGTCAGCAGGATGCACTCTGGGGGACACTGACACTGAAATATTATTTCTTCCTTCACCAGCTCTTGATCAGTGCATGTTGTATGTAGGTGATTGTCATCTTGGTGATGTTGCTGAACTACAATGCCAACAACAGCCATTGGCTGTCACTGAGATTGCCATTGTAATGGCAATTATAAAGTCACTTACCAATGCAGCTGTATATTCTTTTTCCACAGTGGCAACTCATCTTAGAACAACAGGAAGATTATCATTCTATGAACAATAAAGTAATATTCTGCTAACTCAGATAGCTACTAAAAATCATCCATAATTTGTGTCAACTAGCTGACATATAAATAGTAAATAAATATTATTAATTCAAAGCATATCTTGCATATACCTGGATTGTTACTGCTACAAAACATGGCTGAGTATATGAGGGATGTCAGCGTGCCACCAGCGTGTGACCTGCACTTCATAAAGCTTGCTATCTAACTCTCTGCAGTGTATTTCACAAGCTTGGCTGGCTGCAATCGATTGTTCCACAGGGGGTATTTACATGTAATAAGCTTCAGATTCCGATTGGCACAATAGGCCAAAGGATGAACAGCGCCTGGCATGGAATCTATATGAGCAGATGGATTAGGAATAGCAAACGTAAGGCCCTCCATTTATTGTATATATCAGTTCCCAGCATCTCCAAAAAGGCTATTAAGAGATATTGGGTACAGTAGTTCTCAGCAGCTGGGAGGCTGGGACGTCTACATTCCTGGATTAAAAGCTCCCAGGGCCCCACACCACAGAGAAATCTGTAGCAACAGGCATTTATTATGTGTTCACTCTTTCCACAAAGCAGCTTTATCCAAATTTGCCTAATCTACAGAAATGTTCACGTCACAAGATTTCATGTTATAGTCCTAGATTTTATATTGAAGGAGCTTTTGAAGTAGCTGAATAATTAGGGCTGCAGCATTTCCATCCCTCATAGTTACCAGAAGTAATAAGATGCACATGTATTTATATATTATAAGAGCTGGTTGTAAACGAGTCAGATTTAGTTGATTAATCCTGTTTAGAACAAAATGTTGTCAGCTTTGGCTTTGGACAAACCTTGCAATGAACCAAACTGTTGACTTTATCTCACCTCTGTTCCACAGTTAGGAACAGCTGCTAGGTTGGAACTCATTCCAGATATAAGGTTTACACACCTTAAAGGACAAGGAAAGCTAAACTAAAGAAGTAGTTAGAAATGTTGTACATTATGTTTTGTGCTTCTGTGCCAGCCCCAGGCAACCACAGCCCTTTAGCAATAAATATCTGCTTTTATTCCAAATATGCCCCAGTAGCTCCTCATCTTCTTTTCTGCTGATTCACTGCACATGCTCTGTGCTGCTGTCACTTACTGGGCTTAGGGACCCACTCACAATATATAGTACACATAGAATAGAAATGTCACAATATAAGGCTGATTAGTTATTAATATGGATAATTACTACACAGCAGCACAGAAACCAGTGCAACTACCATCAGAATTTAATAATCAGCCCTGCAGCATCAGCTTGTATAACAGGCTAATTTCATTTTCTGCTTGATAATTTGCGACAACCCCTAAGATTAGCTTCTCAACAGCTGCTCAGAGCCCACTGAGCATGTGAGTGTCACAGACACTTTCCAAGATGGTGACCCCCCTGTGACAAGTGTGAAGTCCTGGGTCATTGCTGCTATTGAGTAGCTGAAACTTTAGGCTGGTGCAATAAGTTCAGTATATAAAACATGCCTTTTTTAGTCCTATTCATTTTTATTTCTTTCTCCTTTAAGTCTACTAAAAATATTTAAACATTAAATAAGCCCAATACTAGTGACAGGCAAATTTGTTCCGTTTTGTGAACAAAAAATTCTCAAAAATGCATAGAAGTCAATGGGCGTCAACATAATTTTGATGTGCATCAGTTTCGACACCCACAACAAGTTTTATACAAGCACCTATTTTGTCCAAATGCATTAAAGTCAATGGGAGTATGAATAATTTTGATCCGTGACTATTCTGACATGCGCCAAAATTGTTTTAACCTGGTGGATTTTTCGCCAGCGAATTTCCCCCTCAGTTTTGCAAATTTATACGCTGGTGTCAACACACGGAATTTGCATCTGGTGAATTCCACCCAAAAAAATCTTTTCTTGAGTAGGGCAGAGGGAGCTTTGGAGGAACGCCAGACTGCTAGGACCAGAATGTGGCACACTGGAAATTCTTATGCATAGTAGGGCAGGGGGGCATTGCACAAACACTGGACTGCTAGGACTGGAAGGTGGTGCACAGTCCAAGAAGGAGTTGAGTGGTTAGTGTAAGTTGGGGCATAAGAAACCACTGTTGAATGTCAGTTGAACCCAAATGTGCCTTTGTGTATGTACCCGTGGGATGTGAGTATATTGATCCCTCCAGAAAAGGGAGGAATGTATCATATTTACTGTGATATTCCTTTCATGGGCAACTCCATGTCATAGTTACTGGGATAGCCCCCGCCCCAGTGCTCTTGTGGATGGTATGCGGTTGGAACAGCTGTGCTAGTGGGAGTAAGACTATGGAGAAGTGTTACTCTGGGTTACTATCCGTTTCTCTTTAAGTGGAGTTAGTTCTCTCCTTTTTAGTGGAATTGTCATGCTGGCTTCACACTCCGGTGCAGGTTCTTCCTCTAAAAAGTATTATTTCTTTTTCTTTCTCTGGCAGTCCATTTCCTCTGAAGAAATAGAGTTCACAGATTTTCTACAAGGTGATTTTGGGCCACCTGTGGAGGTTTCATTCTTCTGAGTTTTATCTGGTATAGATTACACTCAGCCAGTTTTCCTTATTTGGAACAATTATCCTCCCATTGGGGATATTAGCTTGCTAAGTCCAAGTAAGTATGACATGGAGTTGTCCAGTGAAAAGGGAAGATTGTATCATACTTACTGTTATCCTCCTTTCATGGACAGCTCCATGTCATAGTTCCCATTCCTTTTTCGGTAGTTTCTAGAAGCTTATTATGACGCACTGGATTGGTGTGGGGTTGGGCTTTTAAGCTTTGGGGAAGGTCCTTCTGATATGAGCACTGGCTATCCCGGTAAGTATGACATGGAGTTGTCCAGTGAAAGCGTGTTTCCAATTGCTAACTGATGGAGTCCTGCATTTTAGTGTTATCCCCTCGTGGACTGAATTACGAAAGTAATGTTATGTTAATGTTATCAGAGATATAGTAAGAGTATTGCTGCTATAAAGGGTGAAACCTCAATTTTCAGTGTTGAAAACTGCAGAAATGTCAGTTGCCACTCTCACAGCTCACCAGACTAAACTAAAGGTGGCCATATACATGCAGATTAAAGCTGCTGATATTGGTCCTTTAGACTTATCAGTTTATCTGCCAGTGTATGGGGCTTCCGATTGGTCTCCCTGATCGATATCTGGCCACGATTTCAATCAGGGAAGTTTTCTGGCGATTGAGAACCACATCAGCTAGGTGATGCCTAGGACCAAACGTTCGGATTAACCCAATATCACCCTGACATTGGTGGGCATATCAGGGAAGGCTCAATTTTGAGCGACTTTTAAAATCTCGCCACTGCGTGTGAATAAGCGCAGGCAATTTTACGCGTCACGGGTGCACAGCGAAACCAAGCTATTCGGGGAGATACGTTGCGGCGATAAGTCGCCAGGCGACAGATCTCCCCGAAAGCGTCCCGTCTGGCCTTACCCTTAGCTGGTGATCAGTAGATATCAAGACACTCAACAAGCAGCTTGTCTAAATTATCCTGTTTCATCCTCAAGTTTTCATTCAGATATTTGTCATGATAAGGTTACACAAGGAATAGTTGTTTGTTAAATATAGCAAAATACATTTTCTCATAAATCAGTATTTAAGCAACATTCACCATGGAACAGAATGCTAGTAATACTTTTATGGATGTAGAAGTAGATCCTTATGGGACAACCTCCCTAAAATTAGACCTTGCATTAGTAAAGTATGAGCACTGCCCTACATGCTATTTCCTTACCTGTGCTATCACTGCTGTCACTACCCCCAAAACCTCCTCCATGGGGTTAGGGCTTTTTGCTCACTAATTTTACTATCACCTCTGCAGAGACACCAACTATTAATTGGATGTCTACCATAACAAAAGAGAACCCAGCTTCCTGCTTTTCAGCTCTCTAACTCTGAGTTAGTCAGTGACTTGAAGGGGGGCCACATGGGACATAACTGTTCAGTGAGTTTGCAATTGATCCTCAGCATTCAGCTCAGATTCAAAAGCAACAGTTATGGCCTGTGTGGTATCAGTGAAAGCCAAGAGAGGTGCACAGCAGGAAGTAGTGTTCTGTCTTTTACATTAGACATCCAGTCACTCCAGTCTTTAAACATTAGATTTTTGCCAAACTAACTATATTAGAAACATTTTTTATTTTGCACAGCCTATTTACCAAGTTTTTGTTACACTGAACAATTCCTTTAAGCTGTCAGTCTATGTTCTCCGAAGAGACCTTTCTATCTTAATTGTTACAATTACTTATTTTCTTATCTCAAAATTGTTACAAAAGTATCTTAGTGCACCTTGTGGCTGTTCTGGGCTCTCTGCCACAAGCCATTTAAGTTAGAAACTTTGTATCTTTTTCTGGCTGTTCAGTGCAGGAGATCAAAG
>CM044434.1:74768396-74779564 GCA_024363595.1 Xenopus borealis | reverse complement strand
CTTGCTAGGAACTAAGAAAGGAAGGGGGTTGCTCATCAAAAAATCCAAGTTAAATACATCTGTGAAAGGAATCATTGTATTAATAGTGTCTCAACACTATTGAACACCAGGCCCTATATAAGTAGACTGCAAGAAAGACACGTTATTCAGGGAGATCCCAGCCTTTGAAAAATATGACCAGAGGTAAATAGTTAGGACCACTATATGGGGTTTACCTTTACATGGCATGGTGGCTTATCAATTTTATGATCATAACTTTGTAACTAAAAACCCAGGGAATATGCATTTCTCATTTCCCTCTCAGACTGTACAATACACTAGCAGATTCTGGCACCTAAGTCTAAGGTTGCCACCTGTACACTTTTCACCCAATTTTTGGAAAGGCTTCCAGGGTGAAAACTGCCTGCCGGATTTTCAAATTAGGAAATTGGGACATCACATGACAGGAGATACACATATAAAGTAAACGCATATGTTACATTTGCTTAGAAATATTTTCTTTTATTATACAAAAAAAGTCAGATGCAAGTCAGATTTTAGATGGAAATCCTTTATAAGTAATGCTTTAAAAGCAAAATGCGGCCTTTGTTAGCGTAACCTCCACTAATACACATAAAACAAGCACAAATGCTCGTTACCTTACACTGGAGCAAAGATTAATGGGCAAAAGCAGGTGATGAATGAAATAAAGCGAAAAGGGTTTATTATAAGAAAAAGACATAATTATTTCCATTTTTAATTTGTGGGGAGGGGATTGATGCTTTAATAACATTTAATTAAAAGTGAATGCTAAATTATGGTTCACGGATTCACAGTAGTGGGTCAGCAAATTGTAAATCTTTGAGTCTATAATTGCAAACATTAACATAACCCTGACATTGTTCTTTGCAAGAAAAATGCATGAACGGAATATATTATAAAAAGCAAGATAGAAATACATACATACATACATACAACACGATTTTCACACCGCTGGGATGGAAAGAGAAACTTTTGTCATTCTCCTAGGGCACAAACAGAAAAGGAATAATAAAGCATGACCATACATGCCTTCACAGAATCTATTTTTTCCTCTCAGCCATATTTTACCTAGGGGGTTATAGCAAAATGTATTACAGTACAATAAATGCATGGAACCCTACTGATGAAAGAAAACACAAACAAAATGAGAACGCATGGAGCTGGTTATAGGATAGGGCAGACGGATCCTTTAATCTGGACACTCATAATCAGAGGATGGGGGGGCATAGATAAAAGTGCAAAGGACCTAGTACATTGTATATCTGTAGCGTCAGATCAAAATAGAGTGTTAGCTCTTAGAGTCACCAGAGCTCTCAGTTCCCACTAGAAAGCATCAGTTACACAAACCTCTGCCTTACAGAGTTAATGATGTATCTGACTATTTTATATACAGAATACATTATCCCATAAATCTCTCTCTCCATTATATTGCTGAGTGATTCATGAATCACTTTTTTTTCTCAAGCAGATTTTTCTATGAATAACCCCATCCTTAATGTGCTTCTATTATTCTCCCTAACATGCAATTCTTTTTTTTCACCTTTACCAAAATGGTTGCAACGTGAGGACAATAGGCTTAATCTGACAGATAGGAGAGTAGATCATTTTAAATGGCACTGTGTCCAGTGAGCAATGAAAACAAAATAGGGATGGTGAAATCTGTTATAGGAGACAAATTATCATGCAATATCAACGTTTTCTTTTCCAAGTGTTTCTGCCTTGAATTGTAGCACAAAAGGTTGTATCGTGCAGAATCAGTGCCAGTGGGAATAGATGGCAATTAGAGAAGGCGGGCAATGAAGCAAATATTACAGGGGGTTTTAGGAATGTGCTTCTATATATATTATGTAAATGTAGCACTATATGAAAGGTAATACAGTATAATCATATTCATACAGTATTGTACAATAGACCTCATGACCATGGGAGGGCCCAGATGTTTGCAGAGTCTACTGTTTGGTTTCACCACCACCCCTGCCCCTTGCCTTCCCTTATAGGCCAATGACATAGTTTGTGGTTGGGGGGAGTGAGAACTGTAAATGGTGAATCAGGTGATGGGCGGGAATAAGGGGGAGCAGGGAGGCAGAATCAGAGGTGACCCTGCGGCAGAATAACTAGGCATTCAAAATTTTGGTTGGGTGGCAACCCTATGCCCAGCACATTGTTGTTACAGCACTGGCCATTAGATAGTTCTCTTGTTATACTAGTTTACTTTTGTCATAACATTCTCTTTTAATCAAACTGGGACTTGCTGTATGAATATATTTCTGCTAAAAATAGCATCTTGTAATGCAGTTTTATTGTGGTCAGTTGGTGCTCAGTCACGGGGTTAAAGGAGACATCCAGTGAAAAGGAGAAGCATTAAACATTGCATCTCTAAATGGAAATGTGCCTATTAAAATAATTATGTGTTCTTTATATATTATGAACCTTTTTCCATACAAGAAAAATTAGAATAATACTGAAATTACATTTTCATAATTATTTTAATCTATTTTAAACCATATTTGTTATTATAAAGATATAATGGAGAATGCATAACTCCCAACAGTCCCTCTTTTGACAGCTCAACCTCCAGTCCCTCATTTGTACTGGGAAGTCCCTCTTTTCTCTGCACAGCCAGAAACAGAAACAAAGTTTCTAACTTAATTGGCCAGAACAGCTAACAGGGGCAAATAAGATACTATGTAACAACTTTGAGATAAGAAAATAAGTAATTTAAAAGGAGAAATAATTTCAAACTTTCATAATCTGCCAAATTTTGTAAAATTAACATGGTAATTAGGGGGTGTGGCCACAAAATGGGCATGGTCAAAAATTTTGCCACGTTATTTGTGAAAAAAAAAATGCTGTACCTCTTTTTACTTCCAAAATGTTGGGAGGTATGAGAAAGTATTTTATTTGTACTTAAAGAAACAGTGAAACCAAAAAAATCAAAGTGTTTTAAAGTAATGAATATATAATGTCCTGTAGCTTGTTTATATAAACTATAGTTGTCATACTAAAGCAAATACACCACTTATACCAGTGCCGTGCATCAGTACATTACATTGTAAAAGTAACAAGTGAATAAAAGAAAAAACTGTTCTAAGCAACTTTGTAATATACAGAACATTCAGTACACATTTTCTATGGTTTTTAATTTATTTGTATATGTATTGCTATGGAAAGCATTGTTTGTCCTATTCTATTCTCTGTCCTGGATATTCAGACAGTTGATACAATGTAAGCAGGAATAGATTTACATAGCGGGTGCCCCTAGGCCCACTGCCGTTCATTGCCCCCATACTCTTCCCTTTATTCGCAAATTTTCATCATCAGGACCAGAGCAATAGGGATTGGTGCATGGGAAATTTAAAAAACAATTGTAACTCCAGCAAATCCCCAGTGTTTCTGAACCAATGTGGGTGTGGCTGGGCAGCATGCCGCCGCCTAAAATCCTGCTGCCCTAGATGACCTTTCCACAAATCTGGGCCTGAATGTAAGTCAAGGCAGCTGATTATCAGACTAAAATGCAAAAAAAAATTCCTTGTAAAAATCCAGCATGCAATTTATAGAGGTATGGGCCTGACAGGGGGGCCCAGGTGCCCATCTTGTACCGGGGCCCACCAGGAAGTAGTTACACCACCGCTTGTAAAAGACTAAAAAATGTTTTCCTTGGAAAAGTCTAAACATTTCTTCATGTCTTTGTTGAGTTAAGCAACTGCTTTCAATGTTTTTTTTGTTTTTTTGTTTTTTTTACAGGTAACTTTAAAATCACTGAAAATGTGTGATAAATGTATAATGGAAAGTTGTGTAGATTTATATATTTTTTATTTGGGGTTTGAGTTGCCCTTTAATGCTTCTCCTGTAAATAGCTAACTAATTAACTAGTGATAATGATCTCTGTATAAACAACCCACTTTCTTTCACTTCTTTGTTGAAACTGTTTTACAGATCATCAGTAGTTCATTATGCTGGGGGATTATTTGTGTATTGCTATTCAATTCATTACTGTACTGTCTTTCATTTCTGTTTGCCCTGTTTAGTTATAAAAGTTACTGAAACTGTAGATGATTTTTTTAAATTGAACAGTAGGCAAAACATATGTTCTATACAAGGCCTATACACAGAACTCGTGCTGAACAAGTGGGCATGCTGTTCTGCCATGCTGTGCATATCTCACTTGCACTGTAAGATGCCTGACATTCTGCAGCGGGCCAGACCTGACTGCACTGCACTGCAGTTTATATTTCCCTGTTTTAATTGGCTAACTACATCCCACTGTGATCTTTGGGGCATTCCAGAAAAGGTGGTAATGGTAATACTTCTTTTTAGCCCAAGTTGAAATCAGTCACCATATACTTATAGTATTATGTATTATTATAGTATTATATTTATCAATGCCTACACAATGGGGTGAGTATCTGTTTCCTTTAATGTGCCCAACTGTGAGACATGCAACAAAATAAAAGAAACCTAGCAGGCTAATGTCACAATTCTCATTTTTTTTTCACCAGTTCAAAAGAGAAAAATGCCACTACTGGCCATAATGCCTATTACCATTGGGTACAATGCCATCTGTATGTTACCTAAAAAAAATGGCATTTCAAGCATGAAAGCCACCCTGTGTTCATGATGCACGTAGGCAACAGCGGCATTATCTCTGACATTTGGCACCAGTGGGAAAATAGGTGTAACATAACCTATAAAGTGCTTTCTCACCATCATTACATTACTTGTAGACGTGCACTTCAAATCTACAGGCAATGAAGAAGAAGGTACTGAAACCCACTGCCCATGTCAAAAAGTTTTAAAAATAGGGCAAGAGCATGTTTCTATTAAATACAGGTATAATTGGTTGTATTAGTTCTTACTGGGGGTGTATCTCACTATGATGAGACTCAGAGCATGTCTTCGAGCTCAAAGTAGACTTGCTGGTAATTGGACAGTTATATCACACATCATGCTCAATACCCACTTTATGGCACACCTTTCAGGTATTCTGGGAATATTTTTTATTAGATGGGTGAAAAGGGTGTGCAGGATTGACCTTTATGGACTTTTGTTATTTTTCAACTGTGTAAACTGGGAACTACTCATTCAGAAGACTATATAATAACTACATTTGCCTTTGTCCTTGTCATATTACATAACATAAAAGTATTGGTGGTCCTTACGGCTGAGCTAAGCTTTTGTTCTATTTTGAAATGATACACGGAGCAGAATGTACACAGCTGCATCCACATCGGCACCATCCAAAATCCATTACACAGAGCTATAAAAGAAGCAGAGTTTTTACAGCACTTAAAAATGAAATAAAATCCTACTTATTTCTACAATTAAAGCAGCATCTGCTCAAGCCCCATTGTAGAGGAATTTAACAAGACTTGAATTAATTAGCCAGGGAAATTCAGCAGGGTGTCCTTGTTCCCTCTGCATGCCCTTGTCCTTGATAAGGTTTAGAAATGAGAACAATCCTCACTATATCTCTTGGGAGCACAGCTTTGAAAGGTAAATCCTACAGAGCAGAGCATGCAAATCTCCAGTCACTTTGAAAATGATTTCTTTCTAACATGCACAAAGGAGAAAAATACTTAAAAGCTTCTCTCACTCTATCCTCAATGACTCGCATCATCTGACATGTATTTAGGCTTTAAAAATGAAGCAAAATATTCTCCTTCTTGGTGATCTCCAATTGCCAGGCTCATTTGGTGATTGTCCTGTTGGAGAAATGTAACTGTTGTGATTGACTGAAAAAGAGAAATAAAAGTGGAGATGGGAAGATAAACAGAACTACAGATAGAATAGAAATCTAGATATAAGTGGTGTAAATGATGGCCCTTAGTTCTTGAGAGGAACCCCGTCTGATCAGTTTAATCATTCCTGATACTAGTGGAGCAGTGATTCACAGGATCATTGTACTTGCAGTGGATAAAAATGTTGCTCAGTTGACTGTAGTAAACACATATAGACACAGACATATAGACAGACAGACAGACAGACAGACAGACAGACAGACAGACAGATAGATAGATAGATAGATAGATTTAAGCTCATCATAATTTATTTATACAGGTATAGCAACAACAAGTTACACAGTGCTTAACAAGTTTATAACAAACAGGGAATAAATGGTGAAAAATAAACAAGGGTTTACAGAGTACAATAGTAATAAAGGGGTCTACTCTCAATTGTTTACAAACTAAAGGTTAGGGTACAATTGAGACATTAGGATTTTAGAAATACTTTTGTGTTTTATGATACAGCAATGACTGTTTAAGGTACACTGAATAAGCTTCCCTAAACAGGTGAGTATTTGAATGTTTGGAATGAAGGAGAAAAATTGTGTAACTTTCCATGCTCCCTTTTCACAGAGTGGGCCCTTTACCTTTAGTATGGTGCATTTACCTTTATTTTTATAACCACTAACGGTCCTTCTGAATATGTGCATCTTTACTTTTGGTAACCAAGAGGGCCACAGATAATCAAAAACATTTCTTTTCAATGGCAGCATATTCAATACTCACACTCAGCAGTTCAACGATGGCATTCTCAGTACACACCCACATTGGACTCTTTTGAACAAAATACATCAATCCTAAATTAACATTATTTTTCTTTTTCCAAGGTTTATTGCAGTATCACCCCCCACTTCCTTCCAATGTATTCTATTTGTTAGATGGAAGGCATACTAGGGTGTCCACTATCTATCTATCTATCTATCTATCTATCTTATTAGGTTGACTCATATCAGTGTTGGACTAGGATGCCAGTGGCCCACCAGAAAACCTTAGACTGTGGGCCTACTTTCCAAACTATTATTCCTCCTCTCCTCACTCAACCTCTTTATTCTCCTAGTCCTTACTATACTTTATTCTTCCATTATTAAGCCTCTTCATTACCATAAAGAAATAGGGAATGACCTTGAAATCGGTCAAATGATTAGAAGCAAGAGGGCCGACTGACACCTGCGAGACTTACTCCATTTACGAACTGCATATCTGGGTGCAAAAAGTCCAAGTTTATAAAGTAAACAAATTACTGCACTCACAGGACTGATTGATTATAAATAATTTATGAATGTTTGTATCCAATAGTTTTAAATACATGACTGTTTACATGACATGATACTGTATAGAATTTTGTGAAGGCACCTAAACCTCTCCATTAATAGACAGCCTATATTATTCAGCCTACCTTCAGCAGATTGTCTTAACCATGTAAATCCCTGTAAGATAAGGAGGAAGAAAAAAAAAGGGTTATACTTGCGTCACTCGGCACTTACATACAGTTTTTCCTTCAGGTAAAATGGAGGAACCCCACAAATAAACATTGCATCACATAAATACACATAGGCATTTAACTGGAAATGTGCTTTATTAAAATATATTTAATTAGAAGTGACAAAAATATATTTAGATGCAATCAGCACGATATATCCCCTTTGAATCAAGAAAGCTCTGAGAGTAGAAGCTAATTTCTCTGTTGATTTGTGAGTCCTAAATATCTTTAAAATTCTCATGAGAATTCTCTGTTATAAATATTTGATTCACCATAATGTTGTATCTTCAGTTAAGTGCTTGTGGGAATAGAGTATTCTGGTTTAAAGGACTTGTCTAACTGCAAAACTTCCCAGCTAAAGGCAATATTTTTATCAATGTGGTCAATCATTTAAAGGGGCTGTTCACCTTAATATCAACTTCTAGTGATATGAGAATGATATTCTTAATCAATTTGCAAATGGTTTTCATTTTATAAAATGTGTTTCAAAAATGTGTTTTACTCAGCAGCTCTAAGGTTTCAGCTATCTGGTTGCAAGGATCCAGATTACACTAAAAACCATGCACAGATTTGAATAAGACACTAGGATATGTATAGGAGAGGCCCGAATAGAAAGATCAGTAACAATAATAATACATTTGCAGCCTTACAAAGCATTTTTAGATTGGTCAGTGATCCCCAATTTGAAATAAAGAAAGAGACAGGAGAACAGGAGAAGGCAGCATATAATAATAAAAATAAAACTATAAAAAAAAAGTTATACCAATTGAAAAGCTGATAAGAATTAGTCATTCTATAACATACAAAAAGTTAACCTAAAGAAAAACTATACCCTGAAAATTAATACTTGAGCAACAGATAGTTTATATCAAATTAAGTAACATATTAAAGAATCTTACCTACCTGGTATATATATTTAAGTAAATATTGCCCTTTTACATCTCTTGTCTTGAACCACCATTTCATGATGGTCTGTGTGCTGCCTCAGAGATCACCTGACCAGAAATATTTCAACTCTAACTGTAACAGGAAGAAGTGTGGGAGCAAAAGACACAACTCTGTCTGTTAGTTGGCTCGTGTGACCTAACTTTATAGTTTGTTTAGTATGTTTGTATGCACCGTTGAATCATACAATCCCAGGAGGCTGTCATTTTTTAAAATGGCTATTTTCTATTTAGGATTACCCAATGGCACATGCTACTAAAAAGGTTTATTATTGTGAAAATGGTTTACATGAAGCAGGGTTTTACATATGAGTTGTTTTATGTAATATCTTTTTATAGAGAACTGCATTGTTCGGGGGGTATAGTTTTCCTTTAAAGTGGACCTGTCACCTTAAGAAATAAGTTCATATACTATTTATGATGTTATTCAAGCAAAATAAACTTCACTTACACTATAAAAATAATTTTCACTTTTTAGTCTTGGAATACACAATCACAGCAAGCAGACAGGCGCCATTTCGTAGACATTGTTATTAAGGCAAGCTTGTTATCATGCCAAAATCTTGTTAATGTACCAGAATGGGAACCTGATGCCCATGGTAAGAAGGCAGGGGAATGTGGAGAGGGCAGTGACACCTAGGAAATGCAGATGGAAAGTGAAAGCATTTGGGCAAATGTAATAAACAAACCATAAAATGCAGTTGGCATCAGGAATAAGAAAATGTCCTTCATCAAATGGTGCTTCTCCAAAGTCATATCTAGCAGGAGCAAGACAACTTTCATTCCATATGCGTCCATCAGACAGTTCATATGTGTATGGTCCTCGTTGGCGTCTCACTTCAAGTGGTGTAGTAAATTTAGATTGTCCTTGTTTCAGTATTCCTGGTTTCTTAATTCTGACTAAGGATCCAGGCTGAAAGTGCACTTCTCTTGCACCACGTTTTCTGCCAGTATAAGCCTTGCATTCGGCTTGGTGATGTTTCACAATGTCAGCAGTAGATGATTTTGTAGCCACAGTATTTTGTGGGAGTTTGATGTCTGCAACATGTAACTTAGTGCACATCTGTCTGCCATGTAATAATTCAGCTGGAGAGGATACAGGAGGTGACCTTTAACTGCCTCTTGTAACTCACCTCTCACTGCCACCTCAGGCAAGTTTCTCACCTTGCCTCTTCACAGGAGCAGCCCTGGTGTGTGTTAAAATGAACAGTAACACCAAAAAATGAAATACTTTAAAATGAATGACAAATGTACTGTACTGTTGTGCTGCACTGGCAAAACTGGTGTGTTTGTTTTAGAAACACCTCTATAGTTTATATAAATAAGCTGCTGTGTAGCCATGGGGGCAGCCATTCAAGCTGGAAAAGGCACACGATACACAGCAGACAAAGTTTATAGTATACAATGGAATTCTGCAGAACTTCCAGTGCTTAAATGGCTGTCCCCATGGCTACACAGCAGCTTTTTTTATATAAATTATAATAGTGTTTCTAAAGCAAATACAGTTTTACCAGTGCAGGACAACATCACATTATACTGTCATTTCTATAAAACACTTTCATTTTTTCTGTGCCTTTAAGTACAAAGTAGGAGGTAAAGAATTCTGCTACACACCAAGCTGGCATTGTGAAGAGAAGGAACATATGTAACGGATATTAATAAGAAGCATAGTAGTTCCAAAAAAGACAGAACTTCCACTTGAACGCTTGCATTCTCTTTTGTCCATGCAAGCTCTGCTTTCTCTTTTGTGGCTGCTGTCTGACTTGCTATCCAGTCTTTGTTTCTAGCACATGCTCAACCTGTATAGGCTTTGTTCTGTGACAGGGATAATTCAGAAGCTGTTGTTACACAGTGTCACCCAGCATGTCCTCCAAAAGATCTGCCTCAGGCTCTGATCATGCCTTCTCTGAATGCTTTGACAATAACCAGACAACTGCATAGAACATGAGAAAATGTGGCTTTTGTCATTGCAGTTTTGAAAGGGCTAGGATTTCAGCTACAAGATCAAGTTGTCTTCCATGAGTATCACACACAAGAAAGCCTAAAGAAAATGCTTGCTGAACCTTTAGGGTTTAAAAACCCATAGCACATTATAAAATCACATTAAGACGTCAACTGCAGAAATTATGCAAATGTGTTAACTGTAATAAAGTGACATTTCTTTGTATGAAAGCATTGGTTTTCTTCAAAATTTACTTTCAGTATGATTGTCATAACAAACATATTCTAATTAGTCTTTATTCTTTGCAATCTCTTGTTATCTGGTTGGTAGGGTTTAATTCCCTTAGCAACCAGGAAGCAGTTTGGTCAGTAGAAAGTAAACATTAACAAAGAGAGAAGCGCAAAGACAAGCAGTTAAAATAAAAGCAATAGCACTGGACCCCGACAGCTGATTTGTTTTTTGGTTGCTGGGGTCACACACCCTGATAAACACATAATACAGGTATAGGATCCATTATCCAGAAACCCGCTATCCAGAAAGCTCCAAATAACAAAAAGGCTGTCTCCCATAGACTCCATTATAATTAATTAATCCAAACTTTTAAAAATTGATTTAATTTTTCTCTGCAATAATAAAACAGTAGATTGTACCTGATCCAAACTAAAATATAATTAATCCTTATTGGAAGCAAAACCAGCCTATTGGGTTTAATTTTCTATTAGACTCGGTATGAAGATCCAAATTACAGAAAGGCCGTCTCCATTAGACTCCTTTATAATCTACTAATCCAAACTTTTAAAAACGGATTTCCTTTTTTTCTAATAATAAGAACGTACCTTGTACTTGATCCAAACTAAGATATTATCAACCCTTTAACCGCCAAGCACATACGGCGTATGTGCTGGCGTTTAAAGGCTCTGGCCGCCAAGAACGTACTAAGTACGTTCTTGGGCACCAGAGCTAATGCTCTGCTTCGGTGGCATTTGCTGCCTCCGCAG
>CM044434.1:74671136-74684357 GCA_024363595.1 Xenopus borealis | reverse complement strand
AGTGCGGCAGGATGGAGGGTTGCCCTGTTGCCTTTTCTGATGAGGAGGGGAAGCAGATTTTGTAAGTTATTTCTTAATAACGTTTAATTTGTCTTAGTGGGTTTTCTTTTTCGTAGTATAGTAAATTTAAAAAAAAATTTTTTTTTTGATGTTACAGTTCCTTTAAAGGGTCTGCGCCCCCCTCCCAGAGCTGCTTTAATAATGACACTTAACACTTCAATATTAGAAAAACAGTGACACTTGGAAAAAGCTGTTGACCTATCAGAAAACAACTAGTTGTTTGTAGGTGATCAACCCCTTTAAAGTTTACTAGAAAAGCATTAAATAGACCAAACAGGCTGTTTTTGCATCCAATAGGGATTAATTATATCTTAGTTCAGATCAAGTACAATGTGTTGTTTTACTATTACAGAGAAAAAGCAAATCATTTTTGGAAAATTTGGATTATTTCATTAGAATGGAGTCTATGGGAGACCAGCTTTCCATAATTCGGATCTTTCTGGATAATGATCCCATACCGGTAATAAAATGAATAGTATCTGGGATTTTAGTTTTCAGTGGGGAGAGAACCCATAAGTTAAAAAAAATAAACTCAGAATATCAATGTCAACCCACTAAAGTTATTGGTGTGCAAAAGAACAAATGATTTTCAAGCTGAAATGCAAGTCCTTAAATAAATAAATCACAGCTGAGAACAGCATGAAATATTTGTCGCTATCCACTCATCATTTATACACATCATCTTCTACATATACTGTAGGTCTGAAGTTTATCACTGAAGTCACAGTTTTTAGTATATTTGTACAAAAGATGTGCATATAAACAAAGATCACCAAACAAACAAACAAACAAAAAAAAAAGCCTTAAGGATTTATTGGTTCTGGTAGATATAGTTTTAAACAAGTCCTTATTTTCTCATTGAGTTACTGCATTTAAACCAGTCTCCCTGTATCACACATAGAGCAGGACAATCTCTTTGGTATTTAAGGTTTAGGGAATGTCAGTGTATCAACTATAAATACCCGGATACAGAGCATCCATTGTACAGAGGTGATTCATGTGTTATCATTCACAACTTTAGAACTATAGGTTATTGTCACAAATTGACTTTTCTTTGGCTCCCATACAACCCTACTGCCCCTCTGCATACATCAGAGATTTCTGGACAACCTGTGTGTGACAGAAGCAGACGGGTGTAAAATATTCAGCTGTTAATTCATGAAATTGCTATATTTGTGGTTTGCACTGCACAGCCTCCGTGCTGATCCACATAATACATATGCATCAGTGATTAAAGCAACACCGAGTGAGAGGATAAATGTAGTAGTGATTCCTAGGGAATGGTTTAAAGGAGTTGTTCATCGTTTAGTTAACTTTTAGTATTTTATAGAATGGGTAATTCTAAGCAACTTTTCAATTTTCCTTTTGTTTTATACTTTTTGAATTATTTGCCCTTTTCTTCTGTTTGTTTCCAGCTTTCTATTATCTAATAAAAATTAATGAAACCTGTTTCCAGCTTTCTAATAGGGGTCATTTACCCCATCTAAAAACAAATGCTCTGTAAGACAACAAATGTATATTTTTTGCTACATTGTAGTAAATCTTTCTATTCTATTCCAGTCCTGTATTCATATCAATGCCTGGTTACTAGGGTAATGTGGACCATATCAACCAGATTGCAGAACTGATGGACAAAATAACACAAAAACCACAAATAAAAAATGAAAACCAATTGCATATTGTCTCAGAATAGCTCTCTCTGTATCACACTAAACTTTACAGGTTACCAACCCCTTTTTGCACACAGAAAAAGCTTGCAAATGTGTTGTAATGAACACACAGCTGTTACAAGTAAAAATTTTGGAATGAACAGCCAGCAAACAAGAATAGGTAGCAAATTATGAGAGAACACAAGCAACCAAAAAAAAAAAAATACTAGGCAAATGAGCAGAATAAGTGTAGAGGAAGTAAACATAAAATGTCAGGGACTAGCTGGAGTGTTCTTACATGAAAATAATCCTAGGGGAGGCAGTAAGTGCTGTAATTGGCTCCTGGTAGCCCCTATGTGGACCGACAGACTACAAGTGGGTCTGTTTGGCAGTACATGGGGCTTTCTGCCTCCAAAACTTGCCGCCAAGTGAGATATTCAAAGATAACTACCTGCATTGAAGGCACTGGGAGCAACATGAAAGGGCTTGGTAAGCAACATGTTTAACATGGCCACCATTAGGGTAATGACACTGTACTATTTGTTGTGGCTATAAAATGCCAGAAAATACCCAACCATAAACAATACCGAAAATTGTCTCTGCTCACTCAAATCCCATATTCACTCAAAAATGCATATTTGTGTGATTGCACAATTTGAATGTTTTAGCAGAGACAGTTGTCAGTATTGTCTATGGCAGGGTATATTCCAGCATTGTGTAGCTGCAGCAAATAACAGTGTGTCATTACCTTAGGCGAATTGAAGGCATAGTGAAGTCTGCACTACTGGCAAGAATTTTTTTTTCTATTGGGGACACAATCTACATGACCAACCATCCAAAGTGCATTAGACTGCAATCCATAGGAGGGTAGGCCTTATGAAAGTAGTGAGGTGCCCCTGGCTGTAAGCAAAAAAGACAAGAGGGGTGTATGAAAATAAGTAGTAGAAGATGTATAATGGGAAAGGGCATCTACATTGGCAAGAGCAGATACTGATAAGGCAAAATGGCAACTGTGACAGATCAGTAAATGATAAAAAGCAGTTGCAGAAAGAACAGATGGAATTAAATAATTCCCACTAAAACTATTTTGAACACCATCAATGTAAAGAAAACATCAGAAACTATAGTGAAATTTAATGCATAGTAGACTTACAGTAGCATACAGTACCAGGCTTCCATTTGTAAAACAAATTGGGAATGATCATCAGTTTAGAAAGAAGCAGAATGAATATTATCTTTTAATTAAAAAGCAGCATCATCCAGTCTGCTAGGGAGAATGAGGTCATGATGTCTGCGTGCTTACTTTGAATAAATATGTGCCGCACTTTTACATCACGTACCCTTTAACATGCTCCCACTTACCATTTGCTGGTCAAAGTAGTAAGGCAACAACAGAGAGAACTAATGGAGAGAATTAAGCGGTTGTTGTGTGGATTAATATGTATGTATGCTTGCAAAACTAGGTCCCTTGCTTTACAGGTAAATGTACCATATATGACTTAACATGGTAATTTTACTCAGACATGTAGTAACAATTCAGATGTTTACATCTGCTCATCCCATCTTAACAGTATAGGTTTCTCTGCTATGTAAAACATGGTAAGATACAAATGTAAAGAATAGACCTTTATGAAGCTGCAAAAAGAAATAAAATATTTCCTTCTTCATCCTCTGTGGGAACTGCTAACACAACACCCCTTACACTGTAAGAGAAGGGTGGCGGTCTGAGTGTGCACAGGAGGTATAAAAGTGGAAGCTATTTTATAAAAGGAGAGTGGATTTTCACCCAATTTCATTTTGCCACATCTGAATCATTCAGCTGCAGTGTTTGGAAGAACTGGGAATGAAGGGGCATTTTGCTGCCCACAGGCTCCACTGTCACTTAGTCCTGCATTCTCCCCAAGTGGAAGGCCTGTACAGCTGCTGGATTCCTCTTGTGTCACAAGTTGGCCAGGAGGGGCCTCTAAAGATTTACACAGGTCCTGAACTTTCTTGTTCAAGTCATTGCGTTCTGTCTGTAAAGCCCGACAAAGCTTCTCAAGTTTCTGGATCTTGGCTTGCAAAGCCTCTTGCTCTTTGTCTCTCACAGTTTTCTGAAAAGAAAGCAGAGCCAAATTACACACATTTGCATTTACAGTAATGGCTACAATAGAGGTTTCAAGCCCACTCTGATCTCAATCAACTGAAACCTCTGTGGAGATGTGCAAGCATCAACCAACTATCCTGAACAACCTGGAGTAAATCTGTCCAAAAGAATGGGCCTATACCAATAGCGCATGCAGACTGGAACATACTTATCCTGAAAGTCGGGGAGGCCCATTTATCAAAGAACATCGAATACATGTGAATTCTTTTTACTCTAATAACCTACCAATCAAATTTCGGATATATTCGAATTTAAAAGGTGATCTTAAGTCAAAATCTATAATCATTCCTAGGCTTTGGGGAAAGATTATAAGGTTATTTGTAATTGAAAAGCTTTTTTTTTTTTAGTGTTTTGCTGCTATAATAGCCGTTAGCTTGCCTGTCAGTGCATTCCCCCAGATTCAGCTCAGCTCAATTGTAAAGAAATCCTCACATGGATGATGTCTTTTACATTCAAATTTATGTGTTATGGGGTTATGAAGAGCTGTTTGTTTTTAATACTTTAATTCAGTAATGAAAAAACTGTTGCGGTTAGCTTGTTGATATGGGTTACTGGACAAAGGTATCAATAATATAACTACTTATCACCCTCTCCCACACACCAAATACTTTAGTTTTGTTCCTTAGTTGAATCCAGTGTGATGTACCTAGCAAATCTAAACAAATGCATCATCTTTGAGACACTGAAACACCTTGTTTGCTATAAAGCCGATTTTTTTTCATAATGATAAAGAGAAATTAACTTTTTATGCCATGATAAAAAGGTATTCTCTGGCCCTCTTACTGCAGTGCTGCAGTACATCAGTTGTGCAAGGATGTAAAATGAAACATTTATCATTAACATATTTAGATTGATAAAATGGAAAGTTCAACTTTTTTTTCATTTAGCTTTTGTAAAATCCACGGAGACCAGTCAAGACCAGTACAAGGGTTCTCTCACTTCACCTAAAGACATTTAGGCTTGTTATTAGACCATTTTAGTTTTTTTTTTAATATAACAGTTACAGATGCCTTGCTATTTAGTGTCTTTCCATACTGAGACTGAATAATCTGGCTGTTATGATCATCAGCAACCAAAAGTTTTTTCAGACTACACTTTCCATTTTAGATGTCAAAACTGCTCCCAGAAAGGAACTTTACAACATGGTCTAATGTCACCAAACATCTGCAGGAAAACATTGGAAATAAGGCTTTAGATCTTGACAATGATCTAGAAATATTGTACATTATGTTTTGGGCTTCTATCCCAGCCCAAGGTCAACTACAGACCATTAGTAGTAAAGATCTGTGCCGCAAAAAGATGCCCCAATAGCTCCCCATCTTTATCTGACTCACAATATACAGTACACATAGAACATGAATGCCACCATATGAGGTTGATGACGAATACAGATAATTACTACATGGCAGCACAGAAACCAGTGCAATTAGCATCAGAATTTAATAAGGAGGCTTGTAGCACCAGCTTATATTACAGGCCAACCTCATTTTCTGCTTGTTAATTAGCGACCACACCACCGCTCAGCCTCAGCTTTCAACAGTCGCTCAGAGCCCACTGAGCATGAGAGTGTCACAGACATTTTTCAAGGTGTTGACCGTCTGTCACAAGTGAAGTCCTGGATCATTTCTGCTATTGAGATGATGAAACTATAGGCTGGTACAACAAGTCCAATATATAAAATAGCATTTTTGGACATATTCATTTTATAGGGTTTAGTTCTCCTGTAATATATGTCAAAATATTGCTGTAAAATATTTGTGCTTTCCACCCATCCTCCTACCTCTTCTGCCATGACAAGCAATGCTTTATTACTGCTCTCCCATCGGGACCTATACATGGTTGTCTCTTTTTCCAGCTTCTTGATCTTCTTTGTCATCTGAATATAAATAATGAAAATAAACACCAAGTCAAGGCTACTTTTATAACTATTCTCTTTGGATAATGACACTGGATGCTTACAGTGGTCCAAAAGTACCTCTACAGACTTGCTCTGTAACGGCTTATCCAATCACTTGTTAAGACAGAAGTTGCCTGTAAAAGCACGTCCAACATCTACAGATCAAGTATGTGGGGGAAAGTTCAGATCATTTTGGCACCATGTCTCTGGTCTATTTCAGAACAACTACAGCAAGTACCCTTACACTGAAACTAAATTAAAATATGGCCTGTTGATCCAGTCAGCTATTTACTACATTCACTGAAACAAGCAGCAAAATTAGTCATTCAACAATCCTTACCTTTTCCATTTCTTGTTTAAAAGTGGTGAAAACCTCATTGCTTTTGGACAAAGTATTTTGAAATTCCTCAAACTTCTCTGTATACAGTGCTAACTGGAGGACAAAAGACAAGTAGATATGTTTAATAGCACAGAAAGGTTTCCTATCAATTTTTTAAGTTTCTACTTCAGTAAGGATTTTTTCCTTGGAAATATATAAACATGCCATAATGCTGCTTTTCATCCCATGGGGGGAGAGATGCAATTAAAACAATGTGGTGTACTACCTGCTGCTTGAGGTGGGTCTCTTGCTGTTTCATAAGTTCACACATGCGCTGTGATTCCACTGCCTCTTTCAAGAGCTATAGTAGATTTAAAAAAAACAAAAAATCACTGTACAGTAATCTCTGACAGCAATACAATCTCTATTACTTGAACATATACCATTAACAATAACAGGAGAAATTGGAAATGTATGTGACTATTTTCCTTAACGCATGGAAGCAGAACAAAGGAAAAAGCTAATCCACATACTATAATTTCGTATTGCAACAGGAAAGGAAACTAAGAAGACAAAAGATAAGCTATCATAACAAAACATTTGTTGCTATTTATCTTTCTTTTCATTATATCTCCTATACATCTTCCAGTTAGTGAAAAAAAAAAAACCCTTAGTAACAAGAGAACAGATTTCGAATTTCAAACTTGGCAGCTGCAGAGGCGCTTTATATTACAGTTCAACACTTACTCATGAAAAATACCTAAAGAGGAAAAAGCTAGTGGCAGTGTTTCTTGCTCTGAATGACAAACTAAATCCTGGATTTGATGCATCCCTGCTTCTGGTTAAAATGTAAGTTAGGGCTCATTAACGAATTGAGCATAATATGCAATGGCAAGATATGGATGCAAATTATAATGCATATCAGCATTTTCCCCTGAATTTCAGCATCATAAAAAGCATGTACTACAGCTTAAGCAAGATTGACCATTGTAGATGCATATTAACATCTGCTTTGTAAACGGATTGAAAGCTAAGGCTGCATTTTGCTTACTGAATTTGTTTGTTTATGGTGTCAATTGGGCACCATGGGCAGATATCAGGTTGCACTAACAGTGAATGCAATTACAGAGAACCCTGGTATTACTGGCAGCTCAAAACTCATATAAATTCCAGAGTTCACAAGGTTTATTAAAGCAGGCTGCTCCAGAGCATTGGTTGTTCCAACACAGTGTTTATATGTGTATAGGTGCAAGTACTTTTGTTCAATGCATAACATTTACTCAATGTGTCCATTTTAGTGCTGAGTTATAACCAAGTATATGCCCTGTCAAGAACAGTATACAAACAAGCAGACAAACAAATAACTTTTAAACAGAATAGTGTAAAATGCCTGCCCTAGCAATAAGAATTACCCTTTTATCGTACATCTAAACTAGTAGCATAAAGAAGTCCCCTAAGTATGATGTGAGAAACTGAATATGGCTGTTGCTAATGGACTCCTTCGATACAAAGTTGCTAATGGACTACAGACTACAAAACCCTTGTAGTCAAAAGGGTCGCATTGAGACATATATGTCAAAACAGTAATAATGGCAAAGAAATGAGCAGAGTACCATAAAGTATCTTCCATTACTTATTTTGCTGGAACCTTTAACTGTAAGCCCAACACAGTATCACAGTGAAGAGAGCTCACTTCTATAATGCATTAAGCCAAAAAGGGGATAGGTCTTGCTTAGGATAATCAGCCTGTATACCCCAAGAGAGACTCAGACCAAGCCCTGAGACCTTACTCACTCATGCTTAAGCCATGAAAGGTGTGCCTGCCACAGATGTCTAACTAACAGTGGAACAGTATAGGTGGGACGAGATAAGAGCATTTCCAGAGCAGAAGACAAGAATTGTAGGAAGCTATTTATATGTCAAAATAAAATCCTCTCCCCTGTACCATTTTATAAGGGCAATGTAAAAATACGTGCACATTTTTTGCCCAGGGAGCAGTTACTGGTCTACTGTTTAAACATAAACATCCCATTTTATAGTATTGCTTCTTGCCTCTTTTATAATATTGACTCTTATATTCATCAATTACAGATGACTAAGGGTCAAAACTACAAAAATTGGGCATCATATTAAATCACAAAATTTAACGATTGATTGGACTATAATTACTTACAAATTCCTTTTCCCGCTGGTGACGCTCTTCCACTTCTTTCAGCATTTCTTGTGCTTGCTGAAGTTTGGCGTCCACCAGCTGCTGTTGAAGATCCTTATGTTTGAAAACTTTGTCAATATGCTGGAGGTAAAAATCAAAATACAGAAAATGAGAGATAGTCACTGCTAGGCAGCAGTGATGGGTAAATCGGACATATTTCGCTTTGCCAAAAATTTGTCAAACGGGAAAAAGAAGCCAAAACACATTGAAGTGAATGGGTGTCAAACTTTTTTTTTCTCAGCAAAACATTTTGCTCATCCCTACTAATAAGGGCAAACTGCTACAATTCCACTGAATTGCTATATTGTACAAACATTACACAATTAAATACAAGTTATTTTTTATCAGCTAGTGTCTTTCCTTCATTACTTTAAATACATTTGGGGTTTACTCTATCTCCGGTTTTCCTTTTTCTCCTACAAGTATGTGCTTTCATACACTACACATAATTTAGGCATGCCCAATAGCTCTGCACTGAAATGTATTTGAAAACTTGCTTTGAATTCTACATTTCATGTTACAGGGAGTGAGTCATGGGGGATCAAAAGATAAAACAAGTGTGAGAGGGTCAGGAATTCCGTCTTGTAATTCCCTTATCCCACGATTTATGGGACCTCCTGGGATTAAGAGAGGTGTCCTCTCAATTATATACCTGGTGGCTACTGTCACACTATTCTCTTGTTCTTCATCAATTAATTAAAATTCACTCTCTCCTCACCTCTTCTCTTAGCTCATATTGCTCAATAAGCTTTTTAAGTCGATTAGCAAGCTCAACGTTCTCTTGACGAAGTTTAGCATTCCGTTCATTGTGCTGCTCCATCTGTGACTGGATGTCATTGAGCGTCACTTGGAAATGGGAGGTTACTTCCTTCCGTTTTTCTTCCTCCTCACGAGCCCTCTGTGCTCCTTCCTCCTGTGGAGGTGCAAATACATATGAAACGAGAGGCTAAGCAAAAATCTTTGAGTTGCATTTGAATTAACATTTGCATTTGATACTAGAGTACAGGGTGTCTCTCAGCATACTATATTGATGAAGTTGAGTTTGTGCGATTAAAAGTCACCTTACAGCATGTCTGCTTGGAACTTAGAGATCATCTACTTGCCTTTAGTGTACGGTTGTGTCTCTGTAGCTCTCTGCACAAACTTTCCAGTTTGCTTCTTGCCAGGATAGCCTTGCTGTGCTCATTACGAAGTTGGTCCTTCTCTTGGATAAGCTGCGTTTGTTTTTTCTGTAGTATCCTCATTTGCTTCTGAGATGTCCTGTGCTCCTCCAACTAGGGGTAGGAGGAGGAAAATCATTATTTACAATGTGAAAAACAATTTACAATACAATTCATCATAAACAAATACTTCATCTGTCACCATTGAACATACAGTCCCTTACCAGTTCTGCATACTTCTTACACAGGGCAGTCAGCTTTTCCTCTGGCGTGCTGAGAGTGTTCAGAGTCTGCATTAATAATGTAATCTCCTTCCCTAAAATATATAGGATCTGTCAGATGTAAACACAACAGCAATCTGGAAACACTGCCACTGCTAAAAACAAAATAACTGAAACACACACGCAGACTTCAAAGGTTTAAAAAAATAAAATAAAAAAAACAAACACATCACACAAACAGACACTTATACAGGTAGATAAAACCTAAGGGTAACAAGACATAAATCTAATTGTGTAAAAGATGATCAATTACTTGAGGACACATTTGAAAGCTATACTCTCCAGTGTATGCATGGCATACTGTTAGCAATAAATTATCCTTAATCTATAGGCCAGGATGCAAAATAGCATCCCCATGCGGTTTATTGTTGCCCTAACCTAGGCCCACTAAGAAATGATTTATAAATACCTAGTTTATAGAAAGTTTAAAGGGGTTGTTCAACTTCAAACAACTAGTCATTTTCAGATAGATCACCAGAAATAACGACTTTTTCCCCAATTACTATCTATTTTCTATTTGTAACCGTTTTTCTAATACTGAAGTGTAAAGTGTAATTTTTCACCTTCTAAAGCAGCTTTGGGGGGGGGTCAGCTGTTCTAAACTGATACATTTAATGGATACATTTCTTATCTTTCTCCCTGCTGAGCAGAATCCCTGGGTTTCATTACAGGCAGCTGTTTTGAATTGATACAATAGTTGCCAATACTCCAGAGATGTTGCTGTGAAACATATCAATTAAATGTTGCAAAATTGTAACAGTTTAGCGTCTGCACCTGAATTACTGAGCTGCCAGACTAATAACGCCAGAGACACCAACATTCAACTTTACACTTATATTTTGGAAAACCAGTAAAAGATAAATAATGGAAAATAATTGAAAAAAGTCTTTATTTCTGGGGAACAATTTGAAAACAACTGAAAAAAAAAATGTTTGAGGCAGAAGCACTGTAGTGATCCTTAAACGGTTTCATTATGTAATAATGGAAAAAAAATATTGAACAATACATCAAGACACAAAAGTGATTCTTATGGCATACTTGACCTAAATAGGATGCAACTTACCAAGACCCTTTACTTTTTTCTTATCTTGCAGTCTTTTCTGGTCTTTCTCGGTTTCATTGATGGTTCTACTGTCTTCTAAAACCCTAATTTCCTCCTTCTCACCGTTAACCTCTTGGACTACTAGTTCAGTATCACCATTCTTTGGTGTCTCCTTGGCTCCCTTATCGGTCTCTTCTGCGTCTCCTGCTCCCTCCTGCTTGTCATCAACACAATACGTACTAAGGATATCTTCCAGTTGCCTACTCAGCTCTTCGGACACATCACATACAGAAGTAGAATTACCAGCTGCTCCTTCCACTGCAAGACAATGCAACACATCAACTAGCTGATTCTAAATCTGTTAAAAATAATTCACAAAGCAAATGATTTGGTTTAAAGAGGAATACACAATACAGGTGAAATTTTACACAGAAGGAGTTATTTTATAACAATGAAGCACTATGTCTGAAAGTCAACATCAATGAAAATCAACCTGGCGAGCCACACTCGCCTGATTAATTGACCACTGGGGCAGAAAACGAACATAACTAATGACCTAACTTGTCATGTTTCAGGTAAATGCCTGACCTGGAAATATATGGCCCTGCACTTTAGCCATCATGTTATGAAGCCAAATTGTGCATTCAGTTGTTTATTCCACTATTACCGGATACTGGGTAGGCTGCCAAAACAAAATGCCACATTATGAATATTTAGTGATTTTCAACTATACAACGTGGTGCTGTAACTACACAAATCACTTGATCACACCACAAGGTGCAGCGTGGGTGGTGTTACAAAGCAATTCAGGCTTCCTAGAGGAGAGTCAAGTGATGAACGCAACGCTTATGTTACACCAGACACAATTCTGCCAACAATTCATGGTTGAAATCCTAAAACACTTTCCATTGTGGACAATTACAATCATGGCAATAATATGGCACAACTATATTGTGACTTGAACCTAATAATAAGGCAATTCAATTTCAAGTCAACATTTGGACAGTTTAGTTATATTTACAAAGATTCCATTGGTCCAAAATTGAAAGTTAATGGCAATAATTCCATATTATGTCATCCATACATGTCTTAAGTAAAAGTCAAGGGAGCTCATTTATAAACTTTGCGCAGGGCAGATTGGTTTTCACAGTGAATAGTGAATATTTGCCCTGGTCATGGTTATATTTATAAAAAGTGTGCAAACAGAACTGAATTTTTTATGGCAAAAATCGTTATTGCAAATTGCGAATATTTATGTGCACACTCTGCGTTTCACAAAACAGTTTTGCAAATTGCGAATTCAAGTTACTGTCAACACTATTTTCGTACACAACTAACGCAAACACATCTCATTTGCGAGAAATTTGCAAAAAGTGTATTTACAATATGAATTCACAAACAACAAAAAGACAGGCACATCAGTGCAATATTTTAGCGTTCAGGAAAAAGCATGGACAATACAACCATTTGCGAATAAATATGATGCTGTGAAAGCTTTATAAATGACTCCCACAGTGAATAATCACAACCATATCTTGGTAGCATTAGCCTATGTGGAGGCTATAAATAATGCTCAACCAAGAAGTTTATTAAAGGAGAACCACAAGACAAACCATGAATGAAACACACTATAATTACTCTTCCTGAGCACATAAAAAAAATGTCTGGATAATGGAATAGATCTAAATATTTGTTATCAAGCTTTGAAAACTTCTCTATTTATGGTTGCCTTGACCACCTAGAATGTATACATTACAATTGAATAATCACAATATTAATTTTTGTGCATGCATCATGCTTTTGCTATCCAATTATGAAAAAAATTGTATAAGATTATATCCCAAAAACTTGGCATTTCAGGTCAGCCAAATCATAGTTACCACATCTGCTAATTCTGCAGACACAAACGTTGAAAATTATTTTGCTATACTATACGAAATAATATATGCTTTGAGTAACAGTGATTTTATGAAAATTGATTTTCTCACTTCATTGCTTGTGGCAGATGGTGCAAATTTAAGGCTCATGTGACCTACACATGCTGATGAGATAATTTTATAAACTCTCTTAAAAAGTTACGGTTGATAAAGTTTTCTTTGCCGGTGTACAAAATACAAAAAAACAGATAGTTTCCCATGTGCTCCTCAGTGTAGCTCCATTGACTGCCATGTTGTCAGCCTGAGTACAGCCATTGTGCATCATCTGCCCCATGTGCCCAAAACCATAAAGTAATGGTCAAAAAAATTTTGTAGCTCCATGGGAGGGTGACCGAAATATTTACAGTTGCCCACAATTCAAGTTAAAGGGAGTGTTGGTGAGTGCCAGTGATTACCAGCAATTAGCTTTCACTTCGAATGGAATTCCTGGAAATGCCTTTGCTGAAAGAAAAGGCTAAAATTAAGTAAGAATTAACATAAAAGTCTATATAAATACACAGTAAACCCTCAAAGTAATG
>CM044434.1:74634051-74661731 GCA_024363595.1 Xenopus borealis | reverse complement strand
GGAGAACTAAACCCTATAAATGAATATGGTTAAAAATGCCATTTCTATATGGCAAATCATTTTCTAGTAGGTGTAGTAGCGTAATAGAAAACCAACAGACCCAACAGTTATGATATGCATGCTGATGATTCTGTGTAACTGAATTATCAACTGAGGCTTGTTCAAAATAATATTAGCTTCTTTAAAGGAGAACTAAACCCTGAAAATAAATATGGCTAAAATGCCATATTTTATATACTAAACTTATTGCATCAGCCTAAAGTTTCAGCTTGTCGATAGCAGAAATGATTCAGGACGCCAAACTTGTCACAGGGGGGTCACCATCTTGGAAAGTGTCTGCAACACTCACATGCTCAGTGGGCTCTGAGCAGCTGTTGAGAAGCTAAACTTAGTGGTCGTAATAAATTATCAAGCATCACTCTGAGAACACATTCCTCATGGTGACACATGGCAGTGGTAGCGATGTGTAGTGAGTTTGCATTTTGTCAGCAGAGAAACTAGTTAGGATTGAGTGCAAGTTAGGTCAAGAGCACTACAAGAGACCTGTGACTGGTGTGTAGGTTCACCTTCATGTAGGACAATCACCCTAAACTACAACAGATTGGTTTAAATACAAAAGTCTTAGAATGTACCAGTCAAACAACTTCAATCCAAATGAGAATCAGACTTGACATAGCTTAAAGCAGGAGTGCCTATACTTTACTAATGCAAGGTCTACTTTTAGTGATAATGTCCCATTAGGATCTACTTCCATAAAAGCATTGTTAGAATTCTGTTCCATGGAAAATATTGATTGATGAGAACATGTATCTTGTTATATTTAACAACTATTTCTCATGTCATCTTAAAGGAATTGTTCACTATAAAAATAAATACTGGGTAAATAAAAATTGGCTGTGCAAAATAAAAAATGTTTCTAATATAGTTAGTTAGGCAAAACTGTAATGTACTCTATAAAGGCTGGAGTGACTAGATGTCTAACATAACATAACACTACTTCCTGCTTCTTAGCTCTCTTGGTTTGCACTGACTGTTAGCAAGCAGTAACCAATCAATGACTTGAAGGGGGGGCAAATGGGTCATAACTATTGCTTTTGAATCTGAGCTGCATGCTGAGGATCAATTGCAAACTCACTGAACAGTTATGTCCCATGTGCCCCCCCCTCAAGTTACTGATGGACTTAGAGAGCTGAAAAGCAGTAAGTTGGATTCTGGTTATTATGTTAGACATCCAGTCACTCCAGCCTTTATACATTACATTTTTGGCTAACTATATTAGAAACTTTTTTTATTTTGCACAGCCTATTTATCCAGTTGTTATTTTTACGCTGAACTGTTATTTAAACATAAATATCGGAATGGAAAAGAAGTTTAATTAAGTCAAGCTGTCTGTTGACAGTGCCTTGAGGTCTACTGATCACCAGGTCTACTGGTAGATCCCAATCTACTTTTTGGGCACCCCTGGCTTAAAGAGTTTAGGCCATGGACTGCACGATTAAGATGTTCTCATACAAGACTTACTTCAAAAAAATCTGCAACTTCTATTGCAATATTGGCTCTGCCAAATGTTGTAGATAATGTTAGTGTTTAGCTCCGCACTCACCTAACTTAATAAGTTTGACCCGGTGCTCAGAATCAAGGGTCCGGCAATCCCCCAAGGTATAGGATACTTTAGAAAAGAAACTGGCACTCAAGGTACTTCCAAGCAGGGTTACCCCTTGCAGTTTAATGTGAACGGACGTGCAACGTTTCGGGGGCGTGCCCCTTTGTCAACCAATTTTTATCAGGGCCAGTTTGTTACTGTGTCTTTTTAATGTTTTGTAGGTTAACTATTGTGTTTCTGGTTTTTTTACAGACCCAGATTGTAACACCGAAGTATATTATGTGTATCATTTCACTTTTTAAATATTTGCACTTAATTTTAAATGGCCAATGTGAGGCTTAACCTCTCCTATTGATGGATAAAGTTTGATATGGTATTTATTATACCGCACTATTTTTGCATTGAATTTTATATCACTGTTGTATAAAGGAGAGATGTTATTAATTATTTATGCAAATTTGTGTAATTGTTCACACTATTTAATGTCTGCACATGAGTTGTGTTGTATGCTTGACAAAGGGGCACGCCCCCGAAACGTTGCACGTCCGTTCACATTAAACTGCAAGGGGTAACCCCGCTTGGAAGTACCTTGAGTGCCAGTTTCTTTTCTAAAGTATCTGCCAAATGTTGACTTTGGGTGAAGTCTTCTACAACCAACACGTTTTTTTTAAATATATAGTATATTTTGAAGTTTTAAAGGGGATGCTTCTGAGAACTCAGGATTGTCTGAATCATGTAAAGAAAGTGGTGATTTCAGCTGAATCCATAATACACAAACCATTTTTAATTGCAGTGTTAAATGTAATGGCAACTGCCATAAAGCAACCAAGCTGCACTTATTAATGAGGAACAATGAGACTTCTGGGTTTTACAAATTTGTATGAAAAATTCAGCAATACAGCTATGGTGAGCTATATATACATGGACAGTTTTTACTGCATATTTACCAAGTAAAGGCTCCTCAACCCCTCTTAACCAGAGGAAAAGTCTGTGTGTACATACCTGAAAAGACTGTAGAAAGTAAAGTCTTCTATTATCCAAATGATTTAATTTTGTACATACAAAAGATACAAGATTGTGGCAGGAAGTCTGGATCACAGTCTCAGTAAAGAGTGAGGTGCCTCCATAATACACATTAGGTCTTCTCAACCAGTTTTGATCCTTGCCACAGCCTAGGCTCTGGATCGCCAAGCAAGTGTTTGTTCAAGCATTTTAACATTTCAATAACATTTATTCTTCTAAAGATGCTAATACCACTATACCATTGAGCAGACAGTCTTGAGTTTTTAAATAGGTAATCATTTAAATAAAAATACTATACTTGCATAGTGTAAATAGAATGTGTTAAGTAGACTGTAAATCAACATTACACTAGCCACACCTTCATTTCTTTGATGTAGATGCAAGGAAACAATAAGGAGATTTTGTGAACTCACTGTTAAATCTCTCTCTTCTGTCACTTGGGGGACACAGGGACCACGGGTTATAGCTAGTATCACTAGGAGGCAGGACACAACTACAAAAAAGGACAACTGACTCCTTCCCTACTGGCTATAGCCTCAGCGGGCAGAGTTTAGGTCAACAGGATATGACAACTATAATTTTAGTAAAAAGAGAGAAACTGAGAACTTCAATAACAGTTAGAGCCACAAACCAGGGAGGGAATCCGTGTCCCCCCAAGTGACTGAAGAGAAAGAGTACACAAAATCTCATGTTCTCCAAGTAAGCTTGTAGGACACAGGGACCATGGGGACATACTGAAGCTGTCCCCTAAAGCCCCGGGTGGGAAGATGAGGCCTATGTAGTACCAGTAGGGTTGCCACCCGGCCGGTATTTTACCGGCCTAGCCGGTAAAACACCTGCCAAGGCCGGGGCCGGTAATGTAGCTGCTGGTAAATTTGTAATACCCTTAAAAAGACCCATTGGCCAGCCCCCAATCCCCTGTAAACTTACGTTTTTCCCTTTCTTGCAGACTCTGCTTTGTGGCCACACCCCAACAACATAATTGTCCCGCCCCTTTTTGACTCCTCATGCCGTCCCTTTTTTGGCCCAGCCCATTTCTGACGTAATACGCCGCACCTTTTTGGCCCCACCCCCCATCGGCCGGTAAAAAAATTTACAAAAGGTGGCAACCCAGCCACCACGGCCTGCAGCACCTTTCTGCCAAAGCGAGTGTCAGAAGCTGCAAAGGTATCGAAGCTGATGCTTGGTTTATGAACGCCCAGGAAGTACTCACACTCCTAGTGGAATGTGCTATTATTATTAACATGTATTTCTATAGCGCCAACTTGTTGCGTAGCGCTGTGACTCTACTTAATGGAATCCAACCTTGAGCAGTGAATGGTTTTCTTGATCCAGCAGGATATGGACTGTTTGGTAGCAGATGCACCTTGCCTTGGTCCTGAAGGGAGGACCAGTAGGGAATCAGACTCACGGAAGACGAACACTGTGCAGGTAGAACTTTAGAGCCCTTACTGGATCTAGGGTATGCAAGTCCTTTTCCTTCTGGTTTGCTGGAGAAGGACAAAAGGAATGAAGAACCATTTCCTGGTTCAGATGGAACTCCGAATTAACTTTAGGTAAAAAGGAAAGAAGGACTGCTCAGTCTTAGTGGAAAATGAGGTAGAGCAACTTGCAGGATAGAGCACTGAGCTCTGAAACCCATCTCGCAGAGCGATGGCCAGAAGGAAAACCGTCTTCCATGTGAGGAACTGAAGAGACGCATAACCTAGTGGTTCGAAAGGCGGGCGTTGAAGTGCACTTAGAACAAGTGTGAAATCCCAGAGAGGAGTAGGGGGTCCTTACAGGGGGAGCCACGAGCTACCCCTTGCATAAGAGTTTTGACATCAGGAAGTAGAGCTAGTCGTTTCTGGAAGAGAATTGATAGTGCTGTGATAGATTTGTGACTTGAGGGAACCAAGGGACAGACCCATGGAGAAGCCTTCCTGCAGGAACTCCAGAATATTTGGTATGGATAGTACCCTGAACCTTGTGTGTGATACACCATCGATGATAAGTGGACCAAGTGGTACGTCCTAGCTGAAACTGGCTTACGGGCTTATAGGACGCTCTGGACGCCATGACTTTGCCCAAGTATAGGCTCTGATTTATCACGTTCCTGGTGTGATTACTTTCTACTATTGATTTCTGGAATTGACCCTGCCTGAACTTGACCTTGATCCTTATCTGCCTGCCTTGTGAACCCTGGCCTGGATTTTGACCACGTCACCTGTTTAACCCTTGTCTGTACCTTGAACTTTGACCCCAAAGCTTTCTCCTTGGTCCTGACACCTCCGCTGGGAGCCGATAGGCCCCCTTAACACTTCTCTTTGTTTAGATTCCACTTCCCTTGGGCTGCTCTGACCTTGAGAACAGCTCCCCAACCGAAGAGGCTTGCACCTGTTGTTAAGATACGCCAACATGGATCCCCTAGGGCCTAGGCATTTTCCTATGGTCAAGTGAGTGGTTTGCAGCCATCAAAGAAGGGAGGTCTGTGCTTTTCAGCACAGTGAAAGTAAGTGTAGTTAGGATTTCTGTCTCCAACTGTTGGGTATGTTCCAATGAAGGCCCCTGAGGTGGAATTGGGCAAATGGAATGATTTCTAGGGTAGAGACCATGACTCCCAGTACCTTCATACAGAATCTTACTGTGTGCCGTGGTTACTGAAGTAGCACCCTTACTGGCGCTTGAAGATGAAGGACTTCCTCCTGAGGGAGTCTGTGTATTGAAGTTCATGCCTAGGAAGTTCATGAACTGACTGGGAACCAGCAAAGACTTGTTCAGATTGATGACCCAGCCTAGTTTCTGTAAGTGCTCCCTGGAAACTTGAAGAGCCCATTGGGCCTCCTGGAGGGATGGCGCTTTTATCAATAGGTCGTGAGTAAGGAGTGAAGGAGACTCCTTTGTTGCGAATCAATACTGTGGCAGCCGATGTGAGGCCGAATGGGAGACTTGTGAATTGGTAATGGTGATTTTGGAATGCAAAGCGCAAGTACTTCTGATGCGGAGGGAAAATGGGAACATGTAAGTAAGCGTCCTTTAGGTCTAGGGACATAAGGAATTGCCCTGGTGACGTCGCTGCGATGAATGACCAAAGGGATTCCATCTTGAATTTTCTTGGAAGGAAGAATTTGTTCAGCTCCTTTAGGTCCAGGATAGGCCTGACTGAGCCTTCCTTTTTGGGGACTATGAAGAGGTTTGAATAGTAGCCCTTGAAGCGTTTGTCCAGAGGAACGGGAGTAATTACATCTGCAAGGAGAAGACTGGAAATGACTCCATGAAAAGCTGAATGCTTGGTTGGTTATTGAGGAAGTCTCGACATGAACCAATGTGGGGGGAAGCAACGAGAATTCTAGGTGATAAAACTCTGGTCACAACCTTGTGAATCCATGAATCTTGAATAAACGATACCCACATGTTGGCAAAGTGGGACAGTCTCCCTTCTGTGGAATATGGTCCTGGAGGGAGGGTGTCATGCTGCAGTAGTGGTTTGTGGCCTTTCAACTGTGCTTTCGGTTCCGCCAGGGAGTTTTCTGTTTGTTACTGTAACTTCCTTTGTTTGAAAAGGTATGTCTTGGAGGAGATGACCTTGAAGTCTTGGTTTGAGAGCCACAAAAAAACCTTTCCCCTCCGAAAGAAGGAACATGCCCTGGGTTGAAGAAGTAGAGTGCTCTTACCACCTGTTGCCTGACTAATGATCTTGTCGAGGTCAGGGCCAAAGAGAAGCTTCCCTTTGAAGGGAATGGAAGTTGGAGACTTTTTAGAGGAGAGGTCTGCTGACCATCTTTCCAACTTCATCCATAGGGATCTGTGGGCCACCACTGTAGGGATAGAAGACCTGCTGATTGCCTGTGTTGCATCTAGTGAAGCTTTGCAGATATAGTCAGTTGCTTCCTTGATTTGGGAAGCCCAATTATGCGATGCACTCTGGTTTGTCCCATTCTTGCTGAATAATCTGGTCCGTTGAGAGTGAGAGGGAAACACTGGTGAAGTCTTGTGGTGCCGCTTGAAAAGGGCCTTAGAGGACTCACGCCGAGCTTCTGGTTCCTGCAGGTGGAGTCTGTTTCATCTTGATCAGAATCAGATAACTATTCACCCTCTGAGCGGATGTGTTCTTCCCCCGATTCTGGTATGGGTGAAGGCTGTTTAGAAGGAGTGTTGCTTTCGTCCTCGGAAAGGGGAGGGGGCCCTGCATTTGGAGGGTCTTGGCCTGGGATTGTCCAGGCGGAAAGCAGCTTGTCCAGTGACCAAGTAAGCTTTGGTATCCCTGTGGCCAGTCGGGATGCCCATTCTGGAGTGTGATGTGCCCTGCATGGAGAAAACCTCTCTGCTGGAACATGAGGGATCCCCCTGAGTGGCCTGGTTCCCTAGGGGTGGAGTAGGTTCTGAGGGATCAGAACATTGCTGCGGATTACACTGTTTACACAAGGGTTCATTATCCCCTGCGGGCAGACGTTTGCGGCATTTGGCACAAGCCAGGTATTTTACAGACGCCACAGGTGCCCCCCTCGAAAAAACACTATCACTGGGCCCCTGAGACGTGATACCAGTGGGAGAGAAAAAACCCAACAAAGGATACCCAAGTATGCGGGAGGGGGGGAAGACCCCTATGGAGAAAAGCCTGTCACTTATCCGAGTTAGGCAGGAGGAGTTGCAGGTCCTGCAGTGGTGCCCTGGTGCCTCCTTGTTCTCTAAGCAGCAAGTGTATGGAGAATCCCTCTTGGCACAGTACAGGTGCTGGAGCAGTCCGCTCTGTCCCAGTGAGTGTGTATGCGCTTCCAAAATAGCAGCCAACACTCTGAATGGCACACTAGTGAAGCTGCGCAAGAGTGGCGCACCACGTGACGCGCAAAGAATTTTAAAATGGCATCGGAGTCGCGCTGGCGCAAGAAGGACTAAGGTTATGCTGCAAAAAATAGCCACACTGATCCTGGCTCCCTGTGAGGCAGGAACACCTCCCACTCTGCTAGCTGTAGCTAGGGTTAGCACCTTTTCTTGAAAAAAAAATACCAGCCTTCCTATACATTACCTTTTTTCCCTATTAATAACATTGGGATTAACCATCAAAAATACCGGCCAGGTGGCAACCCTAGCTGTAGCCAGCCGTCCTGGAATGAGGGGAGGGAGGGAAGTGTCAGACACAGCAGCCTTTCTGTGAGAAAGAAGGGAGAAGGAGAGCCCCCCCAAGGACTTAGCTATCCTGGTGTTTGCTCTCCCAAGTCTGTCTGCCGGCCAGCCTGGTCTCCTCATGCAAGGAAGGAAAATAGATATGGCTGGGTGGTCTGTGCACAGCACCTGGGACCCCTGAGACAGGTCCCATATTGGGGGATGTTATTGAGGTCCTTTACTCTGTGTAAAGATTCAAACAGTCCCTGGTGTCAGAAAAACTGGCTAGATAAAGAAAACAAAATCGCCTAACCTCCTGAAGATACAACTAAAACTGACCTAAACTTGGTCTGCTGGGAGTCAGTTGCCTTTTATTGTAATTGTGTCCTTAGTGATATTAGCTATACCCCATGGTCCCCGTGTCCCACAAGCCAACTAGGAGAAATTTTATTTCTGGAAATGCCAACACTGAATTTAAACCCCATAGAAACCTAAAGCAGTGGGTGAGCTCACATGGTACTAATTAAAAAAATAGGTACAAACTGGAGAATGATTCCTACCCTGAGTTAATTTTGTATGTTTAAAAAAAGTGCAGTTTGGAGAAGATAATATGAAGTTATTTAAATTATGTTCATCTATAGCAGTGATCCCCAACCAGTAGCTCGTGAGCCACATTTTGCTCCCCAACCCCTTGGATGTTGCTCCCAGTGGCATCAGAGCAGGTGTTTATTTTTAAATTCCAGGCTTGGAGGCACGTTTTGGTTGTATAAAAAAAAACAGGTTTCCTACCAAACAGAGGCTCCTGTACTCTGCCAGTCCACATAGGGGCCATCAATAGTCAATCACAACCCTTATTTGGCACCATCCAACATTTTTGATGCTTGTGTTGCTCCCCAACTTTTTTTTACATCTGAATGATGCTCACGGTTGGAAAAAGGTTGGGGACCCCTGATCTATAGGAACCTTTTAAAGGAGAAAGCAAACTTTAAAAAAAATAAATAAAACGGGTGCCAAATTCTTAGGCTCTTCCATAGTAATTCTAATAGCTTACCTCCTGCCTCTCCTCTGTGCCTAAAATGCTTAGTTGCAAACATTATTTTACAATCTTTCAGGCAACTCAGCTGGGCTTGGGCAAGCACGTGCACAATATAAAACTTTAATCTGAGTCGATGTTGTGGTGCTCAGCAAACAGTAGGGATAGGGGACATGTGACTAGAATCACTGGGGGTGCTTAACCACTTAGCACTCCCCCAGTGTATAGTAAACATTTTCATCTCCTTCAAGCCAGTGCAACAGTAAAGCATTTTCTCTGTAGGTGGAAAAAGCAGATGTGTTTCCCTTTACTCTGCTGTGTCAATGCACTGAAAGGCACAACATTGGCCTGTATGTGGACACCAACTGTGGAGAACAGAAAATACATAGTTTCAGGTTTTGCAAATATATGATCCATGTGTCACACAAGTCAGTGCCTGTCAGTGTAGATACATGACAGAGATACATGACAGAGCAGAGGGGAGCACCTAAGCATTTCATCAGAATAGTTAAAAAAAAAAAAAAAAAGTCCCAACAATTTAAAACAAGTGTGACACTACACAGATTTAATTTGAGTTGGCATTTGGCTATCTTTATGTCATTTAGCACTGGACACAGTAGGTGTATGACAGAAGTACATTTTTGATGCACGCACACTACTTGCAAGGAGAAAATTGTCTTTCAAACCGTACGTGTCTAGCCATTATCTGTGTTGTGCCTAAAGTTGCTCCTATAAAGTGCATGGAGTCACACACTCTTTTTTTTTGATGAAAATAATTTAATGTTATTGTTCTGCCCTGCAATTAACAGGCAGTTCCGAAAACTGGTTACCTTCAATAAAGCTAAGCACAGGAAGGAATTTTAAGGCAATTAGCAACTTGCACTGTAACCTCTGTGCCACAAGAAACAAGCCTTTACAATCAATTTGCTCCTGATAATCCACAATGTGTAGTGACACTTGCCACCTTCAATAGATAGCAGCAAACATTTTCTTATAAATGAAGGTTATACTCTAAACAAAGATTGCTCTTTACACTCCCTTTCACTTTACTTATTTATTTTTTTAAATAGATCTATATTCTTTTTTCTCATCAAAATAAAACAAAAGAAACGAGAACAATTCCTTCTGCATCTCTCCCCAAATCAAGGGCAACATGCTAAACGCACTCATTTCTGATGCGTTTAATTCCAATCAGTCTCTTTTTCAACCAGAAACAAAAGAAAGAAAAAATAAAGACTTTCAAAGAAGCATGTAAGTTTCAGCACTAGGTCAGTGTGGATTGTTATACACAGACCTTGCAAAAAAGTGTTGGTTGACTCTGGAGTTCATATGCAGATGCTCAAATGGCCAACAGAATCACAGCTTTCTCCGCATGAATAAAGCAAGAGTGTAAGAGATGAAGGAAAGACTTTGTCCTGATGAATTTTCCTGACCCCTCTCTCCTGTTGGCAGGGAGAATATGGAGACAGGGGCTTAACATGTCCAAGGAACCATTGTTTAGAGCTGAAATCCTTCCATAGGCGCTTCGGTCTGCTGAAAGATGTATTGCTGCTGAGATTCATCAACAGAGGGGACCAGCTGAGGGTCATCTTCCTCCACTCCAAAGTAATGTTCTATCAACTCAAATGCTTTTTGGTAGATTTCCTGGTTCTCATGGCTCTGTAGGAACTCTATTTTGTCCAGACCTAAAAGCCATGGGAAAAAAAATAATCACTTAATGACGGCTAGAATGTTACTTATGTATATAACTTAAAAAAAAAAACTTAAAAAAAATGTTTGCTTACTAGCCTCTAGTTCTCCTCTGCACTAAATAATGTGGCATTTCTGCAGTGGAACAGTTATAGTCTCACAGTCTTACCGTATGCCTCTTCAATCAGTCCACAATATGGGTTGATACCACTGCCTCCATGCTTTGCTTCTTGCTCACCAAGCCGTAGTATATTTTCCAGTCCATTTAGGGCAACCTGAACAATCTTTGAGTCCATGACTGTGAGAAGGTCACATAAAGGCTTAATGCATCCAAGGTTCACCAGGTACCTAACAAAAGAATGTATCAGTAAAATCCTCTCTCATCTGCTTGAATTTCTATTTCTAAGTGTATCTGGCTTCAAAACATACCTAATTTGCTCTGGTGTGCCTCCAGATGTTGCATTAGTTATTGCCCAAGCGGCCTCTTTTCGAGTCCGAAATTCAGCTTTTTGCAAAATCTCAATCAAAACTGGAAAAATGTTTGCATCAGCAACAGCCTTTTAGAAAAGCAGAGACAATGACAGAGACCAAGATGAGAGACATGCACTGCATAATTAATAATAGGCAGTGAAAAAACACAAATACAAAAAGAAAAGCTAAAAATGAATTGGGAGGGGAATGAACTGTGTGAGGATTGTGAAGAAAGCTAAATAAGAAGCTATTACATCCAAACATATTTTGAATTCAAGAGATCTGTTCATCGGATTTCAAGGTCAGCCATGCTTGCTACCTGTATTTGGCCTCTGTTGCCAGCAGTAATGTTTGAAATCGTCCAGCACGCCTCCTTCCTGATGGACTCTTTCGGGCTACTCAAAAGATGAAGGAGGCAGGGGAGAGCTGAACAGTTTAAGATGACCTGTCAAACAGTAGTAAAATGAATTGTGAAAGTTTTAACCTTGGAAATAAAAGGATATAGAATAGTAAAACGTAAAAGTAGTAAATGTAAAATAGGTATGCTACGCATCCAGTCACTGCAGTTTCCCAATGAAAACGTGCTTATGCATAACAATATTGTGGCAGCAGCAATGGTTTCACATTAGCCAATTATATGTAAAACTAACAATACTTCTTTATGACAAGTCAAAGTTTTTTTTTCCAGCTATGCTGCTTCTTTACCTGTGTTTGGATATCATCTCCAGTGACAATATTTCCTACAGCCCTGAGTGCTGGAGAAGCCACCTTGTAATCATTGTGCCTAAGGAAGAAAAATTGTTATTAAGCCTTGTGTTAGCTGAATATTTAAATAATAGTAGAAAATAGTAACATTAATGTTAATGCAGTGCAATATGCCCACCTACTGAGTCATAATATAAAGAAATGACAAAATATAATATAGTGAATAATATACCCTCTATTGTAAAATATCAGAATATTTTAAGTCACCAAGGAGTTTCAATACATATGTAATAAAAGCACAAGGTCGAAGGTCTTCCAATATTCTCTTATTTTACAACAGGGAGTACTTTAATATAAATAAAGTGAGTCACAAGCACCAATAACTGATGACATTACTAAGCGCCATTTATAAAGGTAAAATTTACAAGATATTCATGGCTTGTGTGTATTATATATATGGCTTGTATGCATTACATATAAGTAATTGAATGTCAAGTTTGTTCTAAGTTTCCAGAGGCAGCAATATTAAATATTAAACTAAATTAGAAAAAAAATTATGTAAAAAACGGATTTATACCCTTGCATAATATTGCACAGAAATACACAAGTCTTCAAACACTTATTTTAAATAAACAGGTTAATGTGAATTAATCATAACTAAAATAAACCTTCAGCAATTGCCACAATGTAGTCATGTCACACCTATGTAAGTGGCTCCCCAACTTTAATTTACAACCATTTACATACTAACATTAGGAGCTCCACCAGCCTGCGGCAGACTCCTGAGTCTATGACTGCCTGGATCTTCTCATTAGGACCATCGGAGAGATAAGAAAGCGCCCAGCAGGCGTCTGCTAACAGGTCTGAATCACTGCTGAATAGAAGGCGAGACAGCACAGGAAGACACGGAGACACCTACAGATAAAGCACACAGTGAGATAACATGCAGAATGAACACACACTGCAAGATTATGGCTACAGCCATATGTTTATCGGCAGGCAGAGAATCATCTCCTATTAGTCTTCTCGTGTGCCTGCACCTGGACCCACTGCCACTGGGTGCAGGCACAGAGCAGATTTTGGTGCTGAAGTTCATACTTGTTTCAATGCAAAAATGCCAGCAGAGGGGCATTAGCCTTAGGGAAAGTATAGGAAAGAAATAATAGAGCCAATACCAAATAAAGATTGCATGCAAATCCAAAACTATTTCAGAACAGAAATCATAAAAAGGTAAAGAAAAATAAAACTAGGAGGCAGAGAACCTTATCAAAGTCTGGAGGTGGGTTCTTTCCTCTACAAAGGTTAGACAAGGCCCAGACTGCATTTCGGGTCATGGTGAGACGGGTCGATTTTGTAAGGAGGCTGTAAGAAGAAAAAAAAAAGTGACACATACTATATATTCATTAAATTAAAAAGTTTTCCTGCAAGCAAATGCATTACACATTCACTTTCAACTCTGTTTACCCTCCATTGTACTGTTAGTGGCTAAAATTAATATTTTACTGTGCAAAATATCCATGCACAACTAATACAAACAGCTAATTCCATACCAAAAACAGTGTACCTCATCACAGCATACATTTGCCTGCAGATCTTAGTGTGTATATAAACATGGAAGACCATCCTAAGGTTGTTACATATCAAGGCTAAATGACAAATTCTATATTTACGCTCTCTATTTAATGCAAGTAACCCAAGTATTATGAACAAGAGAAAATCTTAGCTTAAGTGAGCAATACATTTAGAACTAGAAATTTGGACACGGGAATAACCCAACTTTTCTTATAAAGAAAAGTCATACATAACTGGTAAGCATAATCCCCCTAATGTAATAAAAGGCACTAAGTTTGCCAGGGAGAAGTAACCCATAGCAACCAATAAGATAGTTGCTTTTAAACAGGTGACCAGTAAATGCTCCCTGCTAATTGGTTGCTATGGGCTACTGCCCATAGGCAAACTTAGTGCCTTTTATTACATAACCTCCAATGTCTCTCCAAGGTCACAATTACCAAGGCCTGGTCTTTCCATAGTTTTGTTTTCATTTAATATCAGTTGTAGAAATAATCTAAGAAGTGGACATTTATGCTCTTAATATTTCTATGTACCTTGTCTTTGCTGGAAAAAAGGAGATTTTGTGTATTCACCGTTAAATCTCTTTCCCTTTGGTCGCTTGGGGGACACAGGGACAGTGGGTTTAGCTGGTACATCCAGGAGGCAGGACACAACTAAAAAAAAAAAAAAAACTGGCTCCTCCTCCACTGGCTATACCCCCAGCAGGCGGAGCTTCACTCAGTTTGAAACAAAGTCAACAGAAATCAAATAATCCTCTAGAACTTAATAACATGTAATATGAAAAAGCAAAAGGTAACATGTCTGAAAGGCGAGAGCCTCAATCCAGGGAGGGAAGCCATGTGTCCCCCAAGTGACAAAAGAGAAAGAGATTTAACGGTGAGTACACAAAATCTCCTTTTCTCTAGGTCTGCTTGGGGGACACAGGGACAGTGGGGACATACCAAAGCTGTCCCATAAATCCCATGTGGGAGAGTGAGGCTCATGCAGAAACTGCAGTTTGAAGCACCTTGCCAAAGCAATTGTCAGAAACCGCAAGGTATTGAAATGGTAATTTTGCAAAAATAGCAGACTATCATCCAAGTAGCTGCTTTGTTCTGCAACTATTCTGCCGAGGCCCGATTTCTGAATGCCTAGGCTGTACCCATCCCTCTTGTAGAGTGGGCAGTAATCTTAGCTGGCAGCGATTGGCCTTGTGCAGTGTAGGCTTGTTGAATGGTTTCTTGATCCGACAGGAATTGGTAGATTTAGTGGCAGGTGATCCTTATGAGGTGCCAAAGTCAAGAAGAGCCAAGCATCAGTCTTGAGAATGTCCTTAACTTTATGAAGAGGAACTATATATTAGGGACTAAGAAGACCTTGAACACACCAATGTTTCGGTTGCACCCTTGACGGTAAGTTGCCCAGACTCAATGGTATGTCATGGCTGAAAAACGCTTCCTGGCCACGTTCATCATGCATGCTACGGTCTAGGAAAAAGGAACCCTTTTGAGCCAGGGTCCACTTCTCAAGAGCCATGCGGTCAAATTCAGATATGAAGGATTTGGGTATTGGATTGGACCCTGCGGAAGAAGGTCTGGCAGAGGAGGTAATGTGAGGGGTTTTGCTACTAACAAGTCGATGAGATCTGTGAACCAGGATTGTCAAGGCCACCATGGTGCTGTGAGAATGAGGGTTATCTGCTTTGTCTGCAGCCATTATCCGCAAAAGTGGGAAAAACATACGTTAGATGAAAAGGCCAGGCCATCATGAGCATTGACTTCTAAGGCTAGGGGATCTTTGTAGCGAGCTAGAAAAGCTTACACTTTTCGATTGTGTCGAGTCGCAAGTGAGGTCCACCTCCGGAATGCCCCGCCTCTGTGTTATCTCAAGAAGGACTTGTCGTTTAGAGACCACTAGCCTGGGTCTGTGGACTGTCTGCTTATAAGTCTGCCTCCTAGTTGAGGAGCCCTGGAATGTAACTGGCTGAAGGCATGTTCTGATGGCTTTCTGCCCATTGGAAGATTAGCTTGACCTCTTTTAAGGCTCTTTTAATGCTGCTCATACACCCTTGGTGGTTGATGTAAGCCACCGCCATGGCATTGTCCATCTGAATCTTCACCGCTTGATTTGTAAGAACTCATTGCCAATGAAGGAGGCCCAGACTGATTTCTCGAGTCTCTAGAAGATTGATCTGCAATTTCTTTTCTCTCAAGTTCCAGAGTCCCTGAGCTGGTCTCCCCTCGAGGGCAGCTCCCCAACCTGACAGGCTTGCATCTGTAGCGAAAACTCACCAGTGTGGGTCTCCTAGCGGTCTGCTTAATGTCAGGTAGTTGGTCTTAAGCCACCAATGGAGGGATACCCACGTTTTTGGGGAGACAGACAAATTTCCTGCAGTGGGGAACGTCGTTTCAACAATGCCAAAAAGTTCAAGTGAAGCTCTCGAAGATGGAATTAGGCGAAAAACGCTGCTTGTAGGTGACCATGATTCCCAGCACTTTAGTGCAAAATTTGACATTGTGTTGTCGTTTCTGCAAAGGCTTACCTTACTAGCAATCGGAGGTGAAGTGCCTTCTCCTGAAGAAGAGAGACTCTCTGAGTCGGTGTGTTGAATTTAATGCCAAGAAAACCTGGGTGTCAATCAGGAATTTTGTTAGGATTAAAACCCAATCTAGTTCCTGTGACTTGTCCAGAGTGATTGCGAGGGAGCGATAGGCATCTGGAAGGGATGGAGCCCTAATCAACAGAACGTCCAGGTACATTGCGATGGGGACACCCTCACTGCGGATGACCGCTGAGGCAGTGGCCATGATCCTGGTGAAGACTCGGGGGACTGAAGTGAACCCGAAAGAGAGATTTGTGATTTGGAATCATTTTGAACAGCAAACTTCAAAAATCTCTGATGGTGATTGAAAAATCAGAACATGCAGATAGGTGTGGTCTATATCCAGGGAATTAGAAACTGTTCTGGAGCCATCGCTACAATGACAGACCTGAAAGACTCCATTTTGAAGAGTCTCGGACAACTGAGTTTGATTATTTCCCTTCGGTCTAGGATGGGACAAACTGACCCGTCCTTTTTGGGTACCACAGATAGGTGTGAGTAGTGACCCTTGAAAACAGTCTCTTGGGGGCACGGGAGTGATCACCTTCGAGAGAAGGAGGTTTGAATGACCCTTTGGAAGACTGCACACTTGTCGGAATTCTGGACCTGATGAGGAGACAAAAACTCTAGCTCATTGTCCCTTAAGTCCTTAAAAGAAGATGTATCAGGGACTGGTAGAGCAGTGTTCTTGGAAGCACTGGAGCATCCACAGATGTTGTACTGACCCTTTTTCTGTAGCCTCAATGGGAAAAGGATAGAACTTCTGAAACTGGCGATTGGTTGAAGAGTCCTTTCAGGTCTGTTCCACTCCTGTTGCATGAGCTGGTCAAGTTGCAAGTGGAATGTAACTGGCTGAAGGCATGTTCTGATGGCTTTCTGCCCATTGGAAGATTAGCTTGACCTCTTTTAAGGCCCCTCTGCTGCTCATACACCCTTGGTGGTTGATGTAAGCCATCGCCATGGCATTGTCCATCTGAATCTTCACCGCCTGATTTGTAAGAACTCGTTGCCAATGAAGGAGGCCCAGACTGATTTCTCGAGTCTCTAGAAGACTGATAAACTGGATAGGTCTTACTGTGAAAATTTGGAAGCCTTAGAGGAATTGGTAGTGGTCACTTTCATCCCCTAAAAATCTGATGTGAAGGAGCGCTGGTTGGGCCTTACATGAATTATCAAGGCGTGACAATATTTTGTCTAATGATAATGCCAATCTTGGAATCCCTGTAGCTAGATGGGGAGCCCGTTTCCAGAAGGGAAGGAGAGCCCCTGGGTGGAAGGGGGTCCCTGTTTCCTAGTGGAGGATCTGTGTTTCTGGGTGTGTCTGCTGATGTAGAGACAGACAGCAATACCACCCTGTAAGTCTGGCCTCTATGGAGCTGGTCTCCAATGGAGAGTAGGTAGAGACTTAGGGGTTAATCCTTTTAGAGGAGTATGGAGTGCAAAAAGAGTGGATGCCCCTGTCATGTTCTATTGGACTGGTATCGCTTGTGGCAGTAGACAAAATAGTTAAGCTAGGCGAAGGAATAGGTCCTGGGACCTCCACACCAGAGTTTTTTTTTTGCCAGCCTGCATGGGGATGGAAGAATAATGCCCTGTGTGAGTGGGACAGAATTAACAATGGGTAATTATCAGCCCCCCTGAGAGGGGGGGTAGGGAAGGGTCTGCTGAAATGGCAGCAGCTAACCCCTTGCCTGATCCTGTGTCCTGTGCTGCAGGGATGTCACCAGCCTCAGCCTGATATCTGCTGGGCTGTTATGCTGTCTGCAGTGGAAGTCCGCTGAGGAAGAGCCAAGGTGTCTGCCAGTGACTTCCCCAGGGGGAGAGAGAGCGTAAAAACACAGGCTGATTGGCGCAGAAGTTTCCTGTGATTACTTCTGGGTTTGCACAGCGAAGAGAGCAAGGTAGTTGATTTTTAATTCATTTTAAAATGTAGGCGTGTGACCAGTGGCACGAAAGTCTCCTTCGAGATGAATTTTAATTAGTAAGCCCTTGAAAATGGCGCCAGATGTTGCGCTGAAGAGAAAAACTAATCTGCCAGAGGAAATGGATGCCAAGAGTTTCATTCCTGTCACGCAAGCAGCTAGCAGCCATAGCAGGGAGGAGGGGGTGATCCAACCACAGCCCTTTACTGTCCAGCAGTACAGCCATCCCAAGTCCCATAGGAGAAAACCTTCCTCTGCACTGAAGCGTTTAGGGATGAGGAGACGGGAGCCTATAGTTATAAAGTGGTTGTTCACTTACCTAGCTAAGTGACCCACCTTCTCAGTCTACTGGCCAGCAATCCTCACCATGTCAGTAGGAGGGGAGTTCTTCCAGGCTGGATGGCCGTGCCAAAGCACAGAAATGGCATCGGTGACTCCCACGCTGGAAGATAGACAAAGGAAACAGACTACTCAGTGTAGTTGGCCAGTTTATCCTCAATGTAATTAAAATCTCTCAGCTGTCCTCCGACCAGTCAATCTCTACCTAAAATGAAGGGGAGATTCAAGCCTGGTGTCAGGCAACTGACAGAAAATAAAAGTAGCGAGAGTGAAAAACCATGTCCTATCCTCCGGAGGACACAACAAGATCCGCCTGCTGGGGATAAAGCCAGTGGAGGAGGAGCCAGTATTAGTTGTGTCCTACCTCCTGGATGTACCAGCTATACCCCACTGTCCGTGTCCCCCAAGCAGACCTAGAGAAAATAAAATCGGATACTTGATTTAACAAACAAACTTTTTACTCTAGGAAATACAGGGTTATGTTTAAACATTTCTGTAACATATCTATGCTTCAGACAACTGGGGATGTAACAAGAGTACCCAAGAGTTAGATCCACAGATCTTAAATCTTGTATGGCCCACAACATATTTCACATTCTAAGTACGCTCAGAACTCACATGAGAAGAGGAGGAAGGATATCACAGCTTAGAACGTAGTCTCTGCAAACTGAACTGTCACCTGCAATGTTGCCCAAAGCCCAAACAGCCTGGCAAACAGAGAAGAAAACTCATGTCACCAGTTAAAATGTTATATGAACAGAACATGAATACAACAGAAAACTATATTTTACAGAATATTTTACAGAAAAGACCCCAGAGAGAATGGAGCATAGAGTATAAGTGAGAGTTTATACCTGTTCTTGCACATCTTCATAATCAGAGTTCAGCAGCTGAATGAAGATTGGAACTGCTCCAGCTTCTATTACAATCTTGGTTTGTTGAGAGGTTCCAGAAGCTATATTTGTAAGTGCCCAGGCAGCTTCAAACTGCAAATGGAACCATTAGAACTTTAAGAACATTTTTAAAGTTTTCCTTCAGTTTATTCAGCTAAATATGATTAACACACCTGTAGTGTATAGTTGTCACTCTTCTTCAGAAATTCTACAAATCTCTCCACTACTCCTGGGGCACTAATCACTTCATCTATCGGTGGATTTGGCTCTGAAACACAAAAACGGAGGTTTAAGGCAGTCTTTTTTGTTGCTGCTAACTAAGATAGCACACTATTTGATCTGAATAATTAGGGTGTAACGTATCAACAGCACAAGCCACATTTGTGTACTTACATTCTGAACAAACAAAACCATTGTGCATAGGGGTAAATGGCAAACTTGACAGACTGTCAGTGTTCTTTCTAGAACATTATATCTGGTACTAAGCACACTCAGACAGTTGTTATAGGAACAACACCAAAGGATTAAAGCATTTTAAATACATGACAATATATTGTACTGTTGCCCTGCACAGGTAAAACTGGGGTGTTTGCTTCAGAAACACAACTATAATTTATATAAACAAGCTTCTGTGTTGCAACGGGGCAGCCATTTAAGCACAGGATACACAGTAGATACCAGATAAGTTCTTAAGAATCTCATTGTATACTACAGGGCTTATCTGTTATGTTTCCTGTGCCTAATCTCCTTTTTTAGCTGCGAATGGCTGTCCCCATGGCTACACAGCAGCTTGTTTATATAAACTATTGCCAAGTTAGTGAAGCAAACACACCAGGTTTACTAGTGCAGTACAACAGTATATTATATAGTTTCATTACTCCTGGTTTCTAGCATCCAGTTTTTGAGCACAGCCCATTGTAGCTAGCCCTTGTCTCACATGGCCCACATACAGCACCTTTAGAGGGGTTTAACAAATTATTTAAGTACTTTCACTACTAACCTTTGGATAAGAGCTTTCTGAATTTCTGTGTAGTAGCTAATTGTAGGTCAGGGTCATCAGAGAGAAGCAATGCTACCATCTCACGGGAAATAACTCCATCCTAAAGAAACATGTCACACAAAATGACAACATAGAAAACATGTGAATGAACAATGTAACAATAATCTATTATAATCTACCCCAGGGGTGGTGGAGCTGACATAAGAGTCCATCAGTGGTCCATCAAACATGGCGGTGTCTTCTGGAGCCAACTCCACATTACGTCGTTTAAAGAGCTACATATGAGAAGAAAAAAAAATTCAGTTACACAAATGCACACGCACTACTTCTTGTGCAATCAATTCAGAATACGAGAGTGCAAAAGAACACACCGATATATAGCACACATTTTAATGACTGCATGTTTGTAACTGTAAAAGTGTATTTTGCTTATTTTGTAGTAGACACAAGAATGTCAAATACTGTAGGGTTTAAAATCTCTTCTTACCAGGTTTTATCTATCTATCACCTCTTAAATGGAAAAAAATATTAGGCCTGTGATTAGGTATCTGGAAACCCATTATCTAGAAAGCTCTGAATTATGGAATCTCCCATGGACTCCATTTTCCAAAAAAATCCAAATTTTTGAAAATGATTCCTTATTTCTCTGTAATAATAAAACAGTATATTGTAATTGGTCCAAACATATATAAAATTAATCCTTATTGGAAGCAAAACCAGTCTATTGGACCTATTTAATGTTTACATGTTTTTCTATTAAGGTATGAAGATCCAAATTACAGAAAGAACGGAAAAACCTAGGTATGGGCATTCTGGATAATAGGTCCCATACCTCTAGTAAGAGGAACTGTGACTATTTGTATGTGTAAAGGACCAGTAACATCAAAAAATTTAATTGTTTTAAAGTAATAAAAATACAATGCAGTGTTGCCCTGCACTGGTAAAACCGCAGTGTTTGCTTCAGAAGCACTACTTTTGTTTATATAAATAAGCTGTTGTGTAGCGATGGGGGCAGCCATTCAAAGGAGAAAAGGCTCAAGTTACACAGCAGATAGCAGATAAGCTGTGTAAAACATAATATCTGTTATCCATTACTTATCCTGTGCCATATAGCCGTTTTTCTATTTCTGCCATTGCTACTTAGCAGCTTGTTTATATGAACTATAGTAGTGTTTCTGAAGCAAACAGATCAGTTTTAACAGCACAGGGCAACACTACATGATATTTTCTTTACTTTAAAACACTTTCATCTTTTGGTGTTACTGTTCCTTAAATCTCTTCTCTGGATATAACAGCTTATACAAATGGGTTGGATGCTTCAGTAGATGTATATGCTATAGTGTTAACTGGTAAAGCAAATTGAAATAATTATTTAAACTAGCTAAACTTAAATTGAAAAAACATAAAATGTAGTAAGTACAACTTTGGATACACACTCAGTCACTCCTTTGGCAAAATTAACCTTTTGAACTTTAAGATGTGATCTGTACCTGTTGCTCCCTCTTCTGTTTGCGGAGCTGGATGCCTTCCTCCTCACGACGTCGGCGCATCTCTTCAGGGTTCAGAGCCTTGTTCTTGTAGCTCTTCATCCGACTGTTGTCCTTTCCGGGGCTTGCCATGGTGTCTGGATGGTTAGAAGCATAGGACTGTTTGTATTTCTCTCCCCATAATTTATATAGCTTAGCGAAAAATACATATTTAAAAACTGTAACTGAATACACAAAACAAAGGGAACATATGCATTAAAACTGGGCAACTACAAAAAATAATGAAGACCCAGACTACTAAGTTAAGGTGGCCATACACAGGCAGATAAAGCTGCCGATATTGGTCGTTTAGACCAATTTGACAGCTTATCTGGCCGTGTCTGAGGGCTTCCGACGGGTCTTCCTGATAGATATCTCGCCATGATATCGATCGGGAAGGTTAGATTTTTCCCTGACTGACCCGTTGGAGCCCATTGCCCTCGTTGTAACCTGATCGTTCAGACATAGGGCCGAATGTTCGGATTACCCCCCGATATAGCCCTGTCATTAGTGGCATATTGGGGAAAGTTCTGCTTGTTTGGTGGTCACCAAACGAGCAGATCTTATAGTATATGGCCACCTTTAGTAGGTTCTCCTCCAAGGAGACCCAATTTCTAGTCCATAAATCACTTTAGCCCCATCAACCAGTACAATGGGATCCCCATTATCGATTATGTCAAAACCCAGTCCATGATGCACCCACTCCCTACATGCTCTGCACCATTTGTAACTTGCAATCTTCACATTTCTTGGAGCCCCCTTCTGCCACAGGACATCTTACTGGAGAGCCAACCAGCCACTTAAGGTTTTTAAAAATTGTGGTGAGCACAACTTTACTGTACATCAAATTAATAAAATTGTCCAGGTCACTTCATACACCCATCAAGGAGCCAAATTAAGTACTGCAACTTTTTGGGGTTTGTTTTGGCATATAAACCATTCAGAATATAAGTCTAGTATATCTCAATGAATATAGCATCCAGTACTTCCAGTAGACAAGTGGCAGGAGAGACCGATGGCCAGCTTATTTGCCAGGAAGTCTACAACCACATTCCAAAATCATAGGCTCTCTGGACAGAGCCAAATCATGTGGAAAAAGTCAGCAGAGGAAGTTGTACACCTAGGAAAAGTATCATTCTGCTCAGCAATATGAGTGGCTGGAACTGTAAGAAACAATGGCAACAAAATACATTAAAGGTGTTGTTTACCTTTAAATAAACTTTCAGTATGGTTCAATAGAGTTATATTCGGAGACAATTTGCAATTGGATATCATTTTTTATTATTTATGGTTTTTCAGTTATATAGCAGCTTTCTATTTTCAGATATAGGTTTGATGGGGTCCAGAATTACCCTAGCAACCATGCATTTATTGGAGTTAGAAACTGGGATATGAATAGGAGTGGGCCTGAATAGAAAGAGTATGCAGTGAAATTCTCCTTTCATTTAGTTGCTCTAACTGCTGCAGATAAACTTCAGACAGCCCCTAACTTCTCTGCAGGAAAACCATCATACTTTCAAACGGCAGGGGGGAGCCCCCCAACTTACTCCCCAGAACTCAAGCAGCTTTGTTTGTTTCCCTCTAGAGCAGCCGGTGATGTGTAGAGCTTTCTATCCACAGATCCAGTTCATTCTGCATATTCTGATTATTAATCAGTCTTGTATTGGCTTCTATGGAAGATATTATTTGACTTGTGCTGTCTTGATCATTTATGATGATCCCTAAGCTTAACCCTCCCAACTGAAGCCCAGACCACACTGAGCATGTGCATGGTCTTGCAAAGATGTTTAAAAGTTACAAGATGACAGCCACCTGCAGCCAACTTTGAAAGCATACATCATGTGTTTTATTAAGCTTTTGGGTCAGTAAGTTTGTGATTATATTTAGTATACAAAATACAACATTTCTAGCATCATTCTATTTTAGACTTTAGTTCCCCTTTAAATCACATTACTTTTGTTACAGTGTTTTAGATGTCAAGACCAGTAGTGCCGAATATAAAACAGCCGAACCGATACCGCATTCAATAACAAAATTACTTTTGAACAACTGAAAATGTTTAAAGGGGTGGTTCACCTTCAAGTTAACTTTTATTATATTGTAGAAGGGCCAATTCTAAGAAACTTTTCAATTGGTCTTCATTATTTATTTTTCATAGTTTTTTTATGATTTGCAATTTTCTTCTGTTTCTTTGCAGCTTTCAAATGGGGGTCACTGACACCATCTAAAAACAAATGCTCTGTAAGGCTACAAATGTATTGTTATTGCCACTTTTTATTACTTATCTTTCTATTCAGTTCCTCTCCTATTCAAATCAATGCAGGGTTGCTAGGGTAATGTTTACCCTAGAAACCAAATTGCTGACACTGCAAAATAGAGAGCTGCTGAATAAAAAGCTAAATAACTCAAAAACCACAAACAATAAAAAATGAAAACCAATTGCAAATTGTCTCAGAATATCACTCTCTACAGTATACTAAAAGTTAACTCAAAGGTGAAAAACCCCTTTAATAGATGTGTATTGGGCAAAGGTAGGTTTTGGAGAAATCACAGTTATCCACTCTGTGTGTGACTGGAAATTTCCAGTTGCTGAAAAATAAAGAATTCCTGGTACAATACAAACAAAATGATACCAGTAAACAAGCAGTTACATGGAACACAAGACCCATACCTCAGCAGCCGACTCATGGGTAACAAGCGGAACCCGCACCTCCCCATCACCAAATACAGTGGCCACTTTACAGTGGTATTTTACCCTAGATCTTCTACCGTCCCGAGGGGGCGTTACAAACGAAACCAAAAGGACGTCGGCCCCAACATACAACACCCTGACTCAGGACTGGACTGAGAATCAAAATAGGCCCTGGCATTTCAGGTACACAGAGGCCCAATCAGCCCACATAGAGGCCCAAACAGCCCCCACCAGCCCGATAAATACTGACTTTCTATGGCACCTTATAGCAGCCCATCTGGCATTTGCCCTAACCCACAGATTGCCAGTCCGGGCCTGCCCTGACTCTTATAGCCATGGCCCATGTTCCCACTTCTTGCTTTCTCAGGGTGGGGTCACATTTCCCCCCAAGCGTCTCCCTGCGACTTTCCTTACATACACACGCACGTTCGCCCAGGCCCAATCACATTTGCTCAGGCATATATCCACGATAACCGCAGTTCTGTTAATACTCCGCCCGATTATTAGATCTACGAGGGTCTCACCCATGCTGCACCCGGTCTGTCAGGGCCTCTCCCGGCTCCTCTGGGACAATATGTCTGACGGACGGAAGCTGCTCAGGGACAATATAAGAAAAGCGCTCGGACGAAAACGTCTAGAACGCAGGCGCACGTCACAGTAAGAGATGGCGTGCGTTACTCTTGCTAAGGGAAAGTGTACATAAGTTTATAGAAGATTTTTTATTATAACGCTCGTCTATCTCTTGCTCTCTGAAAGGACCATCCCTGTGGAAAGCATACATTATTAGTTTGTAAGTGAACTAATTTAGAATAGCGTTATAGTTCTGCCTCTGCGCCCTGACTGCACAAAAGTGGGCAAAGCAGGTACATAGGCAACTTGTATTACACAGTCAGATATTATTGATGAACTAGCAAACTCACATTCTCTTTTGTTGCTACGTGATTGCTTTGCATTGTTCCTATTTGCCTCACTTCTGTTTCCTGCATTTTTTTACTGTTGTGTTCCTTTTCAGCTTCTTTTTTCTTCTACTTTTTATTTAAATCCCAGATATTTTTTTCTTTAGTTACATTTTGCTTCCATGTCTGTCACCTCTCTGTCTGTTTGTAGCCCACCTTTCCACACTCTACTTTCCTCTATTCCACAGTATTCTCATATCGTTTATATTTATTTTCTGTCCCTTTCAGTATCTTCCATTCTGTATAATTAATCCCATATTCTTCAATGTAGCACCTTTCCTTTAGCCTTTTAATTTCTCTTCTGAAACTATATAGCCCATAAGCTCATCACCAGTGGGGCAAGATGTTACTGGGAGATAGGGTTGCCACCTGGCCGGTATTTTACCGGCCTGGCCGGTATTTTTGATGGTTGATCCCAATGTTATTAATAGGAAAAAAAGCTAAATATATAGGAAGGCCGGTATTTTTGTGAAGAAAAGGTGGCAACCGTACTGGGAGACCTACAGCAAAATTCAGTTAAGGGTCCCAACATATTTATATTTTGGCAAGAAAGTGCTGATTAATTAGTGTAGGAGTCGCCAACCTTTTTTTGCCTGTGAGCCACATTTAGATGTAATTAAAGAGAGACTGCAACATAAGTTCCTGGGGGTGTCAAATATGGTCTCTAATTTGTTATGGGTGACCCCCTCTGTAGACCTGTATCCTGCAAGGGGCTTTGTTTGGCAAAACACCTACTTTTGCAACTAAAACTTGCCTCCAAGGCAGAAATTTGAAAATAAAAACTTGCTTTGAAGTCACTTGGAGCAACATCCAACAGTTCCTGGGGCCCTCTACTCTCATGAGGCTTCCTGCAACATAGTTACATAGTTAAATTGGGTTGAAAAAAGACAAAGTCCATCAAGTTCAACCCCTCCAAATTAAAACCCAGCACACACACAAAACTGCAGGGTCTATTTTCTCCATAGTCACTCCACTGCTCATCATCCCATTACTTTTGCTTTTGTGGTTCCCAGTTCAGGCCTTTAATCACCAGTGCTGCCGGGTTTTCCCTCAAAGTGCCAGTACAGCCATTCTGGAATTTGATTGGCTGGAGGTAGATTCGGTTGACCCACCAGCCAACCCAATTCCAGTAAGGCTGCAGCCTAGGGCTGGTGTGGTAATTCAAGCATGGTGAAACTGAATGAAACCATGCAAGGCAGCTGGCAACAGTGGCATAACTAATAGGTGTGCGGCGAGTGCAATTACCCCCTTGGGGCCCACTAGAGCCACAATAAGTGTGTAAGTGCAGACCCAGCATCTAGTTATGCCACAGGCAGGGGAACAGTATTTGTATTCAACTTTTTTCTAGGATTCATACACATGAGAGTATTAACTTTTGTTAACCCATAGGAGTATGGTGGAAGTTGCCCTGGCATGTATTTTATAGAGCCTGCAGTCATTTAGATTTCGACCTGAGCTATAGAAACGTCCTATCTAGTAATTGGTGCTGATCACTGTGTTTCTTTCTTAGACAATGAAAGCAGTAAAAAAAATGATTAGTCTCTCCAGACATTAATAACTGGTCAACAGTCCTGTATCAAACCTTCCTCCATGTCCTTTGCCGTCATATGAGGTTTGCTCTTCTAGCAGCTTATGAGCAGCTCTCTCTTTCTTAATGCAGACACCTAGGAGACCTATCAGAGCAGCGGCACAGTATCACTGATACAGACCAGCATGCAAAGTGTTTAGCAAACATATATTTCAATTGCTCATTAGAAAGGCCCTAATAGGGCATTTGTACTTCTGCCCCACACAACATTCTCAAGGTCATCTTCCCCTATTGGTATATACCCCCTGGCAATCTAAGAACAAAGTAGGGGTATACCAGATCTATGGTCTGAGTACTGTAATGAAACAGAACACTAATATTATTTGTTGATAGAAGTTTATTCATTTGTTCAGGGCTTTAAAATCACATGGTTTTATGGGTTCAGCCAAATCCTATTAAAAACCAAGCTAAATCCTGAATTTCCCAATAACCAAGATCCCTTAAAATCCTGGGGCCTCCAACCCCTACTTTGGCACTTGCATTTCCTCTAAAATATAAACTGTAGGCAACATCAAGGTCTGCAAATTATTGGCATCTGTTCTGGCAATGTGTTTCTGTTGTTTGAATCTTGTGCTGGTTTTGATGTGTGCTGTACATTGTCAAGAATTATTTGTTCACATATTTTTACTCTCTGTGGCTAATGTCTCCAAGTTTCCAAATAAATATACCACTCTTTTGTTTTTTTTTATTATGGAGTGTCTTGGTATTACAGTAGGTTAGTTGGCACCTGGTGGTGCTTGGCAGGACAATTTCCAAATAGAGCTTTGTAGAATATTTAGCATAGAGATCACAATCTTCTTGCTGCACAGGGTTTCCTTGCTCCACCTCTCATCTGCAAAACAAATTTACAGTAGATATTACTTCTAAAGTAACCTTATGAGTTAATAAAGTTAAAAATTAAGTCTTATAAATGTGGTGTTTTATACTGTAGGTGATTTGTAATGTATTTTCCTGGTCATCCCCAGGCAGCATAATCAAAACGTATGGGTTCGCTCCCCTGCCAGC
>CM044434.1:74592674-74613343 GCA_024363595.1 Xenopus borealis | reverse complement strand
AGTGGGATATTAAAACATCTACCCATATAAACAGGACATCTACAAGGTAGCTAGAATGAGCCAGTCACATTTAGTGTCTTTGTATTGGTCAGATCAAGGTATGAAATTTGGAGCTTGATATCCAGTTTAGGTTAAACAGTCCTCTATAGGTTCTCTTTGCAGGTTTTGCTCATATGAATAGTCTGCATTCTATGGTAAGGTTGCAAGATCACAGAAAATGCAGGGATACCCGATTTCCTGAAGGGGCACCATCATTGGCCCCTACCTTTTACACTTCACTTTCTGGAAGTAGCAGCAGGGGGGGGGCAGTCCTAAGACTAAATTCTATAATAATTCTGACATTTAATATAGCATTTCAGCAACTATTTTAGTGCAACTATACTCAGTCTTCTTTTAGAACTCCGCAAGCTATAAGGGGAAAAATAAGTCACAGATCTCTATCATCAGCTAAGACTGCATATCAAATAGCGACGGTGGGTAGACATTGGACCAGAATTTTGTGATTACAAAATATCTGCCTTCCTAAGTTCAGCTAAAAAGATTGAGCTGGTAGTAAACTTTAAGAAGAATTACTTTGTTGTGCGCTACTGGTTACATCCTTGATGATATGAGAAGTCTTTTGCCTCTGGTTCTGGATTCACCAACACGCAGCAGTATGTATTGAAATGAAACGTACAGTTTAACATAGATCAGTGTGTAAAAAGTTTCTTACGAATGCTGTAGCATATTGGAGCAGAGTGTGGGGTCCACCTTCTGCCAGCATCCAAGATGGGCGGCTGCCTTGTGCAGGAGATCACAGTATTGTGCAGGCAGGAGGTGCTGTGTGAGGATAACTGATGTACTGAGAGATACTTGAAGAAAGAGTTCACATGACCAACACTTGTCATAATACTGTGTGCTCTGTTTTAGGGAGAATAGAGAATATTGTGAACAGGTTATATGGGTACATGGTAAAAAAGAACATAGTGGGGGAGGGGGAGCTCCATCTGGATTAGACTACGGACTCGGTTGTTGCCTTTCTGGCACCAAATTTAATTGCATTTAATTTGCAAGCACATTACTGATGTTTATATTCCATTTGTGAGCCACATGCATCTTTATTATATAAATATATATCTTATATGGAAACTATAAAAATAGTATGGATTTATGGTCAGTAGTTCATACCTTTATAAACCAGACAGGTACAAATGCCACATAATATGCAGACAGCATGGAGCTAAGTAGGACCTCCCGTACACGCCAGTTGAAGTCCAGCTTCAAGTAGTGCACCTCACTGCGAATAAGGTCAGGTGATAGGCAGCATGCATGCGTAGGAAGGGGCTCTGCATTGGGCATGTGGTGCCTTAGAATATGCTGCAAAACATGTAAGTAATCTTTGCTTCCCCGATCCATAGAGGCAAGATCTCGAGTGTTGGGAATGTGGGAGAAGCCTGGGCGACGGAAGTCCCATCCTAACTGTAGGAAAGGGATGTACATCCCAAATCTGAGAGAATAGGGAATGGTTAGCATTTTAAAATACTACGACGATGCCTCCCTGCGACCAATTTATTACCTAAGATTCTGTGTACAACGTACGAATGTTAAATTATATAGTTATGCTAACATTCACAGGTTGTGAAGAACTGTGATAAAACAGGATGTCATTGTACATACAGCAAACCAATTCTAAAGTGTTATTCTGTCTGTAACACAATAATGTTAGGTTTTATTTTGTTATCTAAGGATAAGTGAAAGGTTAATCTTCTTTCCCCTACTTCATAAAGACCAATTGTAAAGATTATAATCCCACAGAATAAATCCCAACTATGTTTTAGATTATTACTACTCCCTAACCACCAAGTTGGAACCCCCCCCATCTACCTTAAAGTGATACTGACACTAAGAAATTTTAACATTTGACTGTACATGTTACCTATAGCCCAGGTTGATATTTTTTTGCCGAGAGGTTTGTTTTTGTATATAATTATTCGTTGAAGTTCCTAAACCTGACTCTCTGACTTTGCCAACCTGGCTGTCCCATCTCAGCCTGTTGGTTACAGTTTCTAATGCTAACGGACTCCTGCAGCACAAATATGGCAGCCCCCTCATACAGGAACATGGGGGATCAGACAGGTAATGTAAAAGCATCATGCAAATACTTTATGGCAAAGTCAGAAGTAGCTTTCAAAGCTAGTTATTATAATAGATGTAAACAGAGTTAAATTTCAGGTATCAGTATCTCTTTAACTGGTAATTAAATCTATTAAGACTGGCCTTTTATCAGAACTAAAGTCTGCAATCCTGTACTTACCATTTAACAGCCTGCAATATGCTTCAGAGGTACTGTCTCTCACGTTTATATATTTCAGCCTGGAAGCAACTACTTAAGTTTTATTGTATTACTTTACTTGATGTTGTTTTAGGTTCTATATAAAATAATACATTTCACAAAACAGAGCATGATAGCTCTGCATGCATCGGATTAACATGACTGACTGCCCATCTACGCATGGCCCAATGGTAGCTTAGATATGAATTGTATGCTGTATTCATGTCAGTAATCTCACTCACGGATAGCAAAGAAACAGCAGATTAAAGAACGAGTGTGTCCTAAACAAGAGGATAATGGATCGGCACAAACTCCAGCCAGTTCCAGTCAGCACAGCAAATCGTGTTGCCACCAGAAGCAAAGAATGTGGCATAGATGACTTCCCTCCCTGAGAAGCCTGAACAAAGAGAAATGTTGTTGAAAGTGCATGTCAGTCAACAAGCATCTGAAAAATTACACAACGTGTTTGTTTACTCACCTCCCTCACAATGGCACCAATCAGTCTTCGTGCAAGCACAATGGTTGTGAGGGTCAACACATTAAAATCAATCAGGTGAAAGTTCTGTAGAATTTATGACAAAATAAAGTGTTTAGTGTCAGTATTTGAATTATGCTTGAATTATACTTATGAATTGCTTAAATATGCCTATCACACTTAAGGGAGTAGTTAACTATTAAATTAACTTCAACATTGATGGATCATTTGTGAGCATCTGGTATTCATAGTTTTAATTTGTATTTTTCTAATGTCAGTGGTTATATTTGTCTTTTTACTAGCGTGTAATTGAAAATCCTATCCAGTTAATGGAGTCACCGACACCTTGTTTTTCTTACTTACTTATTCTACTATTTGTGTTCAGCTGCTCTCCATTCTGACTTTCAAGCAGTTACCTTGTTGCAATGGTAATAAGCCTTACTCATACTAATCGGAATACCAAAGCATGAGCGACACCCCACCCCAAAAAAAGGAACACCAAAAGCCTTTAGAATTGTTAACCTTTGGGCTTGTGTAGATACTACATAGCTAGCCATCTTATAATTGTCCTCTGTATATTCCGACAGCTGGTTAATAAATTAAATATTTACATGACTTATGTGAACAGTCACATTGTGGCTAACTCAAGCAGAAAGTCACTTGTTTGTTAACAACAACCTGGTGCTTTATATGTATGACTACAACTAGTTGATTTTCTCTTATAGCAGAACCTTTTCTTCCTTCTTCAATTATTTAGAAAAAACCGTATATATGTACGAATTTGAACTGAAGCAGCCAGAACACATTTTCCAAATCAATCCCTGTTATTTTTTCTCATTTATTTTATGGATGCACTGAATCCACTATTTTAGGATTCAAAGAATACTGAACTGAAGTCTATCAGTAATTTGCACATGCAGATTAGGAAAATGAGGGGGGAATTTATTTTTTACTTTGTGTGACGAAAAGTCAAGTGATTTTTCTGGTTTTGTTCGGCCAGGCACTTGGATTGCTTTCTACATTATATAATATACCACTTGCAAATACAAGCTTCTGTTGATATTCTGTAGTTTTAAGACAGCAGACATTAGCAATATTAAATCTATACAATTCCAACAAGAAAGTTGTATTTGCAACTTTTTTTTTTTTTTAAGTTAAAGGGGACCAGTCATATTAAGAAAAAAGCTAAATTAATTTCTGTGGTGTTTCGGGAGCCTGATATTAAGGAGGGAGGGGAAATGTGATGGGTGAAGTGACATCTAGCAAGTGCAGAATAGAAATTGAAATGAATTACTTGCCCAGCCTCTATGCCTGAGGCAGAGTTGGGGGAAGCAATATATGATTAACAGCTATACAGCTGTCACTCTCAGCTGTATAGATGTTTTAAGTAAAAAGTAGAACCTTGGAGAAAAAAAAAAGAAGGAACCCAACACAGTCCCAAACAATGCAAAATGAAGCTGGCTATGCTAAATACATATAAAGTGTCAGTTACGTACCAGGGAGGTATGTGATGGTGGGTGTGAAGGTGGATACCACCAGACTGTCTTGTAAATGTTGATGTAGTGTACAAACAAGGCGATAAGGTGACAGAAAAACAGCTGCAACTCAAACAGGAGATGGCGATCAGCAGGCAAATCAGGGATCTTGCAGTGTCGCAGTGGAACCACAGTCTGAGCTGCCAATGGGGGACTGGAGAGGCCAGTGCTAGAGCTACTCCTGTGAATGGTAGAGAGTTATATGGAAAGCATTAGGAAGAAGTGGTATGGAAAAAACTGGAATGAAAATGTAGATGTGTCAGAAGATGATGCAAAAAGTAATTCCCATACCTTAAACTTTTAGGGTCTAAAAGGTAAGGAATTATGAGAGTGGAAGTATGGGATATTACAAAAATAACTGAAGGAAATATTGATAGTTCTTGTTTAACTTTTTTCATATATTGGTCCAATAATTGTCAGTTTACACAAAAATAGGTCTACAGAGCTCCTAAGTATGCAAAGGGCTACACCAAAAGAAAAATACCCCCCATGCAAATCTTTTGACTTAGCCCCAGTGCATAAATCTCACGGGTCCATCTCCAAATATATTACTGCCATTTTCTCAAGTTGAACGTATCCTTACAGGGCTCCTAAACAGTGAGCAATATATTCCTTCTGCATGGTGCTGTTAGATGAAGCTAAGGGCGAAGACACAAGTGGGCATTTGTCACCTTGACTTTTTAAAAACTGCATTTGCTGCAACTTACTGGGTGTAGGTTAGTACACAAGTCACCACAGTGAATTAATTGCAGAAGTTTGCGGTATGGCATTCAGTTGCTGATATTTGTTTCAGTCGCAGATATTTGTTTCGATGAACTGATGCTCGTCTTCAGCCTAAAGCTGGCCATACACAAAGAGATCCGCTCGTCTGGCGACATCGCCAAATGAGCGGATCTTTCCCTAAAATGCCTACTAACGTCAGGGCTATATTGGGGTAATTCGAACATATGGCCCTAGGGCTGAACGATCAGATTACAACAAAATCCAACACACCTGCCAGTACCAGAGTGGAGGCAATGCTTCCGCAGTGCAGGCAGAGGAGCAGTAGGGGAGCATATAATCTGCCTTTGTTTATAAGCAAGTCGAAATTCGCATTTGTGTGGCCCTAGCCTAAAAATGTTGTTCTGGTGAAATAGAAAGATAGTGAATACATGCCTCCTAGCAACTAATCAGTAGGCAGTATATTCTGCTCACCTGTTTAAAAACAAAAATTACTAGGATTAAAGAACAGTTCAGTGTAAAAATAAACAAACTGGATAAATCGATAAGCTGTGCAAAATAAAATATGTTTCCAATATAGTTAGTCAGGGAAAAATGCAAACTATAAAGGCTGGAGTGACTGGATGTGCAATATAAAAGCCAGAATACTATTTCCTGCTTTTCAGCTCTCTAACTCTTAGTTAGTCAATGACTTTAAGAGGGGCCACATGGGATATAACTGTTCGGTTTGTTTGCAATTTATCCTCAAAATGCAGTAGAGTCCTGCAGGTTACTCGCAAAAACCTGTGGGTTGAAGTTCCGAGTATGGTTATTGACGCAGGTCGGGCCGCAGGTCATCTCAGTAGCGATTTTTACTCCTTTTTTTCTGATCATGCCTACTTCCAATAATGTCACTTCCGGTTCACAAGGACAGCACTTCTTGATTCTTGATCGTCAGTGGGTCGCAGATTGGGTTTGTGTATAAGGTACTTGTGGGTCGGGTGGCGGGTAAGAATGCGGGTTGCAGGTCCGGGTTGTGGATTGAAGGTAACAGTCGTGTACGGGTTCCAAAAAAAATGGACCCACGCAGGACTCTAGCATGCAGCTCAGATTCAAAAGCAACAGTTATGTGCCCCCCCTCAAGTCACTGATTGGTTACTGCTTGGTAACCAGTAAGTAGAAACCAAGAGAGCTGCAAAGTAGAAAGTAGTGTTCTGTTATAACAAACAAGGTAAAGTTGTGCTCATCACTAATTTTTAAAACTATTAGCCGGGGGTGCAATGAGGCTGTGACCACAAAATACATACAGACAAATGCAAGAGGTCCTCTGCACTCAACCCATTATCAATACATTTAAGATATTGAGACATTTTGTGCATACAGCTACTAAAAAATGCCTTACCCTTTAAACAAAACCGGACAAACAATCCCGGTTCTGTTATGTTAGACATTCAGTCACTCCAGCCTTTCTACATTACATTTTTGCCTAACTATTTTAGAAACATTTTAATTTTGAACAGCCTATTTTTTATACTGAACAATTCCTTTTAAGGGTTATAAAAACAATGGGTATATTAAGTGCCTTTTGTTACATACAGGGGGGCATGTAATGTGGAAGGGTTATGGTCAGTCAAGGCCTGCCAGACGCTGCCCAGCCTAGCGCTCCTGCGCAAAAAGAGGTACACCATACAGAGAGTCAGCGAAGAGAGGGGACTGGACTTGGGGTAGGCGACAGAGGAGGCGCCTCTCCAGCTTTGCACCCTAAGCACGTGCCTACTCTGCCTACCCCTTGGCCCGGCCCTGCTGTCAGTGTAATGTCATACTGCAGCAGACACCTACAGTAGTTGCACAGCATATGAACACAAATCAAATATGCTATACCTGGCTCGGGATCTCACTCCACCAACGGATGGCATCCCTCCATGTGCTGCACCCCCCGCTGACCCTGGGTCGCATAAGGGGGTCCGGCAGTAAGAAGTCCGGTTGGGGCCTCGACGGCCCCCTGCCATGTCTTGGCTTGGGTAATGTCTCAGTCAAACTTCACCATGCGTGAATACAAGCTTTGCAGAAAAGAACAATAGGTTAGAAGGCATAAAGATGGTCAAAGGAACCAACTAGAGATGCAGTTTAACGCTGGCTGAAGAACTACTATTAGCCTGGAATGCATACACTCAGGGAAAAAGCACTGCAGTGCTTTCCAGGGTTGAATATTTTCAACACAGCAGTGCTTAACTACATACAGTTTCATGGTTCAATTATGCGTCCTGACCATAGACACACAGATAATATTGTACGAAACTAATTTCCATACAATATTCGGTGCGTGTATGGTGGGAAAGGAGCCAACTGATATTGGCAGAAGACTTGGATATTGGTTGCCTGGTCGATCAGACTGGACAGCAAATTTTGATCGGGCTCAGTTGAAGGCACCCGAACATCTGTTTAGTGCTGAATCTTCAATTACAGGTAGAATTCTATTATTTCTACCTGTTTATATGAGGATTCAGCTCTACACGTGTGTATTGTCTTTCCAAGAAAGATCGTAATTGTACCGTCTATGAGCACCTTTAGACTGACCGAGCCAGCAGCATATTGGCCTGTGTATGGGGCCCTCTGACAGGCACTCCCGACTGATATCTGGCTGACATTTGGTCGGATGGGACTTAAGGTGGTCATACACGGAAAGATCCATTAATTTGGCGATGTCGCCAAACGAGCGGATTTCTCTCTGATATGCCCACCTTAAGGTGGGCAATATCGGGCTGATCCAATCATGGGCCCTAGGGCCCAATGATCGGATCAGAATGACACGGATACGGGCGATTGGATCGCGGGACTGCATCAACAAACAGATGAGGCCGCGATCCAACGGGATTTTTAATCCTGCCCGATCGACATCTGGCAGAATTTTGGCCAGATATCAATCAGGGAAGGCCGTCTGAGGGCCCCACTCATGGGCCGATAAACTGCTGTCTGTCGGCAGTTTTTATCAGCCCGTGTATGGCCACCTTAAAAGTCTCGTCAGATCGCAGCCACATCTGTTCGTTGATGTGGTCCCGTGGTCTGACCACCCGTATTGACTCTGTTCTGATCAGTCCGATATTGCTTCAAGGTGGGCATATCTGGGAGAGATCTGCTTGTTTGGAGATGTTGCCGTGTTCTTCCAAAAAGTCTTTTGTACCACAGCAGATTTTCCCCTAGAGATATTAATAGATTAACATAGAGGTTAAATAACCAACAGGGCAGCACAGTGACACAGCAACTAGTATTAGGACCTCGCAGCTCTGGGAATGTCATTTAGATTGTAAGCTCCAGTGGGTAGGCTGTGGAATATGTGGGTGGTATATATATGCATAAAGGAAGATAGGAATAAACTGTACATTTACAGAGATTCGGGAAATAGATGAAGCCTATAACAAGTTCTCTGTCCAAGGTCTGTGCATTTTGTTAGGTGGTAACATTTCCAGCAGCATTACATAGCGCTATAGATTTGCACGGTCGCGGTATAACCGATGTAACAACGCGCTCTTATTACAGATATAAATGAATGCAGTAAAACAGAACTAGAAAATCGCTATAAAGCTAACGAAACAACCGGAAGGGAATATCTCCCAGGGAGCACACAGGCAAAGGTGGAACACTACGTTGTGCATCACTGCAGGAATGACTATTCTGTCTGGGCCAGGACTTGCCTAGGAGCAGCGGAGTTTAACCTTATAACTTGCACTCTGAGAATATCAACGGTAAACCCTCTGACCAGCATAATCACTAATTCGTGTATTAATACAGGCTCGTAGTTCAACCCGCCCCCCATAGACGTAAAGACAGTGATTTGCACTCACCAGTGCTGTCCAACGGGAGCGCGCACTCGCAGCGCACTGTGGGAAGGAGCCGCTCTAGCAAAATAACGTGGGCGAGGCGCACCAGGAGCGTCATGAAGTCAAAAGGGTGCGTGCGCACAGCGTCGGTGAAAGAAAGCTCACAATCAGGCCGCCTTCTCTGAAAGAAAGAGGCGTGGTGTTCTTGTACTGGTAGGAAGGATTGAAGTGTACATCGCTGGAGAATCTCTCTGGTACCAGGGTTACTGAGTATCCAGCTATTATTGCTTGAAGCTCCAGTCTGTATTCCTGTAGCTGGTCCATTATACACAAAGTATTTTAACTTAAAGTAATGGAACATTTTAATTTCACAATGACGCCTCCCACACTTCAGTCAGCTCACTGAAAAGTGGCTTTTCAGTCTTTGCTCATTTGGAATAGCTACAATCCACAGGCTGCTGGGCCAGGCCGAATTCAGACAAGTTAGTGCCAGAAGATTCAGGCTGCAGAAGAGTAAGTGCAGGCATAGAAAGTAGGGCAAGTTGGTAGCAGTAGGTAACAATGGCTTCCATGAGGCAAGGTTGCGATAGATTTGGCCAGTCTTTTGGGTTTCCAGTTTAGTACAAGGCTCAGGGCTCTCTGACAACCAATGGTTGTGTGCAGGGCCGAATGTACATAGCAGGCGCCCCTAGGCCCACTTCCGTTCATCTCCCCTCACCCCCCCCCCCAGTTTGTTTCCCTTTATTCGCAAATTTTCATCTTCAAGACCAGAGAAATGGGGATTGGCACATTGGAAATAAAAAAACAATTGTATCACCTTCATATCCACAGTGTTTCTGGACCAATGTGGGTGTGGCTGGGAGGCATGTGCCCCCTAAAATCCTGCCTCCCTAGGCCCGGGCCTATGTGGCCTTTCCACAAATCTGGGCCTGGTTGTGTGGAGGCTAACAGTTGACTGGTTATAGATGGGCCCTACATTGTACAGTTTACCTGCTGATTTCCCTGGATATAGGAAAAATGTTCTTGGGGTGCCAGATAAGTGCTGTGATTGGCCATTTGGAAGCCCTATATGTGGATTGTCAACCTACATTGAGGCTCTGTTTGACAGTGCACCTGGTTTTTATACTACTTGCCTCCAAACCTGGAATTCAAAAATAAGCACCTGCTATGAGGCCACTGGAAGCAACATCCAAGGGGTTGGAGAGCAACATGTTGCTCACGAGCTACTGGTTGGGGATCACTGGGATATAGGATGCATGTGTTGCAAGGTGTCTGTGATCTGAGGTACGCCTCCTGTCTGCACAATGTTACTAGAGCAGTTAAAAACCTCAGAATCAGCTTGGAACAGTGACACTTAGTTATATCTCAGAAGGATTCAAACAAGCTGCACCATATAAATAGGAGCAAACATTAGTCAAAGGACAAGGAAATTAGATGCAAGTATGAGCAGGTAATTAGAATGAGATCATTACTTGAGTAAGATTATAGAAGATGTGGGGAAGAGGGGATGAAGCAGGGACAATTGTGGCAAACAAGGCAGATTGTGACACCATGGTTTGATGAGAGGGTTGCTCATTGTGCTCATACAATTTCATTTTGCCGAACACAATTATAGCACTTAAAGTGGCCATACAGTCCAGATGTGGCTGATTTATAACACACTGCCTGAGATGCCCATGTTTCTTCTTGGCACTTGGATCAGGCAGTAATCTAGAGCGGCATCAGCTTCTCCAAGTTTATGCTCAAATCTACTTGTTTGCACTAGTGACCAAGTTGCACAATATCTGGCATATGTGGTCAGTTCAGCGCCTAAGGCAACGGAAAATTTTAGAAAACAATATAGTGTAGTATTTTTTGTTGTCTGATAGCAATGTAAGTCACCATATATTACTTAAAATTTAATAATGGGGAGGAAACTTTCTTTTGCTTAGATAGAAAATATCCCATATTTCTGTACTTATTACAGATCTTTAACTCTCGGAGGGGGGTGGAGTGTGCTCAACTACACAATTTCCTTTAGGTGTTTTAACCCGGAATTATATCCCTCCATCTTCCATGTATTTGGGGTTGATGCTGCGGTGGCATCCATTGTCCCACATCCACTCTTTATTCCTATCTCCTGTTGCGAATCTCTCCATGTCTACCACGTGGCTCCCATTGTCCACTGCGATCCTCCGGACATCCTCTGCGCTCCTCCCTTTTTAATTGACTGTTTAACTCTGGTCCTGCAAAAAACTACTACAGATTCAATTATCAATATTTCTGGCAAAGCCAGGGCACGTTGATGGGGGCAGCGGTTGCCCCATCATTTGCTAATATTTTTGTCCATTATTTGGAACAGAAGTTGTTTATAAAAGGACCTTATAACAATCACATTATTAAGTATTGGAGATTTGTGGATGATGTTTCATCAAATGATTGATGAGGCAAATCAGAAGCATCCCACCATTAAATGTACTAGTGGGATTTAAGCTGATTCTATTAATTTTATGGATGTAAATATAAGACTTTGTGGCCAACAAATTATAACGGATCCACGGATCGTAACACTCTCCTTACCTGTGATAGCTTTCAAAATCCACATATTATTAATGCTATTCTTAAGGGACAGTATATAAGAGCACGGCAAATCTCCTCTGATAATGATCCGTTCCAGTTCTCTATCTAGAACATTACTAATAAATTCCTCACTAGATTTTATAAAAAGAAAAAGTTGGTACCCCTTATGGAGGAGGTTAATCAGTTTGACCAGGAGGAGTTATTACGTACTAAAGTGAAAAGTGATGTGGAAAGAGTACCTTAGTAACAAAGTTTGGAAAACATAGCAGATGCATTGAGAAAATTATATAGTGAATAAAGTACCCCCTCTTGTAAAATATAAGGATATTATAAGTTACCGAGGAGTTTCATGACCATATAAAAATACGAGGCAGAAGGCAGAGTGATTTTATATAGGTCATGGAACTTCGAAGTAACTACTAATATCCTCATATTTTGCAACTGGGGGTACTTTATTTAATATAATACATAAGTTTCAGTGAGTCATGTGACAGAAATGACATCAGAACTCACAGTTTATAACTGATGACATCAGAACTCACCGTTAATAAGAATATAATTTACAAGATATTCACGGCTTTTGTGTATGATAAAACAATATTGGCCTATTCTGACACAAGATAAACAATATGGGTGTCTCTATAAACAACCCCCCCCCCTTTTTTGTTATACAAGAGGCAGATCATTGAGAGATATACTTTGCCCCTCTGTAACCGCAATATTGTTAGATGTGCTAAAACATAAAAAAAAGGGACTTTTCCATGTTTTAACTGTATTTGTTGCCCATTGATAATGAAAGGCAATATAGTTAATCATCCAATGAAGGGCATTCCAATAAAGATAAAAAGATGTAAAAAAAAAAGTCCCTTGGACAACGGGAAACATTGGATAAAAAGAATGAATACATTGGCTCCTTCAGGCTTGAATGATTTTTGAAGCTTATCTCCTTTTTTTGTAGCTAGACTGTTTATATATGTATCTCTTCCTTTACAGATATTGATCACAGCTTTGATAAAGCTTAGAATATATTGTTGTGAGTATCGGCTAACGGCAGTTGAAATAAGGTACACTTTGGGAAGTCTCTTTTAATTAGAGTTCCTACAAGTAAATATTTATTGTTTTTATTCATATTTATGTGTAGTTTGACTCCACTTTATTATGAGAAAACCGTTTGAGGCGATCGTATTTTATTCGTTAATACGTTTTGGCACTAAAGAGTGAGATGGTGAATGTCAAATTATTTCTGCATATTTACAAGGACTTTTATGGTATTTTTTGGACTTTCATGCAGATTATGTAATATATGTATACACTTTTATTGGTTAATGTTTTAATTGTATTTAAAATCTGATTGTAATATTCCACTGTGTTAAGGGTTAACTGTGGTTTACATAATTGATTAAGAGGTGGGCTTCCTGTGTGACCCTTTAAAGCATTTTCTAACTGTGATTTGTACACACTTGAAAAAGGGCCCTTGCTGCTTGAAACATGTTGTGCTGATGCACAATAAACACTGAGGGGCAGATTTACTAATGGTCGAATTTCGAATTTAAAAAAAATTCGAAATTCGACCATGGGAATAGCAGGGAAGTAAAATCCTTTGCATTCGACTATCAAATTCGAAGGATTTTACCGCAATTCGATCGATCAAATATAAAAAATTAGATAAATCGAATATTCGAACGATTTTAATCGATCGATCACATTTTTTTTATTCAATCTCAGCTAAGGATTGCCAATTCAGTAGCTTTGATCTGGTGAAGTAGGTGGTCGAATAAAAATTTAAAGAGGAAGTATTCAACCATCGAATATTCGAATAAAATTTTATTCGTATTAGAATATTCGATGGTCGAATTTACCTAATTTGCAAATTCGAATTTTCGAATTTAATACAAATTCGATTGAACTTCGAATTCTTCATGTGAATTTAGTAAATCTGCCCTTAAGTAGCAGGTACTCTGCTTTTTGCTTCTTTTGAGAGGTACAGGTTTTTTTTTTTCTAACAGGTTGAATTCTCCTTTAAGTGAATTCCCCCTATCTATTGTACTAAGTTATTATAACATGTATTATTAACATGTATTTCTATAGCGCCAACTTGTAAAGGAACAACCCCCCCCCTTTTTTTTTTTAACAGTTTTCAAATTAACCACACAGTCAGGCTGAGCAACAACAAGTACCAAAACCTTTTTTTCGGCTAAAACGCCAAGTTCTGTTGTTTCGCAAGTGGAATATGTACTGTTTCACTGCCGTGTTTGCGTCATTTCAGCGTCATTGCAGTGAATAATGCATTCAGTTGAGTCAGTGGCTGAAATGTCCATTGTAGTATCTTCATCTTGGGGCCCCTACATGCCACATACTTAGACAAACCTAATCACATTGGGCAAACTGTTAGGTAGACCCTTGGGGTTCATATTTAGGTTATTTCATCTGTTTACCTAATGACCTGTAGCTAAGATCCAAATACATCTTGTGTTTACCAGAAGCCATACGCTTCAACATTCAGATTTTGTTCCTTGTTAGCATTCTGAATTATTATTCATTAGCATCTTCACTATTAGTGTTTTTGGTGAAGATGGTAATGAATAATATAAATGGCTAGGTAGACTCTAAATGAGTAGTGCCTATTTTTCAAGTACCTATGTCCAATTAAATTGGTAACATTGTTTTTAATGGTTTGCTACAATATGATACTATGTCTAACAACTAATAACCTGAAGACTAAAGTATCGATTATGTTGCTCTTGTTTCCACTAAATAAGGGATAACAGGGTGACTAATCTATGAATAAATGTCCAAGTAGCAAAAGTTGATAAATACTTTTAACTCTTTTTAACGATGTGAAGGTAATACTAGTTAGTGTAAGCACAACGTTATAATAGACTGGTTGAATGAGACATTTGATTTTTGAAATATTTTATTCACAATTGTGTGTGTGTTAAATTGCATACTGTTTTGTCTACTTTTAGATATATGCCACTTGGCTAATGGATTTAAAGTGATAATAAAGGCCAATGAATTGTATACTTCACTAACAAGGGAATGGACACTAATTGAATGATTTGAGAGGTGGAGCCATGTTTAGTAATAAAGGTGTTGTTTTGTTTGTATGATATTCACTTGAAAAAGGATCTATGTTGGTCCGAAACATGTTGTGACACAATAAAAAGTTTTTTGCAGCATAAGCCTGCTGAATGTGTGCTCCATCCTACTGCAATTTGAATCTATATACGAAGGTCTACTGGTGTGGGCTATATGGAAAGTGAGCACTAGACACAGGAGGAAGCATTGAACTAAAATTGGAATTAGTTGGGCTGGTGGCACTGCCTGAAGTGGGAACTGGCCCTTGCCCCCCTGAGCAAGATCTGCAAAGTTTTGGCATTTAGTGCAGGCAAAAATGTTCTGGCAGCTCTCCCCCCCCCCCCCCCCCCCCACCCTTTTGAACAATGCCGCTGACCTACCTTCTGCCATGAGATTGTAGGAGGCACGAGTGTGAGGAGCACACCGACGTAGCTGGAGAAACTATCTGAATAGTGCTGCAGCAAGGACCGAGTGCTGCTTGTCGCACGGTGTGGAGAAATGGCACGAAAAATGGGCGCCAGAACGTGGAAGTAACATGCGTTCCACTGCGGCGCAAAGTAACATGTGTTCCACTGCGGCATGCCCCGTCTCCCACATCAATTACCAAGCGCAGTTGTGGCTGGACCGGTTAAGCCAGCCTAGATAACCATTTTAAACCGGTTCAGGTGGGGAGACGCTGCCAAGCCAAAGACGTGAGGTGAGTTGTTATGCCAAACGGCAGTTACTCAACTCATGTTCATCCCGGCCAGGCCATCTGCTTATTGCTTGTGCTCAGCAGAAAGGAGCCTGGATGGTAGTTATAGCCTGACTGGCTAGGAGTGACCCCGGTGAACTGTCCTCAGGTGGGGTCTAATACTAGAGACTGTTGGTCCAGAGTAAAGCCCCTGTCAAGTTGACTGCAGTATCCACGCTGCTGGATGTCCAACCTCCTGGTAACAGTACACTTAAAAAACTAATTATACAAAGCTAAAGTGTGGGGTTAAGCCGGTTAGGCACGCCCACAAAAATTAGTAATAAGTGTCCCGCCTGCTGGAGGGTGGAGCTTAACCCCATCGTCCCTGTGTCCCCATCGTCCCCCTATGATGACAGAGAAAATTAGTTATTACAAGATCCAAAAGAGAGTTATTCCTAGCAGGTTCTTGAACGAACTGGGATAAAAAGTTGTCATTTAGCATATTTACAAACCTACTAGCTTTATCTGTCTTGGCAACCCCATTACCCCAGTCAATGTCCAGATAATTGAAGTCACTCATAATAATAACTTGACCTAGTTGTGAAGTCGCTTCTATTTGTAAATGTAGCTGGGCTTCTTACTCGTCACTTATACAAGGTGGTTTGTAGCATACACCAATTAAAATTTTCTTTGTAACTTTTTGCCCAGTCAAAATCTCTACCCAGAGGGATTCTACACCCTCACCAGTGCCACTAATGGTTATGTCTTTAGTGCATGGTTTTAATTCAGCTTTACATACAAACACACTATTCCCCCCTTTTTAATCTCTCTGTCCCTCTTAAAACGGGTATAACCACCAGGTCTCAGTGATACCAATTATATCAATTTTTAGTGCATGCAATTAATTCTAGGTCTCCCATTTTATCTGACAAACTTTGTGCATTTGCCAGCATACAGCGGTAGTTACTACTTTTACTTTTGAAATGTGCATTACTTTGAGGAGAATTATATGTTAAGTTAGTATTAGTCTGTTTTCCTTGTAACAGAGGGATCTCCTTAGCTGGTAAACTGTATGCCCCCCTCACTAATCCCACTACCCCATCTTCCCCATAATTCTCTCTCTCACCCACCCCCACTTGCCTAGTTTAAACACTCCATTGAGGTGCAATCTGTCATGACTGTATAGGTTGTACCCCAAGGAAAAATCAGCCCATTGCTCTAGGAACCCAAACCCTTCCTTCCTACAACAAAACTTGAGCCATGCATTTAGCTCCCTAAGATCATGCTGTCTCCATAAACTTGCACGTGGCACAGATAAAATTTCAAGACCTTCCCTTAATCCTAGATCCCTGAACTCACTCTTCCATCTACCATTTATCTTGCCATTAGTACCAATATATACTAAGACAGTTGGGCCATGCCCAGCCCCACCCAATAATTTGTCTACCCGATCAACCATATGCCGAACCCTGGCACCAGGTAGACAGCAAACTGATAGGTTGTAGCAATCCGAACAGATTACCCTATCCAATTTCCTAATTGAATCCCCTACAACCACAATCTGCTTAGGCCTGACCCTGCTCTCCTCCCCATCACTACTACTAGAGAAACTGGTCTCCCGGGTGTTAGAGGCCAGCTCCATCTAGAATTGCCAATCCAGAGTTCATACTTCCATCATCTTCACACAATCTGGCAAAGCTGTTGGGATGTATTAACCCAGGATCAGTCTCCCTTTTCCTTTTGCCCACCTTCGATTTTCTAACTGTCACCCAGCTAGCTGCCTCAACATCCTGCTGCTGTTCTGTTCCCCCCAAACTATCTGACCCCGCTAGGTCCTGCTCAGTAAGCAAGAGACTCCTTTCAAGATTGTCAATCGACCGCAGTGTTGCAATTTGTTCCTCTAGTGCTCTAACTTGAGTCTCCAAAGTGGCAATTTGCTCACATCCACCACAGATATAAGCATTTTGGATCTCTTGTTCCAAATCTGCATACATATGGCAGACTGTGCACCGGGTCAGACCTTTAATCTTGCTAGCACTCATTATCCCAGTTACAGATCAAAACAGGAATAAAATTTTGAACCTCCTTTGGTTTGAAACTCTGGTGTTTGTAACTCCACTTACAGATTCCCCACTTAAAGAGCAAACACAAGAGCAGCTAAACAACAGAGTAAGCTCCACTGGAGTTCCAGGGTAGAGTCCTGCAGCGGGTTGGGTACCCGCAGGTTACCCTGAAAATGTTGCGGTACCCTGCGGGTTGCATGTAGAAGATCCAGGTGCGGTTATAGAAGTGGGTCGGTGGTTCTGCGGGTTGAGGGTCGGGCCGTGGATCTTCTCCATAGCGATTCTTACTCTTTTTCTTATCACGGCTACTTCCGATGGTCACTTCCAGTTGACAATGACAGCACTTCCCGATTCTTGGTCAGCTGGTCGCGGATAAGGTATTTAGGTCCAAGCAGGTAAGAATGCAGGTCGCGGTTGGCAGGTACGGGTCCCAAAAAATGGACCCACGCAGGACACTATCCCAGGGGTTCTATTTATACAGTCGGTTCAGGTGCAACTGGTCCAACCCCACCCCCTCAAACTGAAAGAAACCAAAGTGCAAAAGTAAAGCAGGTTGTGACAAACTGGCTGTATGCACAATAGCACACCAAACTTTGCTATTTAGCACCAAATACAGAAAAAATATATTAAAAAAAAATGAAACCACAGTATTAAATACACAACCTTACTATAAAATAACAGTTAATGCTTATCCTTTGCAGTTGATATGTTTGTTTTTAGTTGATTTTTGCAGTCAGCAGCCTGTTTCAAGCAGACATGGAGTTTCCAAATTTAGGTATTGAAAAGTATTAAGTGACTGTACATGCAGGTGATCAGTCTTGCTTTCATTCATCAATAAAATAGAAACTGTGATACATGTAAGTATGTGACTTACACCAGAATAGCAGGGCATGCACTGGGCAATATTATGTATCAAATTGATTTGACAGCTGGCCCTCTGGTATACTGGCTAAAATCCTGGTGAGTTCCAGTCCTGGTAGGACCTGCTGTCACATCTCTCTGAAACTCCCAGCAATCCTCCAACAGCTGTAGGGTTGGTGGCACAATATAGTCTTGGCCTCTATTGCGATACTTCCTATTTTGGACTTCCGGATTGCAGTTTTACAACATAAAACACACTGTAGTAGGTCAGGAAAAGTCAGGTGTCCAGTAGACTTCAGAATGGGACAATTTGTGTATAGTTAGCTTAGAAATATGTAGGGTTGTGAAACAAAAAAATTATTTCATAGGGTGTAAATTGACACGTAGGGGCAGATTTACTAAATTCGTGTGGATTCGAAATTTGATCAAATTTTCAAAAAGATTCGAGTAACTTTTTTGGGTACTTCAACCATCGAATTTAAAAAAAATTCAAATGATACAAATAAAAATCTATTTGCTCATTCGATGGTCGAAGTAATTGCCCTTTAAAAAAAAAAAAACATTTGATTGCCTAATTCGCCAGATACTAAATTGCTGTTAAACCCTATGGGTTTGGACGATTTAATAAAAAATTTTATATTCGATCGATCGAATTGCGCTAAAAATACTTCAAATTCGATGGATTGCAATTTGATCAAAATTCGATGGCTGAATAAAAGAGAGGGTTTTTAAAAACTCAAATTCGACCCTTGATAAATCTGCCCCATAATATCAAGTTCAAGCTATGTGTGAAAGTGATCAATTATCTCCTTATATTCTTGGAGTCTTTTACATGCTGTCAGTTGCAGGAGAGCATTATAAGCATGTTCTGTGTCACACTCATAAAATGCCCCATTAAAATCCAAGAGCATAACTTTGAAGGCCTAGAATCATTATACCTTGTCTAGTCTAGGGGGGGAAAAAAAAACCAGTACAACACAGGTTTGGTACACATACAGAAGAGGGATTTATTGTTACTAGTTGTACATAATCACAAATGCTTACATTTCTCTACTGAACTGTACTTTAACAAGCCATAAATCACTGCCAGCATTCTGTATAAACACCAAGGCGTACCATTAATTTCTCCATTTGGCTGGCTATGCTCCCAGTTAAGATGGAACATACATTTGGCCTTCTGAGCCATAAAGGAAAGTGTAATTGATTAAAGTGAAATCGCCTAATGGAAATACTGAGACTGCAGGGCTGGTGGTATAAGTTACACTATGCTTTAAACACATCCACACATTTTTGTATATAATTGTTAGTTGAAGTTCCTATGCCTGACTTTCGGACACTGACTTTGCCAACCTGACTGCCCCATCTCAGCCTGTTATAGTTTCTAAAACTAACGGACTCCTGCTGCACAAAAATGGCAGCCCCCTCATATGGGAAACTTACTGTCTAGCCCCATGTCAGATTTCAAAATTAAAAGGATTCAGTCATGATTTTTATGGTGTCATTTTATTTCTAAATTACACTGTTTACACTGCAAATACACTACCATGTAAAATTTCATTACAGCATTTTAGGGTGGAACCACTTCCTGTCCATGATAGAATCCATTTAGCTGTAAAATATTTGAGATTTCATACCCTTTTTCTTGCTTCCTCTACAAGTTAAAACTACCTTTACAAATATCTTCATGGTCTCCATGTTCATTGCTACATCTTTGTGCAGGCTATAATAATTCACTATTAAACTTGCTTTGGCGCACAGCTGCCATTCCTGACTACATGGTCTATACATCAAGATTAATCCTCAAATGCCTAGAACAAGAGCTCTCCAAATCTTGCTTCTCAATTTCAGGCTTTTTCCAAGCACCCATTTTTCAGTTTGGCCGCAGGCTCCAGTATCACAGTACTGATTTCTTATATTCTGAAGAAAGGATGGTAAAAAAAAAAATCAAATCAAATTTCTTCTGAAACTAAATATTCACAACTTATTACATGTGGGAGCGGTTATCCAAAATGCTTAGGACCTGGGTTTTCCAGAATACAGATCTTTCTGTAATTTAGCTCTTCATACCTTAAGTCCACTAGAAAATAAACAATAAATAAACCCAATTGACTGGTTTTGTTTACAAAGTACCATTTTATCATTAAAGAGAGAAAGTTAATATTTAAGAATTATTTGGATAAAACCACTTTCTGGGCTTTGGATAACTGATCCTATACTTGTACATATAATTTGGAATCACTGTTTATGTTAGAAAGAGCATTCAGTTGGCAAGAGGTGATGTTAACATTGCATGTGCAATTTTTCTTATAAAATTGCATATCTGGCACTTTTCATCTTGTAATAAGAAACAAATTCATCAGTAATGGAAGGAAATACAGCAGACAAGGTTTCATAAACTATATTAATGAAGCATAGTAGTGGTTCAAGTACCCTGTTATAAGTATTCAGGTAATTGAAAGCATCAAACCCAAAAGTTAGTGCAGATTATATGGGCTTTTGTAGATATAGGAACACGAGATTGCTATCCGAGAATAACAGCTAGACGAGCCACCTCCTTGAAAAATAAACTCAAATTGTCGCTTTAGCAGTTCCAAAAA
>CM044434.1:74578789-74591124 GCA_024363595.1 Xenopus borealis | reverse complement strand
TAGTCAGATTCACCTACCACTACCTCTATGACAGAGATGGATCGCTTATTATAAAAGACGTTGTTTGAACGGTTTGGCAGGTTATTAAGGCTGCCGAACGAATCCTCGTGGTGTTCTGTGCCTGAGGCACATCATTTAAAAGGGGTGCCCCGTTCACAACCAGATTTATTACTGCTAGCCAATTTCCCTGCCTCTCTCTAATTTTAAGTTGTTTGTGTATGTTTTTTCACAAATATCTGGATGTTTTTATGTGTATGATTAAAAGTTAAGTTTTATATATTACACTCCGCATGGGTTTCAGGACAATTAAATGGGAAGGTGCAGCTATATAGATCTTTTCTGTTTCTTCTTTTTTGTTTCGACTGCTAAAAAATGTATCAACTAAATGTTGCAAAATTGTATCAGTTTAGAGTCTGCACCTGAATTACTGAGCTGCCAGACTCACACCAGAGACACCAACACTCAACTTTAAACTGGGGAACAATTTGAAAACAACTTAACAGAAAAAAGTGTTTGCAGTGACTATTAAAGGGTTTTTCCACCTTCCAAAGAGATAGGGAAACCATTTTCAACTTCCTTGTCTTGTGCCAAAAAAGTCACGCGATTTGCGTCCCTGGCCCTAATTTACATATTTGGATTCGGTTCGGCCAGGAAGAAGGATTCAGCCAAATCCTGCTGAATAAGGCAGAATCCTGGCCGAAAAGTCCAAAAACTGTTAAAAATCTGAATAGAAGTGGGAGACTAGATCTCAATGGCAGCTGTGCTATCATTGATATCGATTTTTGTTTCATTGGAAATCGATTTACAGGCTTTTGACTTGGAGTCGGTAAAGCAAATTCACCATGCATGGAGCTCTTTAACTTGCTTTCCCACCCATAATTTGCATAAGCAAATTAGGATTCAGGTTGGTATTCGCCCAAATCTTTCGGGAAGGATTCAGGGGTTTGGCTGAATCCAAAAAAGTGGATTTGATGCATCCCTAATTTGGATAATATGGTTAATCAATTTTCATGGACAATTTGGTCAATTAATTTTTTGTGTTTTGATTAAGTTGGATTTATTTCTTTTTTGCTTGAATTTATATAGGAGTTCATCTGTATACATTTATAACTCCATGTGGTTCTTTCCATGATAAATTTTTGTAAAAAATGTAAAGTTTGGTGATACCCAACACTATGGAATGATAGATTTTTGGCATTTATGACTTTTTGGTGGTTGGGAAATTAATTTGGGAGTTCCGTAATTAATTAAATTTAATTAACAGATTTCATTTATAGAGTATGATCTTTGAGATACTTTTTTTTTAACAAATTGGATCACTGATGTTTCAATCAAAGTAGAATCTCATTAATCCGTTGTGTGCACAGCAACCTATATCTTTATATTTGAATTAAAAATGGATATACATTAGACTTGTTTCAATTTCTAGCAACTTTGTAAGTAGAAATACTAGAAGACAAAGCAAGCACATTAACGAGTCAAAGAACTCAAAGTAGGAGAAAGGTCTGCCTAACATCTCGGTTTGACATGGCCAACTTGGAGCCTGTCAGAGTGCTGGGATGCATTTCTCACTAGTTCTGGATACACCACAAGAATCGCTAAACATTTTTGGGTTATTTTCTGGCATGTAGACTTAGGTAGGGCGGACCTACAAAAACATCAAACCAGAGCAAAACTTGGCAGTCTGCAAATATTTTATTTAGATTTAAAAAAATGTAATTTTTATTTTAATAAAATCACTAATAGGGTCCACACAAAACCTATTTATACTCAAAAGCAGCAGGCAAAATGCAAGCACACACACACTAGGCAGGACATCATTTTTCATGTAGGAAAGCTGGAAAATATTATTTAGCAGGGTCTATATCACCAACCTGCGTAAAACTCTCCAAGAAGATCCACATACATCTCCTGTGAAGCAAGAAAAATGTGTAAATAACATGCAATTGTATATCTATGAGAAATAAGCATGCAAATCTTCTCCAAACCATCATAATCATACCAAGAACAAAAGAAAAGAAAGATAGGGGAAGGGAGCATATAAAAGTAAAGAGTGAACAAGAAGTAGCACAGCATTGCCAATAACTGAACACATCCACCCCCTTCATTTTTTTGCAAACTGCAGACTTAATTTACAAGCATTAAAGCAACTTGGAAATCTTTTTATAATTACATTGAGTGGAAACTATTACAAGTTATCTATTTTATATACACTGGCTTTTAAAGCTTCTGGCCATGAAATATTACACAGTCTGCTTTCAGTTTATATGGATATTTAAAGTTTACCATTTATGGCCTGCACCATTTAACCAGCACTGACGGGGTGGTAAAAGCCACCACAGGGCCAATGGGTAGAATAGATTATTGTTGTCAGTAGTGATTAAATGGCACAGATGATTTCTGTAGATGCATTAACGTGTTGAGAGTGGTATTAGGGAATGCTTTTACCTTGTTTGCGATGCATGATTTACAGATCCTGAGTGTCTTGGCGGGATTTTTCTTTTCTTTATATAGGTTTAGGAACCTTGCCATTTCTACGATGTCCACAGCCCAGTGGGAAATCTCCGGCCTTTATCACATTAAACTACAAGTAACTTTTTTTCCTCTTTGGTTTCCCATCTAATTTTTTTTTTTCATCTTCCATACCAGCTTTGTCATGTTACCACCCACCATTTAGCCTCCTAGGAAAAAAAATCCTAGGAGGGGTTGAAATAAAAATGTGCATTTCTGAGAGTAAAGGTATTTTACTGGTGAAAAAGACAACCAAACATGTTTAGAAGTGTTGCAATGCAGAAGCCTAGTCTTGCCCTAGAACAAAAACAGGCGAACTAAAGCCCAATCAAATTGGACAAAAGAACAAGCCTAATATTTTTCCCAGGGAAAAGTTAAACACAAAGGAAGCCCTAATAAAGAATAGACAGCTGACTTAGCGGTGCAGTATTTGATGCAATTCTGGATAAGATAAACATAAGAGATCACCTTGCAGGGATATTTAATTTTGTATTTTTTTTTTTATTTCTTTTCTTTTTAAACCAGACAAAGGCCAGAAGATCCATTTAAAAAGAGCATCTGAAGGGAGGCTTTTTACCCTGTGACATAAGTTAAATTTATGGTTTAAAAGAGAAATAGAAAAAACAGATTTATTGGATATCATGAAGTGAACAGCACATTTATGCTTTATTAAGATAAAAGCAAAAAACTCAACACATGTTTGCAAACACATTAAAAAAAGAATTTACCTATTTAGGCAGGTTGTATGTACTCTTCCTACATTGGTTACTAACCTATATATGCACATACAAGTTTTAATTACAAAAAGCAGTTTATATATTTTAACTGCCATGACATTTGAGCTAAGCCACAATATTTCACTTATATCGTAATATAGGCACAGTTCCCAGAAAGTAATGAATGCTTAAAATTAAGACATGTCCATAGATCAAGAATGTCAGTATCCCCAGTTATGGTATCATGTCTAAATGGGCAAAGAAACCCGATTGTGAATGAAATTCAAGCTTCTGCTCAGACAAGGATTTACATTAATATTTAGCACAGGAACACAATGCTAAACAACCACGTGAAGGTGTCAAATTAAGACAACCATTTTCCCACTCTCGAATTGAACATCTTATAAATTACACAATCTTACACAACTGGTAAAAACAGCACTTTCAAGTGCAAATGACTCAAAGATCTTTTATATATTCTTCCACATCTATTTGTATCTTCAGTTTTCCTTTTATAGCATTTAATGTAACTAGCACCCCATAACCCACAAAGCACATTAAAGGGACACTATCATCAAACTAAAAGGCTTGCTTTGTGGCGGAAAGATAAATATGTAATACTGAGTAGACTGATCTGAAAAAAAAGTTGGTTGCAACTATCCAATTCCTTGTTTTATATTCTTAAAGACAAACTTTAGGACAATCGTAATCATCTTTCTGTGGTTTGCCCATCTAGAACAAAGTTTGGCGCCAACATTATAGCGGGGTATAAGGAGATCTAAAAAGCTATTTTAATGTGTAATTTGAAACCTTCTGTTCCAAATGTTACTTCGGGGGAATTGTGATGATAGCATCCCTTTATAGTTTGTATTTAATATACCGTTTTACTTTGTTTTTAAGGCGTTTCTTACCTCCCTATTTGTGCACTAGTGAATTAAGACACCATTAACCAAGTTTTGTCCATATGGTTTAATAACATAAAGTAGATTTTAAGTACAAAGTCAAAAGTTTTGTTTTTAAACAGCATACAATATTACAGCTACAATTTTTAACTACTGAAAGTAAAGGGATTTTGAGATGCAGCTTAGATCAGGACAAAGAACCTAAAGCTAACATTTTTTTTTTTTTAAAGAAACTTGTTTTGAAGTCATTTTGAAAAACTCTTAAACGCAGCTATGTTTTACATGTAATGCATTTTGTATTTTTAATTTTAACAACGCAAAGTAAAACGATTAAATATTATTTAAAAAAAAAAGTCTGCCTATTTTCATATTTGCTCCATATTTTAAAAGTGTCCTTTCAAAGGAATTTAGGAGAAGGGAGGTTCACAGAGCACAGAGAATTTACTTGTGTATTGTGGGTTTAGGAACAGGAAGTCCCGAACACAAGACCTCGGAAATATGGTTTGAGTAGATGTTCAAAATCGCCCATAGGGATGCTCTCTGTATGCACCACCCTTCAAAGCTCGTGAAGAGGGAACCTTCAGTGGTGGTCGTGATCCATTCCAATTATCTTGTCCTTAAAAAAAAAAAACAATGATAAACACATTAAAAACGAGAATAGTAATGATGGAAGTTACAAAACAGTAAAAAAAAAAAAAATCAACACACCTATAAAAAGGTAATGGCAACCAGTATCCTACCCCCTAATTACCATAGAAAATTTGTCAGGTTATGAAAGTTTTAAACAGTAGTAAATTCATGGATCTGCACACACTGTTCTCTGCAGTCGGGAATGTGGACCCTCCATACCTGCAGCCTTCCCTCTCATGTCCTTCCCCCTCCCATGCCTGCACTCTTCCCATCCGTGCCGCTCGTCTCCATGCCTCCCCACTGTGCTGCTCATTTCCCTGTTCGTTCTCTCGCTTTTCTTCAAGCTGCTCTTGTGTCGCCGCCCAATCATTTGTGCTGCTCTTCACCCCATCCCTTCCTCCCTCCCCTTCGTGCCGCTGTCCTCTTCAGCTCAGCCAAGTCAGAACGCCCGCCCCCACTACGGATGCTGGTATGGGTAGACCTCAATGGACATCCCAGGCACCCGTGGTGTAAAGCATGCACTGCTTGTTCTAGGTCAGTGGTCACCAACCAGTAGCTCATGAGCAACATGTTGCTCACTAATCCCCTTAGATGTTTCTTTCAGTGGCCTTAAAGAAGGTTTTTTTTTTTTTTTAATTGAACAGATCAAATAGGATTAGACAGGATCATATGATGGTCAAGATGAAAAAGATATATTTTAATGAATATGCAATTAAAGGCTAGTGACATTTTAGGAATGTAGGTTTTTTTTACACTACGGTGGGATTGAAGAAATTAAAATATAGCCTCTATGACATGAGCTGGTCCAGGCAGGCCTACACAGAACAGGTACATACACTTCTAAAGAACCTGTGCACCACAAACTATGGAAAGCAGAATTCATCCCATCATAATGGAATATGGTGAGGGACAATGAATGTGGGGAATAGACCCATTTGATCACAGACACCATTAAAAATAGAACCATGTAAAAAAATTGAAATTTGTTAATGTTCCTCTTATGAGCTCATATTTCAGTACTTAAGATATAGATCTGACTAACTAACTAGATGATGCAGACCACATCTACCCATTTCTAAAACAAGTTGTTTTAACCTACCATAATTCTCATATGACTCAGGACCCTCTCCATGACCATAATCATAATATTCAGTCTCTCTGAAAGTTTAAAACAAACCAAAAAAATGGTTACAATTTCAGTACAATAAATATTGGCTAGTACGGCAAATGGATGATACAGAAGTTAGAGAACACTAGAAACAGAGGTAAAACAAAACTCACCCTTGGCTTTGATTGTAATATCCCTCATAACCTTCATAGCTTGGCTCTGCATAAGAGTCTTCATAACCCTAAAAACATGGAAGTTTTTTTTAACAAAGCCCTCAGCCAAATACAATACTTTCTTTTAAAATACCTGCACTTACTGCATAAACATGGAAAGTCAAAATATGCACAATGGTCACCAAAATAAAAATACAAAACCTAGTGCAGAGTTACATTTATAATTGCACCGGAGATGGTCAAAGTTGTATTGAGAGTATAGTTTAACATTCCGATACGACCAGCATCTGGCTTCAATGAAGGAATGAATTTTACCAACAGTAAAGAATAGAAAGCAGGTCAATTTTCACTTATACACAAGTCACAACTATGTATCTTATAGAATAATAAATCAGAATGGCATTGCTGCTGCAGCTATAAAAGAAAGTTCCATGGTTAAAGTAGTTCTGCAAACCTATATATAGACTAGGTCCTCAATCTTGTGATACTTACATATTCATCATAGGTTTCAGGTGCAGGAGGTGGAAGGGAGATTCTTTGGATAGCTGCACCACGGGCTCTGCCAGCAGGTGCACCTCGAGTAGCAGATGGAGGTGGTACAGGGCGGCTTGCGCTGGCACCACGTGTTATAGCTCCACGTCCAGGGGCACCTCTTGGAACAAGAGGACGAAGAGGCCCAGCTCTTCCTCTGTTAATACAAGTTAATACACCTAAAATTACTCATACCATATACAAATGTTTGGACATGTACATAAAGGTTTGCCTTAAAGGGGTGGTTCACTTTTATGTTAACTTTCATTGTTCATTATTTAATGGTTATAGTTCTTAAATTATTTCTATTCTTCTGACTTTTCAGCTTTCAAATAGGGGGCAACTAACCCCATCTAAATACAAATGTTTATAAAGGCTACACATTTTTGGTTATTGCTATTTTTTACTACTAGTCTGTATATTCAGACACTATCCATATAGGGTGGATATATGGATTCTATCCATATTTCAGGTCTCATTGTAATAAATGCAAATGTTACTAGGGTAATTGGGACCCTAATAACCAGATTGCTGTAATGCTAAACTGGAGAGCTGTTAAATAAAAAAAATATATATACCATTGCAAATTGTCTCAAAATATCACGCTCTATATCATACTAAAAAGTTAACTTGAAGGTGAACAAGCCCTTTAAAAGGGGGTTGACAGGGGAGAGTGGAACCAAAGTGCTACACATGGGCAAAGCTCCACACACCTAGCAATCCCTGGGAAAGTAGAGTTCTATTCCTAAAATAAGACGGGAGAATGCTGCGAGTGAAACTTGCTCCTGTCATGAATAGAAGGACATAGGAGCAAGTTTCACTATATAGTCCATTGTATTGTACACATGTAAGTACTGCCTAAGGTATTACCGAGAAGGAGCTGCAGGAGGTGGGGGACCCCCTCGGCCCCTTGTTGGTCCACCTCTTGATCCTCCTCTGGTTTGTTCTGGTGGTGCTCCATTAAGATAAGAAAGCTCCATAAACTGGTCTTGGCAGATATCATCCATCATGTCCGGGTATGAAAAAGACTCGGGTGCCAGCTAAAAGGAAAAAAAAAAAAATAACTTGTTTACTCAGGACTCTGCCACTAAATATTCTAGATTTTAAACCTTCAATAGTACTCTATACTATGTAGTATCCCAGTTACAACAGTCTTAATCCAACCACATCAAATGACACCAGTTTACATATTACACAGTTTCTCAACCTTTACATGTATAACACAATATGAAAGTTCTGATAATTTTGTGAGGAATGATTACAATGCTTGGTTAAAGGGGAACTAAAGCCTAAAATATAATGCTTTATTTTGTATACAAAACAAACATGAACTTCCTGCACCAGAAGCCTAATAAAACAAGGGATTTATGCTTTCAAAGTTGGCCACAGAGGGCTATCATCTTGTAACTTTGTTCACCATCTTTGCAAGACAAAGACCATGCACAAGGTCATGGTCTGGGCTTCAGTTGTGAGGTTAAGCTTCGGGATTATCATAAATGATCAAAACAGCAAAAGTCAAATAATTTCTGCCATAGAAGCCAATACAGCACAACTGATTAATAATCCGAATATACAGATTGCACTGGGTCTGCAGATATGAAACTCTACAAGGTCCAGTGCTGCTCTAGAGGGAAACAAACACTGCTCAAGTTCTGGGGCTCCCCCCAGGTGGTTTTAAAGTATAGGTGGCCACACACAGAGATCCACTTGTTTGGTGATGTTGCCAAACGAGCAGATCTATCCCTGATATGCCCACCTTGAGGATCGAATCAGAATGGAGCAGATACAGGTGGTCGGATTGCAGGACCGCATCAATAAACTGCAGACTGTCAGCTTTTACCAGCCTGTGTATGGTCACCTTAGGACTGTTTCCCTACAGAGCAATTAGGGACCATATGAAGTTTTCCATCTGCAGATGTCCGAGCAAGTAAATGAAGGGAGAATTTCACTGTGTAGTCAGGTTTCTTATAAAAACAGTATGCATTTTTTAAGTAAAGTACATTGGAGATAGATTTCTTTTTTATTAAAGTAAAAAATAGATTTAAATGTTTTGCCTTTACATCCCCTTTAAAAAGGTGCACATTAAAAAATTCACCATTTTACTTTAAGGTAATACCATACAAGACACAAACATGCATAATTTTATTTTCTTTCTGCTTTAGCTCAGTTGTTTAAAATGTAATATTAGATTTAGATATTGTTGAAAACAAAATCACAGTATGATAGATTAAAAACTGTACTAAACAAAATAAAAATAATTGCACATACTGGAACCAAGAACTTTTTAACTTCTTCCATTGCATGTGCCATACGTGTATAAGATTCACATGGTGGTCCAAAGACCTCTATGAACACATGAAGGTCCATGTTCAGATGGCTGTATTTGGGGTCCCCTCCTTTGCGCAACTGCTCTTCCTGTAATAGAAGTGATTATTAGCATGAGTTGTCCCCGATTACACATTAATGCAAAGGGAAAGTTCTAATCACTGGGAGTGACAAATGTTACGTTTGCTGTTAAACATTTACAAAGAATCAATTGTTGGCTATTCTACTGGTTTCACAAATTAGCTGGCTGAATAAAAAGCCGAATGTCTTCCGGCCCCACATTAATAAAATAATTTTACCATTAGGTTATACGCACATTCCCTTTAGAGTAGCTTGTCCTACCTGTCCTCTCCTAGACAAATCCTGCTAATAGTACTTACACTGCCCTCCCATGGACTGCCAACACATCTCCCCTAGGAACCCCCAGGACAGCGCTAAAATAGAAAAATCCACAGACCAGCACATTTTTCTTTTCCCCATAGAGAAGCAACCACCTCGATATTGGGACACCCACCACTAACCAGACCTTTGTTGTGCCCTAATGTTAATGACCAAGTGACCGCCTTTTTGGGAAGAAAGCATTCTCCCCATAACAGCATTGTTTGCTTGTTATTTTAAAGGTATTAATGTGCACAGTGCAAAAAGTAATTTAGCCCTTACCTTTGCTTTATCTCGCATTGATCCCTTTCCAAGAACAGAGATTTTTGCTCCAGTCTCCTCCTGTAGCCTTTTGATTGTGTTTCCCTGTGGTCCAAGGATCTTTCCAACAAAGTTAAACTACAAAAATGGAGGAAAATAAGCATAAGTAATTTGCTTAAAAAATTTCCAAAGTGGAAAAATGATGTACATACAAAGTTAAGATACACTCAAACACAAGTTATATTCATTAACACATGAATTTCACAATAACTTACTTTTAATCACATGTATGGAGTGAGTGAAGAAATTTAAAACTATGAAGTTATGTCTAAAGTTCATAAAAAGAAACACATAGTATACAGGTATAAGAACTATTATCCAGAATGCGAGTGATCTGGGGTTTCCCCCGAGAGGGGATGGCTCCATAATTTGGATCACCATACTTTAAGTAATTTAACCATCATAAATTATTTCTAGGTTATGAACAAGCACAAGCTATTTTTTTTTTTTTAAAGAGAACAGAAACTTTTCTTTTTTAATCTTAAATTTTGTTTAAAACAGAATCTACTGAAGTTGGCAATCCGGCAATTCGAAGCTGGACTGTGGTTTTTTGTCAAACGGTCTGTTTTTGTAAGTAATTGTTAGTTGAAGTTCCTAAACCTGACAGTATTGCCAAACTGACTGTCCCATCTCAGCCTGTCAATTAAAGTTTCTAATGCTAATGGACCCTGGCTTCACAAATATGGCTAACCCTTAATAGACGAATATGGGGAGTCAGATAGGTAATGTAAAAGAAGGAAAATAACTTAAGGCAAAATTATAAGTAGCATTCAATGCCAATATTATGATGGATGTAAAAAAATTTCATTTCTGGTGTCAGGATCTCTTTAATGGCAGGAATCTGTATTTAATGTTTATTATGGAAACCCTGTGATAGAAGCATAAAAGCACTCCAGTTTCCTACAGTATATTTTACCTTGGGATACTGTTTGACTGGGATCAAAATACGCTCTTTTAATTTCATGTTTTTATGGGAAAACAAGTCCAGATAAGTGTCTTCTTCCTCCTTCTTAGCATCACCTCCTTTCTTCATCCTTTCAATCTCTGTAGGAATTAAAAAAAATAATAATTTAAATGTTTAAAACTGAACAGGGGTGGGTAATCAAATCTCCTGTTGGTGTTATTCTGTATTAATTATAATATAATTTATAACACAAAAATGAAATGTTGCAGAGTGCATAAACATTCTGCTTTGTTTATTCCTTCTATGAAATAAAAAAAAAATAATCTAATTCTATATAATATTAGGCAGGCTCCACAATCATCACCTTGATGCAGTCGTCTTTCTAACCAAACCAGTTTTTACCAAAATCGTAACTTTCCCCAGGGTGGAATCAAATGTAAAGATTTGTAAAATTCCCTGATACATCTCTAAGGTGACATGCAGCAGATATGTATTTTTATATTGAAGAAATAGAATTTATAAGGCAAGCACACAAAGGGGTTTACACCCAGAACTCCTATAGACAAAGAAGAGCTGCCAGCAGAGGGAGGAAAATGTCAGCATCTCTGATGGAACAAAGAAACTTCTTTGTAGAAACCAGGGGCAAACACCGCAGTATGGAACAGAGGCCCTTGTTAAGTCATACAACTATTTGTAAGATGCTATTAAGGAGCTGCAGTGCAGTACAAAGATTAAAAGTACACAGGATATACAACTATATAAAGTGCACAGAGTTTATTTAAGCGGTAAGTAGAGTTGCCACCTGGCCAGTATTTTACTGGCCTGGCTGGTATTTTTAGTGGTTGATGCCAATGTGAATAGGAAAAAATATATAGGAAGGCCGGTATTTTTTTGAAGAAAAGGTGGCAACCCTAGATAAAGAGACAGTAGAAAGTCCCTGCCCATAGAGCTTACAAGTGGGTGGGTAGCTAATAAACAGGGCACAAATCAGGAGAGCTGCTCACAACAAAAGAATGCACATTAAAAAATGTTGAGAAACAATCAGCCTCCTCTGTATCAGATTATTTCTAACAAATTAAGCATATCTAAAAATACGAATTAACAATAAGCCGTTTTGCTATGTGGAAGAATCCCCCCCATAGAGGGGCCGGAGATTTTATTCAGTGAATAGAGCCCATTTTATACATTTTCTATACTATAAACTCCTGTAAATGTTTAACTAGGCGAGGATCCTGGTTAAATGTATCTGCGCTTACAAGGAGATAAATTGCCAGATACCCGTCGCCTCGACATGAGCGAAGGCGCACAAAACAATAAAAAACGCGGCCTGCATGCTTCCACTGGGTTAGGCCTAAGTGAAACCCCAGTCGAGGAAACATGGTGAAGGCAATCCTTGAAACGGCTGTTCAAGATCGAACAGCAGCTGCGAAAACACGATGAAAGGGGGCGAGGGTCGCAAGCAACAGCTCCACATAGCGTGCAGCAAGCGCAAAGCCGCCATTATTCTTTACATGCTCACACACGCCACATGGCCTAACATACTAGGCCCTAACCCATAAAGCCCTATTTACTCCCAACAGGGGATCTCGTTTCCCAGTCCCCCGGCCCACTCCCTTTGTCCTCGGCCACGCCAATCCCATTCACCCAAACAAGTCCCGCCTGAGTGCCCGCTCTCACCCTTGCCAAGAAGGCTCATTGCGTGCGTAAACGATGGGTCAAGACTGTCCTTTTCAGCCATCAGCTCGGGCAAGTATTTGGTCTCGGTCTCCATGATACTCGGTTAAGTCTTGCTGTTCAGCTCTACTCTACACTGGGCTTGGCAAGAAAATCCGCTTC
>CM044434.1:74480570-74500703 GCA_024363595.1 Xenopus borealis | reverse complement strand
TTTTGTAGCTCTACAGGCCAAATGTCTCAAAATTTAAATAAGAACTAAAAATAGCAAATTCATTAGATTTATTACCACCAAGACTTTTCTTTTATATATAAGGCCTATAGTGGAAAATTCTGGGGTATTGTAAACCTGTTAAGCAGTAATATCCTAAACACACCACCAGTCTTCAATGCTAGGATGTTCCACTAACACCATAATATTATTAATATTGTATATTATTTGAATCATGTGATCTGTAGTGGGTGAATATGGCATGCAAGTACCATGGCAACCCCAACAAGTAACTGCGGATGTGAGTGCAGCTTCATAACCATCATCCTGCTTTTGTGGTTGTACCACGGGCGTGAAAAGATGAAGGGTCAGGAAGTAAGGTGACGATTAGTAAGAAAGAAATTAAAATACAGACTGTAAGAGGCAGGCAAGAAAAGAAATACAGGGGCTTAATGCAAAAGGAGACCAAAAATAAGTGAGTTGTTACTTATGAGATTTGGAACTGAGAAATAAAGAGAGTGGGACAAAGGGCATCCATTGAATGGGATTGTTAAAGGGAGAAGGAAACAGAGAATAAAAGAAAGAGTAACAGGAAAAGAAGCAAGAGTAGTTCAACTAAAGAAAACTGAAGTGCAGCAGAGGTATAGGACATGAAATGAAGAAATGAAGATTACAACCTAATTTAAGAGATTTCTTCACAACTTACAGGTAACCCTTTGCTTTTACCCAAACAGCCATTATTATACAATCACTGTATTCTGATGACAACAAAAAATATTGTTTGATTTTATTTTATAATGTGTTGCCTTTTATTTCTTCTAATTTAAAGAATTGCTTAGTCTCCAACAATGTGCTGCATTCTCACTGTATAAGTGCTCCATTTGGTGTGTAAGATGGCGGCTGCTTTTGTCTGCCCTCCCTGTATCTTCATAAAATGGCTGAACCAAAAGAAGGAAAATCACTTTTTTATTTTCTTGCTGAATGTACTTTAAAAAATATAATATACTTTACAAATCAACATTTTTTGTACGCTGAGAAAACTACAAGGGAAACAGTGCACTTCCATTATATGAATTAATATATTATTAAAGTCATGATAATACCTTGTTGATTGACCAAATTAAGATACAATTAATCACTATTGAAATCAGAACCATCCTATTGGGTATATTTAAAGTTTACATGATTTTATAGTAGACTTAAGGTATGAAGATCGAAATTAGGGAAAGCTCCATTATCCGGAAAACCTTAGGTCCCGAGCATTCTGCATAACAGATCCTATGCCTGGACCATATACCATAATTCGAGGAACCAGAGTAGGATATGATGGTGGTTAAGCAAGCAGAAATCATCCTACCTGCCATATAATATTCTAAATAATAAATATAAAATAATGTGCGCACTAACATGTCTCTAGCACATTACTATTGAACTAGCCAGGTATCTGAAACCTGGTGGTATAGCTGACAAAATCATTAAAACCTGTGTTGGAACTAAATTTGACCATGTTGAAAAAAATCTTTTTTAAGCATACTTAAAATCTGAGCTGAGAATTAGGTATGACCTGGTATTATTCACTAAAGCAAAGCAGACCCAGAGGCTGGTGGGAGCCAGAATGGCTCAATTGGGATTTGAGGGATTCCCCATTTCAGTGGATGGGAGATGTTGCATCTAATTGCTTATTCACTGGTTCCCTTGTTTTAATATAGCTTTGTTAAACTATATGTGGGACTTGCTGGAATTATAGTCCCCTTTTTGCAATGAATGGTTAATGGAGCTTACTGACTTTAGAATATAAAATAATTTAAACTGAGATAGGAGGGACAGATTAAATAATCCCCATCCTGTACTGATCTTTCCTTGCCCTATTCCATACACAAACTCTGAGGTCACCTAAAAATATATTGTTACTTAAATACTGTTATCAGAAAGAAATCAGCAATTGCATACATACTGTATTATTGCATTCTGAAATATGGGCTACATATTACTAAAGGCCACATTTTTATCTCAAACTAAGTAAAATAATGAAACGGTTCTAAAGATCCTAAAAATAATAAGTGTAAATGAGGTGATTTTCAGTGATAAGAAAAGTCTGAATATATGTCAATAAATGGGCAGTCTTTTAAAGAAATTAAAATATAATGTATTGTTCTGCACTGGTAAATTCTTTGTGTGTGCTTCAGAAACTCTACAATAGTTTATATAAACAAGCTGCTGTGTAGCCATGGGGGCAGCCATTCATAGCTGGAAAAGGAGAAAATGCACAGGATATGCAGCAGATAACAGATACCTCCCAACATTTTGGAAACAGAAAGAGGGACAAAAAGATTTGGCGCCCACTTTTGTGGCCACACCCCCTAATCTCATTGTTCATTTTACAAAATTTTGCAGGTTTGAACACATTTCTGTGGTTTTTATGTGTTATTACAGTTTTGTTAATGAAGGTGTATTGCCCTTTAAAATGAAAGTCATTATTCCCACAAGAAACATGCTTATCTTAAATTGTTACAATAGTTTCTTTGCTTATTTTAAATTGTTACAATAGTTTCTTGGCTTATCTTAAATTGTTACAAAAGTATCTAAGTGCATTCTGGGCTCTCTCCCAAAAGCAAATTAAGTTAGAAACTTTATATCTTTTTCTGGCTGTTCAGTGCAGGAGATCAAAGAGAAAGTCAGGACATTTCTGTAACAAACCTGTGACCTGTGTGTGGGTTGAGCTGTCAAAATCAGGACTGGCCAGCGAAAAACAGGACAGTTGGGAGGTATGGATAACAGATAAGCTTTGTAGGATACAATGGGATTCTTCGGAACTTAAGGTGGCCATATACAGGGAGATCCGCTCGTTTGCCGATGCCGCCAAATAAGTGGTTATCTCCCCGATATACCCACATTGAAGTGGGCAATATAGTGCCTATCCGATATGGTCTCTAGAGCCCAACAATTGGTTTAGAATGGAGAACGGGCGGTTGGATCGCAGAACTTCATTAACGAAAAGATGCACTGCGATCCGGTGGGAATTTTTAACTTGCCCGATCAGCATCGGGCCAACTTTTGGCAAGATATCAATTGGGTGAAGCCTGTCGGATGGCCACAAACACGGGCCAATAAGCTGCCGACTCGGTCTGTCAGCAGCTTTTATTGGCCCGTGTATGGGGGCCTTTAGCTGTTTACTGTGTATCCTGTGTTTTCATGTCTGCCCCAGGGTTAGACAGCAGCTTGTTTATATAAACTATAGTAGAATTTCAGAAGCAAATACACCAGTGCAGGGCAATAGTACATAACATTGTTTCATTACTTTAAATTACGTTTATTTTTTTATGTTACTTTTCCTTTAAGTAAGTATATCAAGCAACTACAAAATTGCGCTATTTGGTAAGCAGCAAATTGCATGTGACTTCTAAGGTGTTTAATTGCAAGACCATTCTTACAAGGCCGTGCCACCCAAGTCAAAACACAGGAAAGCACTTTTTCTTACTCTTCACCAGAATTTGCAGCCACTCGATCACTACTAAAACAAAAGGTATTTGAGCCTCTCAAGCTCTCACTTTAACCAGTTGGAAGGGGCTGTATTTCCTGAAGTGTTCCCAAACTTTGTATGCAAACAAAAATAAAGGTGTGGACAGCAGCCTGTCTTACAGTAAAAATAGTATCTTTATTTGCTCAAGTAAAAACATCAGAGTCATACTGCCTTATGTTTCAGGTGCTGCACCCTTAATTACAGGCACCCAATCACCACTCAGATATGTTATTGTAACATTGTTGTGTGTATGCAAGGAGTAGGTCAGATGTCACCCTTGACTTGGGAGCCAAAAGCAAATTGTCCAAGCTTTGAAGAGAGATCAGTGTTAAGGCACATGCAGTTGGTATTGATTTGTATTGCATTCTACCTGCTGTATATTCCGATGTATTTAAGGTTCAGCAACTATATTGAAAACCTGTGCTGAAAACTTTTTGCTGCACAGTAAAAACCTGATGCAGACAGACACATTGCCCTAGTTTTCATACACCAACATTGCCAAAGGTTTGCTATTTAATTATAGGTACTTCTTTAGCTGACAGTTGCTGCAAATTAAAACCTCCATTAAATATACAGACAAAACATAGGCCAAACCATCCATCTGAACAAACTCATGAATGAGCACAGATTGTTAGCCAATGGTATTTTTTGTACAAAGAGTTAAACATTGTGATCTGCAATTCATAAAATAGCCCCTTCATATTTGTGGACAGTTAGTCCATGCTCTCTATACTTCTGAGGGGGTAAGAACAGAACAAACTATACAGCTAGTTTCTTTTGTTCTGAAACGTGAAGTCTTGAAGTAGGGAAGTACCGAATCCTCCTTCGCGGCTGAACCGAATCCTAATTTGCATATGCAAATTAGGGGCGGGGAGGGGAAATTGCATGACTTTTTGTTACAAAACAAGGAAGTAAACCATGTCTTCCCCTTCCTATGCCTAATTTGCATATAAAACAAGGATTCGGATTTGGTTCAGTATTCGGCCAAATCTTTTGCAAAGGATTCAGGGGTTCGGCCGAATCCAAAATAGTGGATTCGGTTCATCCCTATCTTGAAGTCATTTGATACAGGGATCATTTGTGCCATGCTGGTGCCTGAAATAGCAAAGCCTGGCCATACCATTCAGCCTAACAGTCTAAAGGTAGCCATACACGACAAGACCAGCACGTTTGGCGAGGTCACCAAACAAAAGGGCGATATCGGTTTCATCTGATCGTACATCCCTAGGGCCAAACGATTGGATTATGGGCGCTGACGGGACAAGAAGATCATATAGAAAAGTCGGATCTCCCCGATCTATATCAGGCCGATTATTACAGATCGATCAGGGAGACCCTTCATACATAGGCAGATAAGCAGAAAAATCGGTCTAAAAATCTTAAAGGGAAAGGAAAGTGTAAAATAGAATAAGGCTAGAAATGGTGTATTTTGTATACTAAACATAAACATGAACTTACTGCACCACAAGTCTAATCAAACAAATGATTTATGCTTTCAAAGTTGGCCACAGGGGGCTGTCATCTTGTAACTTTGTTATACATCTTTGTCTGACACTGGCACGGCACATGCTCAGTATGGTCTGTGCTGCTTAGGGATCGTCATAAATGATCAAAAAACAAAGCTGCTTGAGTTCTGCATGGCTGGTAAGTAAGGCAGGGGCTCCCCCTACTGTTCATGAATGATTGTTTCCCTGCCAGAAGCACTAAATCACTAAATGAAGGGAAAATTTCACTGCATACCGTCAGGTTTCTTATAAAAACTGTACACATTTTAAAATTAAAGTATATTGGAGATAGATTTCTTTTTCATTAAAGAAAGTAAAAATGGGATTTTATTTATTTGCCTTTCCTTGACCTTTAAGGCTGGCCATAGACATACAGACATACATAGACATACAGATTTGTGGACTGTCTGTGGACACAAAATAAACATCCAGACAATTTTCATGCCATTGTAACTGGTGGTTCAGTCAATTGAATAGGTTATAAAATGTTTGTGGGGTAATGATAATATCTCTGCATGTATTGCATGATATCCATGGGTGATACTACTATTATTTCTGGGACATAATTTTTCTAAATTTTCTGCCTGGTCTGATTTGTTATTTACCTTACTTTCATCCTACAATTTAAATCTTGGAAGATAATTGTTACGGAGCACTCAGTAGGTTTTTAAAGGTTAAATTCTTCTTTTATTAAATAACGTTAAAATCACAAATCATGAGCGTTTCGTGGCATCTTGCCACTTCCTCAGAGGAAGTGGCGAGATGCCACGAAACGCGTCAAGCGTGGGGTGATTGTCACACTCATGATTTGTGATTTTAATGTTATTTAATAAAAGAAGATTTTAACCTTTAAAAACCTACTGAGTGCTCCATAACAATTATCTTCCAAGTTTCGCACGAACCAGCCTTGACCGTTGGCCTAGACACGTGCTAGCACCAGCACAGGTTTACAGGTGAGAGTGTGTGCTCCCCACTTTTTGGACTTTATTACAATTTAAATCTAAATGGTTAATTTTAGATTTTAGCACTGTCTCAATACCCAATTAAGTAGAATTAAGCTCAAGAAACGAATTTCCACATTGTAGCAATTTTATTTCTATGCCTTCACATCCAAATTGAAGCCTTCTAATCATGGAGTAAAAATTACAAATTATGTTTTCCCCTCATTGCTGAAAAATGCTATATCATAGAGAAACTCCTTCAAGGTCTGCAAAATTAAAAAAAAAAAGTTTTTAAATGATAATAACATTCATTGCTTACAAGATGAAATGTAAGATAACCTAACAATGTTTGCAGGATTTCTTTAGTTATTTTAACTTGTGGTCTTCATTTCCTTTTGTACCTAGCCAAGTTAAATATAATCTCCTACCCAAGAAGGCAAACTTGCACAAACTTTACCTCCTGTTGCAATCAGAATTTGTATGTAATTTGTAAGTTTGTATACACCCTTCTATTGTACAGTGCTGTGGAATATTTGCTTTATAACGATGTAATAATAAGAATAAAGTATATTTTGCAGGATGTCCCCATACAGACCCCCTAGAAATCTGCAGAACATTGCCTTACTTTATCTTTCTAATATTTATACATTAGGAATCCAGGAAAAATATAACTTAATTTATTTTGGTCCCTTTCTTCTATTAATTTTTTAGGTTGTATTTTTTGTAAAAAAAATTATGTTATGAGCCATTGCTAATCACATTAACTATTTTGCCCTATACAGTAAGGTAATTTTAGACTTTTAGCCAAATGTTAAGAGTGTAGGATGGAAGTATTTTGTCAAACAATTGCTTTGATGACCTCATAAGGAAGGTCTAGCCTAATAAGGAAGCTACGGAGCCTGGGGATCTGTCTGCAGAGAAGGAGGTTATTTTATGTTAAACACATCAGCATCTTTATTCAATGTGAAATATACACTTGCTGCAAATTCTTTACATTTGTGGGACTATATTGCATAAGAAATGTTGGACATTCCCTTAATCATAATTTGTCATCTTCTTCATTGAGAAAAATACACAGACCAAATTCCACAATGCAGACAGGTTAAATGTGGGTCCAAAACTGTACAATGAAACATTTCTGGAGCAGAATACACACCCCATCTAAACAGTAACAGACAGATAGCATTAATGTCACTTAATGCAAAGATGGACGGAATTGGGAAGTATTTCTTTTTTCTCTATGTTTTACTATGCCAAGTGTTAGATTAGCCCAACTTTGAGATTTGGGTGAGGGGTATCCAGCTTGAAGGTTAATTAGGGTGGCATTTTGCATAAATCCTTTTTTTTGCCCTGTATATTCATGGATATATATGGCTGCATGAACCTGCTAATAAAGCACTGTTATACTCTCCTCATCCTCGGCTACCAAACACAACAGTCTCATATTTCAAGGGTGAGTCTTAAAAAAAATGTTTGATCTCAAACAGAGACCGAAAACAAAAATCGACAGCATCCACAGTCCACTGACAACTTTGGTAAAGGCTACGTGCAGAGCAATAAATGAAATAAATTAATATAACAGTAATTATCTTATACTAATCTAATGCAGCTAATCTAGTCTAAAACAAAAATCGAATGAATATAGCTATAGACGTGAAACAAACCTTCCCTGGGTTTTTACTTATTCCCCACTACAGTCTATAGGCAGTTTGTTAGGTATTACATGATATTAATGATCCCGCAAATATTCTACATGGCTAATTTCAAGATATAGATTATTTTACAACATTGCTTATTTTAAAACAACAACAAAAATAATAATAATATATATGTTCTCCCAAAACCACTTGCTCTGTTTTATCCAAAGCAATAAAACAATGGAAGCCATAAGAAAACCAATATAATTTAGGAAAGGGTGCCCAAGTATGAGCGAATTTTCTCTATTCCAAAGTATTTAAAAGATTTGTAATCTATGGCCACTAAGGTTGCCACCTGGCCGGTATTTTACCGCCCTTGCCGGTATTTTTTATGGCTGATCCCAATGTTATTAATAGGAAAAAAATCTAAATATATAAGAAGGCCGGTATTTTTTTCAAGAAAAGGTGGCAACCCTAATGGCCACCCAACTGAACTGAGTAAGCATGTCAAGTTCAAGTCAATCTAGAGCAAGCATGTCAAGTTCAAGCAACATAGAGAGACAAATCAAGAGTTAAAACTCAGGGAAGGACTGAGATATCCAAAGAGTATATACATACAAAAAAAAGAAGAAATAAATAATATGACTATGAAGATTTTCATTAATCCATGTCATGGTATATCTGATATAAGTAATTCTAAAACAACTGGACTTGCTGAGTAATTAGTTAATTACTTACTCAGCAAGTCCAGTTGTTTTAGAATTACTTATATCAGCTATAAACTGGTAATTTCGCTATGAGTTCTCAATGATGGGTCACTATGCTAATGGCGTTACACGATTTGCACGCATGTAGGTACATATGCCATGCTTACCTTCTTCTCTCAGCAGATCAAATAAAAATAGATACAGGCATGGGATTCATTGTCCGGAAACCCATTATCCAGAAAGCTCTGAATTATGGAAAGGCTGTCTCCCATGGACTCCATTATAATCAAATAATTCAGAATTTGAAAATGATTTCCTTTTCTCTGTAATAATAAAACAGTAGCTTGTACTTTATCCAAACTTATGTATAAATAATCATTATTGGAAGCACAAATAGCCTATTGGGTTTATTTAATGTTTACATGATTTTCTAGTAGACCTAAGGTATGAGGATCCAGATTGCAGAAAGATCCATTATCTGGAAACCCCCAAGTCTCGAACATTCGGGATAACAGGACCCATGCCTGTATTAAAGAAAAATAAATAATAATTGAAAAAATGCTAGATGGACCCCTGACCACACTGGGCCCTTAGGCTATTGCTAGGTAAGCATGTGCATTAATTTACCCCTAATGACACAGGAGTAGCAATAATATAGGAAATGGTTCTGGAAAATGTAAGAGCGCTGGAGTGAACTGCATGTGACCCTCTAAACTCCAGTCTGACATTCTTGGTGGAGGCTGCAATCAGTGTCCCATTTCCATACCTCCCAACTGTCCCATTTTTCATAGGACAGTCCCGAGTTTGACAGCTCAACCCACAGTCCAGGATTGTTACTGAAATATCCAAGCTTCTTCTTTAATCTCTTGCACCGAACAGCTGGAAAAAGAAACAATGCTAAAACTGATGTCAGAATGGCAGGTACACTTTGATGCAGTTGTAACAAATTAAGATAAGCAAAGAAACAACTGTAACTAGTTAAAGGGGTACTTTCATGGGAAAAAATGTTTTTTTCAAAATGCATCAGTTAAAAAAAATCACAGTGATCGCAGAAAACTCTCATAACAGCTAAAAATAAGGGAGGGTTGAGTGTACCTAATTTACTTACAAGTGGCTCAAATCATGATGTTAATTCATTTTTATAGACTCAATCTCCAACTATGGGCTCAAACTGAAACTGTGCGGTTAAAACCGAAAAACCCAGCAGTGTTACCATGGATTCACAAATAACAGAGGCCTTATACCTTTACTCCTGTATTTGAAATGACATTAGCTGTCTGGGACCACGCTACACAAAGAACAGCTTTGAAGTCACCCCACTGCCCAGCTATGCCTATACTTGGAAACCCCATTTTTAGACCAGGACTAAAAGAACATGATTTTCAATGGTGACAAATATACAACATGAAATATGTAAGCCAATTTTTGTATTTACAAGGTATCATAAAATGCACTTCTATAGTTGCACAAAACAATCCTCCAAAAAATTGAATGTTTCCAAATTCAGCATTTTATTAATAAAGTGATTAAAGGGTGTAATAACATTTTAACTTCCTCTGCTTGGGAACAAATGTGTATTAAATTCCCATGTAATAGAGGAATAATAACCATACTTTATAAAGAAATTTTAAATTCATCAACCTCCTTCCCTAAACAATGGGAAAAGGAATAATAGATTAAACATTTTGGCAGCAAACTTGTTAAAATACAGCTAGGAGTTCAATAAATATTTTGGCACAAGAAACACAACATAAAGTAATATCTGGATGGTATATGGTCTCTATTAAACTACATAAATACTATCCTAATTCTACTCCACTATGTTTTAGAAATTGTGGTATGGAAGGATCAATGTTACACACTTTGTGGCAATGTAGAGAGGCATTCCAGTTTTGCTCCAGGATATTTACATTAATTGGCTCAATCACAGGCATTAATCTTCGAAAAGATCCCATGCAAGTTCTACTTAACACAAAAATTGTACCAAATAAACATACTCGAAAATTGGTACAATTTATTTTTATAGCAGCAAAGCAGACTCTCACTGCCTCGTTGAAAAAATGTTCACTTCCTATAGCTATGTTTCCTCTTAAGCTCCCCATATACGCAAAGCTCTTTCTTCGCTGAACGACCGATCTTAGGGAAGTCGGACCAATCTGTCTAATTATTGTGCAGTTCGTGGGATACAAACGATCGTACATCTTGCGATTTTTCGACATTGGTCTGAAGATTGATCGGCCAGGTTAGAAAATCTTTATCGGTCCCCATGCAATCTACCTATGTTTGCAGGGCCAAGCAGGCAGCGACCCTTCAGTTTTGCTGCAATATCACCTGAAATGGTCTTTTTAGTTGATGGACACATCAGACATTTAAACAATCATTTTGAGACAATTGTGGCCTCACGATAACAATTGGATCTTTCAAAAATCTTTACGTCTATGGCCAGCTTTAGAATGAAATTGATAATGGTTAATGGGAGAATGTTGAGCATAAATGCTGGTAAATTTATACCAAAATCTGGACGCCTTGGATAACAAACACTAATTTGTAATAAAAGCATTGTATGGAGAAATTATATTATGTTTGTATATATAGAACGGTAAATCACATAGTAATGTAGATAGAGTTGAAACCTAGAGGATGGAATCTTGGATAATTCAAAAAAATTATATCAGGAGAATATATTGTATAACAATATTAGACAACACAGGTGTAGACAGTTAAGTTTATTAGTTTTATTTTTAATGGAAAAATGAAGTCATGATGAACGTAAATATTGTATTGCTAACCAATAAAAAAAATTTGGAAAAGAAATCTGAACACCTAGGTAAGAGATTGGCATCGAACAACTTGTAGTTGTACACACACAAACTAACATTATGGTAAATAATAGTAAATTTGCCCCTAAATGTGCAGCCGTTTCGGAGCATTTGTTTTTCAGTTCTGGCCAGTGACCCCATTTGAAAGCTGGAAAGTGTCAAAAGAAGAAGGCAAACCATAAATGAAAGTGAAGGCCAACTGAAAAGTTGAACATAATGCAGATACTCAGAATTTAAAGTGGCCCATTAACCATTTTTAGATGTCACAGGAAAAAACGCATAGATAAGGGCAATGAAAATTTAGATATGCTCTGTGTTTATATTTTCCATCTGCAGGAACCATGGGATGTGGATGCAGCTCTGAATTTGAAGATGACTGGATTGAAAATTATCATTTGTGTAAAGACTGCCACCTTCCTCGGGTCAAGACTGAGGTCAGTACTGAGCATGTCAAAAGGCTTAACATCAGAATGCCAGGGTCCTGGTGATTACCATTCAAGTCAAGAGAGAGCAAATTGAAAATATTTTGCCACCCACCTCCTGAGCTTGAAATCTAGCAGCGAAATGATAGAAATTGGCCCATGTAAAGATAACCTGATTTGCACACCTTCAACATGCACATCAATATGGATCTCAACTGGGCCAACTGTGAGATTTTACAGCTTTCCAATATTATATAATTTGAAAGAGATAATCTAGTAATTAAGTAGTTAGAAACTTCATACCATCTAATACATTATACATTTATTAGACACAGTGCTGTCCTCTGGTTGTTAAACCTGTGCGGCCCCAGAGCACCACATGGCTACGAGGCACCAGGCTGACCATCCTCCTTATGTATCTTCTCTTATAATTATTATTATTAATAATTAAATGTGTTTAGAAAGTACCAACACATTACAGCACTGTATTGACAGTAAACTGGAGATTGCTAAATACCATCATGCTAGGTTGTGTTTCTTGCCAGCTTCTTGGGACAATAGAAGGTCAATGGAAAGTAAAAAAAGTTTTTTTTTTTTTAAATTGTAATGCTACCATGCAGTGCTATACTGAGAGACTGCACCAAATAAAAACAGTGATCGTCATTCAGTGACCCATTGATATACTCAGCTATATGTTGTACAAGGTTGGGCGACTTTACTGTCTGTGGATGGAATGAGTTACACCACACATGGCACTCAGACACACAGGCTAAAGAATGCTTGGGTACTTACAAACCTGTCTATATAGGCTTTGCATGCAAGGCTTCCCATGCCTAGCAGTACTTTATACCTGGAGACAGATTTTAATAGGCAAACAGGTGCACCCAAATTATAATACCCATGTGCACAAAGCAAGGTGTGTGCAGGATTGGTTTGCTGAGCAAAGTAAAAGGAATTGACTGAAACACACAACCACGCACACAAAACTTATATTTGCATGTACAAACAGGATTTGTAAAGCATAGAAAAGGGACATTTAATTCACTAAGGTTTCAGGCTTTACCTGTGCTGTGACATTTCTTAAGATGCCTCTATATAGGGTTGAGGGGGTCTTTGAGAGGCTGTATTACCGAATAGGCAAGAACAAGATTTAATGCAGTGTTCTTAGCAACTGCTTTTCTTAAACTTGAAGAACTCCACAAAAATGATGGCACATCTGGATATGATTTATTGGGAAAGACTGCTGCAAACTGCCTAACACAAAAAGCCTATGATTAAGGGATACATTCCCAAAACGCGTTAGGTGGTTTGCAGCAGTCTTTCCCAATAAATCATATCCAGATGTGCCGTCATTTTTGTGGAGTTCTTGATGTACTAGAGTGGGGACACTGACTGACTGAGCACCTGGATCTGGAGCAAGGGAAGTGCGTTGAGATGGAGCGGTTTTTTCCTTTTCTTAAACTTGGCCTTCTAAAGGACTGCTTCCTTCAAACTATGATTTGCCTAAAAGTTGCTTAGATGTTCCTGAGTTTTTGGGAAGAATATCCTATGGGTGGATACCTTAAAATTTTTGTTCTTAACAACAATTGTGTCGTCTGCCAGACTATACTACAAATCTTCTCTATGAAACACCAAGACATAGGTTTTTGGTCTAAAATTAGGGCAAGTTCAGTGGCTTATAATATTTTTTATATATATCCTTTGGCCAACAAAACAGATATCCAAACCCCAACTCCAACTGTGGGGGAACAATCTGAGTAATGCTGAATCCACTTCAAGCTGTAAGGAGATTACCTGGTGGTCTAGTGGGGGTGCCTGTTGAACCCAAGGTGGGGACGCCCACCACGATCCTCTTCTTCTTTGCATGCTGATGTAACTTCCGGGTTGCGTTGCAGCATGCCCAGCGTGTGGTGAATAATCTCTAACACTTAGGAGCACATTTACTAAAGGTCGAAGTGAATTTTCAAGTAAAATTTAAATTTTGGGCTATTTTGACTAGCCCAAAATTCGATTTGAATTGAAAAATTCTAAAATTCGAATTCCGAACTACTGTCTCTTTAAAATCCTTTGAATTCGCCACTTCGCCACCTTAAAGCTGCCGAATTGCCATTTTAGCCTATGGGGGACCACCTATCCTGAAATTTTTTCTAAGTACCAAGAATTCGAAGGATTTCATTGAAAATTCGTTTGAATTGAATGATGCATTTGAATGATTTGAACTATTTCAGTTATATCGAAAAAGGACCTATCGAAAATGGCCCCCCCAAAAAATTCGTTGGTCGAATTTCAAAGTTTTTTAACTCCCAAATTCGACCCTTGGTAAATCTGCCCCTTAGATATCCTGTTCAGTAACACACCTCCATGCCTGGTAGCATTCTGTTACCCAGCAATAGGGCCAGTTGCGCTGCTAGATGTCCTCAGGGGGATTGCACATTAGTCCCTGCTGCCTGTTATACTATGTTATTGCATATTCGGGGAGTGGGGAAGACAGGAAAGCAACTGGGGTCACTGGGATGAAGATACTCATCAGCATGTTAGAATTATTAGGCAAAAAGTTGAAGGTGGACTGTCCTTTCCTATGGTGGACTAATCATTCTGGCATCTGATAATGCGGGCACAAGGAACATGGCCCAAAAGTATTTCTTATCTTGTTGTAGTATGCATGCACATTTGACCATGAATTCAAGTAGTTATAAATGTTTTAGGTAGGGGGAGGACCTTGTGTACAATTCAGATTTGGGCAGACGCTAAGCGGCAGATTTACTAAAGGGCGACGTGATTAGCGCTGGTGAATTCCTGAGTTTTCACTGATTTAATAACAGATGCAGGCATCTTTTTGCTCTGGTGAATGGATGGTACTCCACAAAGTCAGCGGATATTGCTGAACGTTGCCTCTTTCGCAAGACTTGCTTTCGCCAGCTCAGACCAGGTGAAGTGCAATGGAGTGCATAGATCTTCCTCAATCTTCAGTTACTTGCACCATATTCTGAATGGAAAAATGATCTAAGTTGAAAAAACGCTGGCGAATTTTAATTTTTTCAGGGTGATAGGCTGCAAAAGGCATAACATTTTTTTGGGTAATGGGTTCCCCCCATACATTTTCTAACATATAGAAAATTATTTTAAAGGAGAACTAAACCCTAAAAATGAATAGGGCTAAAAATGCCATGCACTTATTGCACCAGCCTAAAGTTTCAGCTTGTCGATAGTAGCAATGATCTAGGACGTCAAACTTGACATAGGGGGTCACCATCTTGGAAAGTGTCTGTGACACTCACATGTTCAGTGGGCTCTGAGCAGCTGTTGAGAAGCTAAACTTAGGGGCTGTTGCAAATTATCAAGCAGAAAATGAGATTGACGTGATATAAGCTGATGCTACAGGGGTGATTATTAGATTGTGATGATAGTTGTACTGATGTATGTGCTGTCAAGGAGTAATTATCCATATTAATTACTAATCAGCCTTATATTGTGACATTTATAGTCTATATGTACTGTATATTGTGAGTGGGTCCCTAAGTTCAATAAGTGACAGCAGCACAGAGCATGTGAATCAGCAGAAAAGAACATGAGGAGCTACTGGGGCATCTTTGGAGACACAGATATTTACTGCTAAAGGGCTGTGGTTGCTTGGGCTAGTACAGAAGCACAAAACATAATGTACAACATTTCTAGCCTATTTTTTTTTACTTTATCTTTCCTTGTCCTTTGAAATGGGCTCGTGTGTAGGTCATTAAAACTTTACTGACTTTATTAAGGTTCCCTGGACATGTCTAGTTTTCAGTGGAAATGTAATGTACTGTGTTTGCTACAACATGTAACATAAAGAGCTCCATTCAACTTTATATTTCCTGCCGTATACAAATTAGCCTGAGCAAAGACCTCTAACTAAGTGAATTTGCGCTAGGAAGAATTGAATGCTAGAGCATCTTCACTTTGATAACATTGCTGAAATAACGCTAGGGAAAATTCACCATGGTCTGTCGGCCAGGACGAAACATCACAGTTTAATACATTTTCATTGTTCCCTGGCGAACTGTTGCTATGGGTGCGAAGCTGTTGCTGGCAAATTTTCGCAGCTTAGTAAATTTACCCCTAAGTCTTCATCTGAACCACATTCAGTTTTTTTGGTTTACAATGGATGCAGTTTTTATATTGTCTCACATTTAAATATTCAAATTTGGTACTAAACTTTTCATGGAGGATTTCATATTTATCTGAATACAAAATGTATAATTCAGAGCATCCATAATCTTAGAACAATTAAGACTTTTTAACTTTTGTTTCTTTCAGTTTATGTCCCGCTTTGATGTACGGGACCCTTTGGTTTCATATATAGGCCAAAATCCACCCAGTTCTCCGCTGCATGGTAAGTGAGAAACGTTTTACCCTTCTTCATGTTTTTACGAATAAGGCATAACGGCATTAATATTTATAATCAGTACAATGTCTTTTTAATCAGCCATTAAAATAAAGGAATTAAGCACTAATTGTTTATTAAAGGAATACGCAATTAAAGTGAACAGAAAATGTATTTTCTGCATCCTTCGATTTATACATAGGTGTGTAAAAATTGATGGCTTGAATATTCTCCATAAATATGTAATAAACTGTTTCTGCTGCGGGGCCAGCCTTAGGGTAAAATGTCCAGTGTCAAAGTATCCAAAGTTTCAGAGTATACAAAATTAGAATCGGATTAGGTTTGGGATACTGTTCACAAGGGGGGTTTATAACTGAGAAAGTTTCTACACTATATTATGATTATTGTGATGTTATGATTATGATTTTTTTCTATACCACAGCCTGTGGCACTAAAGTTTTCTCTTTATCTATATTAATCTGAAATACTGTTTGGGAGTCTATTAGTGCATGGACACACAGAACTGTATGCTCAGATGCTTTCAGCCCATGTATTTTTGCAGGCTTAAAGATGCACCTGCTCCATTGAGTTGAATTAAATCTCCCTGCGTCTGCACACGCTGCAGAGAAGAGAATACCCCATAAATGCCTCCTTTCACATGATCTCCACTTGTGCTTCACGTGTGGGCACGCAGGCACATCTAATTCAATCCAATGGAGTGGATCCACTTTGCCTAACCTGTAAAAATACGCAGACTGAGAGCATCACAGCCTACAGCTTTGTGTGCCCATGCCCTTAACTGGGCATAAGTGTATATACATTTATTATGATTATGTATTTCTAAAGCGCAAACTTATTCTGTAGCACTGTACTTATTTTGTAGCGCTGTGCACTTACTGTTATTTCTTGAGGCACAGTATGCCTTAGTAGGCAGAGATCAGGGTCGTCATGAACAGGACATGAGTCAATATCTGAAATATCAGAATGATATAGAGCACAAATAGCACACCCAGCAGACATTCTTCCCTCCCCCCCCCCCCCCCCCCCCCCCCCCCCACACACACACACACACACAGACACACACCACAAACTCACATTAACATTTTAGTGCATGGTTTAAACAAAAGCATGATGTCCATTCTGGCACTTGGTCTTTACTATGCTCTGGGCCACATACTGTATGCTGGCCCTGGCATGTGTTTTTGCTTTGCTTATTTGGATACATGTAAATAATCAGTTGGTTTCCCTGCAGATAACCAGGTTGTGGCTCTGTATAATTATGAGCCTATGCATGCTAAAGATCTTGGATTTGAGGCTGGAGAAAAGATGCACATTCTGGAGCAGTAAGTACAGCTTAACTGTATTTAGAATTTTTACCACGTATGGCCATTTTTTTTCGACCAAATCTTTCTAAATTGTGCAGAACATAGGCATTTTACCTCCTATCCTGTTTCCTTTTAAAGGTGACCCGTCACCCAAAAGAAATATTCAAAATGCTATCTTATCACATTGGTCAAGCAAAATGAACTTTATTTACGCTATATAAATGATTTGATTCTTGTTTTCTTCAGTCTGGGAATTCAAAATTATAGCAAGCAGGAAGGAGCCATTTTGTGGAGACTGTTATTAAGGCAAGACTTGCATCAACTCAAAATCTTGTTTGTGCACCAGAATGGGGGACCCAATGTCTATCCCCATGCCCTGGCTACACAATTAAATGGTTAAGAGAATGGGGGAATGTGTGGGCAGCAGTGATATCTAGGAAGTGCAGAATGGAAAGTGAAAGTAATTTTCGGCCCTGTCTCTATGCCTAAAACAGCTGATATTTTTAAATGATCTTACAACAGCTATGAATGCTTTAGTAAAAAATAGAAATTGGATTTCATGTTTAATTTGAAGGACTTTTATTAAACAGATTTTTGTGTCTGGGTGATGTAATATATTGTACTGTCACCTTAAGCTAGGAACAGCAGCAAAGTTATTCTCTACAAGATCAGTGCCTATGTGTGCCTGTGCCCTGGTTCACTGTCTTACCTACATGCTTCAGAGTCCCTGCAAAACCAGTGTAAGGTGTTTGAATAGAACTAAAGGAAGGGACAAGACAGGAGACAGGTCCACTTTAACAACATCCACCTATAGGTGCCTGGCTCAAATTGCATAACACATATTCATTCATCTGCAGGAAAGGAGAATGGTGGAAGGCGACATCTCTCCGAACAGGACAAGTGGGATTCATACCGTATAACTTTGTGGCATCTGTAAATGGCATTGAATCTGAACTGTAAGTTTCAAGTCACAAAGACAGATGCTTAATTCAAATATCATTGATTGGTAAAGCAAAACAAGAATTCTTCACTTTTTATTGACATTCTGGTCACTAAGACACAGTGTTCCATTGGCAAAATGACAGTCCATGACTTATATTAATACAAATATATATTTACATCATGCATGCCTAAAATTTTAAAAGTAAACACATGCATTGTGCTTTCATGAAGGTGGTTTTTTAAAGACCTGAGTAGAAAAGATGCAGAACGTCAGCTTCTTGCTCCTGGGAATCAACAGGGATCCTTCCTAGTGAGAGAGAGTGAGACTAACAAAGGTAAAAAAACCGAAAAGAAAATTCAGTATAAGCAACAGCAGACTCTCTCATTCTGATTTCTTTTTCTTACACAACCATAATTTCTTCTCATCTTGCACACATAACTTTATGAAGAATTTTCTAAAGTGAAAATGAAATGTAGATGCAAATAGTATAGTTTAATGTGCAGGTATTTCTGTCTTTCATTCATATCCAAACTAATCTCTTCTCTTCCCCATTCCTGCTTTTTCAGGTTCCTATTCTCTCTCTGTGAGAGATCTGGATCAAAATCAGGGTGAGGTGGTGAAACATTACAAGATTCGAAATCTGGACAGTGGTGGAGTTTACATATCTCCTAGAAAAACTTTCCAAACGCTACAAGAACTGGTGCAGAATTATAGACGTAAGAAATCAAGACTAAGAAGAATGAAAAGGGGTTTAATTATTCTAGTGTAAGATGGCTGTATTTATGACATGAAAAATGGAAACAGGAATACAAAATACCATTCATTCATTACAAATGTATATAATGAGAGGTTTCCCTTTGGGTCCAGTTACACCACAAAACTGGGTTATTGGGCATAAACCAGTGTGTTCATAAGTGTCACTGGATAAAGGGTTGCCCTTCTTCAAGTAATCACGGTAAAGCCAAAATAACAACCTACCCTAGAGTCCTATAAACCAAATATGAAACGTTATAGATTCCACCATTTTTTTCCCCATAAAGCAGGGCCACCATGAATCTGTTCTCTGATGTATTGAAATTCATAAATACCCCTTTCTAGTTATACCAGCCATGTGTTGTTGGGTCCTTTCTAGGTTCCTCAGATGGTCTCTGCACCCTTTTAAAAGAGCCATGCCAGACTCAGCTTCCTCAAAAACCATGGTGGGCAGATGAATGGGAAATACCACGCAACAAACTGCAATTGGTCAAGAAGCTTGGTGCTGGGCAGTTTGGTGAGGTGTGGATGGGTGAGTAGTTTGTTACAAGAGGATAAATATAGATTAGATCACTGCATGCTGTGTAAGAACATGGATATGAACATGGTCTTATTTTTGACAAACAATTTAAATTCTTGAAGACTCTATCCTTCTCTATAACATCTTGGTTTTCCATAATTATTCCTTCTTCTCATTTTTTTCTGGTGCAGGCTACTATAATGGACACACAAAAGTTGCCATCAAAAGCCTGAAACCCGGAACAATGTCACCAGAAGCCTTCTTGGCTGAGGCCAATTTAATGAAACAGTTACAGCACCCACGATTGGTTCGTTTAAATGCTGTTGTAACTCAGGAGCCCATATATATTGTGACAGAGTACATGGAGAAAGGTGAGTGTGCATGTGACCATATGTGTAGACAGATAGAAGTAGACATAGAGTTATGGTTATCAAAGAGTGAAGTTATAGATCGCCACAGTCTGCTAGAGTGAAATTCTGCCACTCTCCATTCATTTCTATGGGATTTTTAAAAGAGTATTTACCAATGGGTCCAAGTGAAAGCTCAACCTTTAAAGGAGAATTCATTATTTTTTCGGAAATTTTTGTGACTTTTGGCCCATGAGCAGTGGTTCGGGAACGTAAATTTCCTCCATGCGGCAAAAACGCTGGTCTACTTATGAAAGTGACCAAAGAAAGAAGATGG
>CM044434.1:74403258-74414340 GCA_024363595.1 Xenopus borealis | reverse complement strand
GCTGAGAATGGGATCCCTTTTTGAAAAGCGGCACCACATTAGCAATTCGCCAGCCAGTGCTTTGGGTGGCTGGGGGGGAGTTGTGAACTGTAATTCAGCTTGATATATACATTGTTTTATACATTCTTTACAATCATATAATGAGAAAATACAAATATTGTGTTTTTATAGCATTTCATTAGTAGATATATGTTTGTTTGTTTTTTTTTTTTGCCCAGAGAAACCACCTTTCAAAGCAGTGTGATTTAAGTGAATTACTGTATTCCTACATCCATTTGTCCATGTTTAACAACATGGTTAGCTGTTGTGGTGGGGGATATTGTCTGCACCATTTTTTGCTGCTATGATATAGATTAATATACAAACACACAACCCTTTCCTAGGCCAGCCATTCTGTGCACTGCAGGATTTGTGTCTGTCACCATGGTAACTGTAGAGCTATGATTACTGTTAGAGATGAGTTCTCTTGTCATACAGTGGATATGTGTGTGTGTGTACATGCCAGACTTGCTAATGCAACTGCCATGTGTCCAAACTTGCTAATGCAACTGTCATGTTTAAAAAAAATAAAAATAAATAAAGGGCCTTGCGAATGTGAGTTTATTTGCACTGGGGCATTGTGTTGTGCTGATGACACTTGGTTTTCCTGTGAATGGTTTTTTTTTTAATTATGTTCTGTGTTTGAGTTTATTGTGCAGATTGGTGTATAGCAGTGTTTATTTATAAATCAGCAACCAGCCAGTGTTTGTACTGCCTCAGCAGGCCCACATATTTGCCTGTGTGTATTTTCATTGTGCAAGTATCTGTGTTTCTGTAATACTGGTGGGGGTATTTACTAATGAGGTACTAGTATTTAAAGGTTGTGACTTAATTATAAAGCTTTGACTGACACTTGTCTTTCATCCTGAAATCCTTGAATCAGGTCATCAACATATTTAACACAGAGGTGCCACTCACACCATGGTGATTAGAGAGAGGCTGTGCTTTCGCACCTTTTGGCAATTTAGCACTCTTTGGCAATTATCAATGGATGTTTTTATAAACCCCACTGGGTTATAAATTCCTCCATATCTTTCCATAACACCGGAAAATTGCTGTGTTACACAGGTCTATGTAAATACGTTTTATTTTAATTTTATATATAATACATTATTATTTTTTTATGTTATAAATGCTGCCACTATGTATTTTTCAATTTTTCCACAACATCATTTATGCCCCTCCATGTGACTGAGTAGGTTTGGGTTGCTTCTTGTGTATTTTTTGCATATATGCAATTTGATACAGGTGTGATTTTCCAAATAATGTTTATTTCATAAATTAGATGACCAAGCTACTAAAAACATTTAAACCCAATAGGGTTGATTTACGCAGCTCAGTTAAGATAAAATACAAGCTATAAATAATTTCAAAATGCAGAGTTTTGTCTATGTATTGTTTCTATATTCATAAATATATAAAAAAAAATTGCAGTGTCCCATTTTTTATCTAATCTTCTCAAACTACTTATAAGCAAAAACAGCAACATAGTGCACTAAGAAAAGGTTTATGCTCATTTTTCATTATAAACATTTGCTATAAAGATGTATAGCTATTATAAGTCTCTTTTTACAACCAAACATGTTGCCTTCTTGGCCTGCTAGAAACAGTGTGGCTTCAGCCTAATTTTACCTGAAAATTTTCTTATACTTTGTCTGCAGCTTGACCTGTCCACTGTCTTTCCCTAGGGCCCCTTTAGGGTGCTGGTGGGCCCTCAGCTAAGTGGCCACAATATGCCCACACCTTAATTAGTACATGTATATATCAGAAATACAAGTGTTTGGGAGATTTGTGTAATGAGGTTGGTCTGTAGGAATATGCATTAACTGGTTCCATGCCTCAGATATTGCTGTTCAGTTAATCCCTAGTGGAATATGTTTATGTTTGTTTTCATGTTCTTGTTTGTGTAGGTTTCTTCAGGTGCTCTGAATTCCTCCCATACTACAAATGTATGGTAAAGTCTGATGAAATTTACCTCAGTATGTTTTATTTATTCCACTTGAGCTCCTTCAGCATCACTAGAACCCCAAGGCTACCTCCTTGACATTTTCATGTAGTTTCACCTTTCATATTCAACCATTTTTCTATTTCTCTCTGTCACCCCTAGTCATTAGTGATGGTGTGAGCCTGTAGTGAGAAAATTAAAGTGCAAGTTCCGCCAGTGAAGGTGCCGAGAAATATCTTGATGAAACATATAACTACTGAAAACCTAAAGGAGCACTACGAGATATGTTGGTGCTTTTTATGCTGGGTGATGAAATGGTATAATGTTAATGCCATAGAGAATGTGGGGATATATCTGCCACCGTACAGAGAAACCACCAGTCGACTGGGAAAGTCCATGTACATTTTTGAGCCAAAATCCATCCTGCATTCACTCTTGACAGTGGGATATATGCTGGCTGAGAACCATGTAGTGTGACATTATCCTAAGGCAGAAGGTCACAGCAGAATCACATTTATGTTTACAATGAGTGTTATGTAGCACACATGTCCCTGAAACTATTATGGACTTTACTATAGTATGTGTTAGACCATCTCTAGCTGGCTCAAATTAGGGAGGGTCTGCCGTTTCTGCCCTTGTTGTGGTGAAGCCTAGATAATAGCCATTTTGCTCATTTAGGTTGCACAGCGGCTTACTGGTTAGCACTACTGCCTTGCAATGGTGTGTTCTTGAGTTCAATCACACCAGAGCAATAGTGCAATGCATGTCTTTGTTCTCCCCATATAAGTGCGATGTTTCCCCTGGGTATTGTGGTTTCTTCCCACATTCCACACATACATACTGCCTTCTAATGACAATGCCCTTAGTGTGAGTGTATTCAGTGAATGCAATAGGAATCTTAGGGCAGAGATACACTAGAAGATTCGGGGAGATTTAGTCGCCAGCGACAAATTGCCTTTTCTTTGGGTGAGTAATCTCCCTGAAAAGCCTTCCCACTGGCTAGAAGCTAAATCACAGACAGGATGGCACTTGGAGCGCTTTGTTTTGCGAAAGCATTCAAAGTTGCCTTGGGGAGATTAGTCGCCCGAAGAAGAGGCGATTTGTCTTGGGCGTCTAAATCCCCCCAAATCTTCTGGTGTGTCTTTGCCCTTAGACTGTAAGATTAGTTGTAGACTGATGTGAATCTCCCTGTTTGCTGTTTAGCTCATGAAATAAAAAAAAACTTTAGATTTTTGATAATTAAAATAAACAAAAAGCATGTTCAGCACAAGCCTTAATCATTCCACTTGTGTGGAGGGGGTATTCCTCTTTAAGCCCTGCATTAAGTAGGTTGTCACAGTATAAAAAAAAGGATAATAAAGAATAAAATAAAAAGAGTGTTTAATGTCTGACATATAGTTTCAAAAATGTTATATTTTTCCTGTTTCCAGCTAATCCCAGTTCACTTTAATGCCTGGTCTAATAATCAGACAATGTTTCTGGGATTCTCTGTTTGTTCTTTCAGGAGCATGTATGGGAGTTTGTGTGAGTGCATGAATCACTATGTTTATAAATTAGATTTTCATGTCTGGTCTGGGATAAAGTTATAAACTGCTGCTAATCATGTCTCAGCAGTTCCATTATATTATCTGTAAGATTTTCACTGCCAAACAACATATAATAGGCACACACTTGCATGTCAAAGGCCCTACACAAGGTGCAGTCTTGCGTATCTCTAACCCCAATTCAGTTTCTGATTCCGGGGGTAGAAAGCAAATGGGTATGTGATAACAGGATTAAGTGATGAAGACTGGGTGCTAAATCCACCACAGGGATAGATGGGATTAATTCCTGTCTGCCTTCTGGTAATTATGTCTGTGTGTTTGCTGAGAAACCTCAGCCAATCTGAAAGCAAGTCTGGAGTGGGATTCAAGTTTGCAGAGTCCCAAATAGTCCCCACCAGCCCACTAGCTAAATAGCGAACGTCTATGGCATTTTACAGCAGCCCCTCTGGCATTTGCCAGATTGCCAGTCTGCAAGTATAATTTTGAAGGGGTATTTCACCGTTATAGTAATTATTAGTATGATGTAATAATATTCTGAGAGAATTATTTAGCAATTTGTTTAGCAGCACTCTAGTTTTGAATTCCATCAATTATCAGGTTGCTAGGGTCCAGTTACCAGGCAGTGGTTTGAATGAGAGACTGGAATATGAAGGAGAGGGCCTTAAGGTAGCCATACACTATAAGATCCACTTGTTTGGCAAGGTTGGTTGTCGTAATTGACTTGCCTTTTATTTGGCCTTGGAGTGTTACCATAGCCCACTTTTGTGTATTTCTGTACTTTAACAGAGTGCAAGAAGAATGGTCAAATTTCCATTTGATTGTAATACCTCCACATCCATCCTTTTAATGGTGGTCATGTGTCTTTAAAAATACATTTTAAGAGATTGTTTTGGATATAAATGCTAACACAGAGAAGGATCTGTATGTGAGATCAATGCTTTGGTCAGGAAACACATTTCCAAAGAAATGCAGCCCTGAAGGAAGGTGCCAGCCTTTGAAAAATGGGACCAGAGTTGACTTGTGTGGACCACCGTATGGGGACTATATGGTATGGTGGCTTGGCAGCTTTATGATCATAGCTTTGATTCTGAAAATGAATGCACTTTCACAAATACTAAATTACTAATAAAATATGGTACCAATGAATGTGCATTAAACATTCTCCTTTTTTTGTATGTTTGTAGTAACAGTGACCAAATTTATTTAGCCTTGAAGTGAACCTAAACTCCTCTTTGTACAAACGATCAGAATGGCCTAATCTAAAAAATCTGCATACAGTATATCACAATGTCAGCAAAAGAGCAGATCTACCTTTAAATGGCCAGATTAAGGTCCTAATCACATTGTGGACAATTTTTAGTAGTAGTCAGTTAAACTTTGTGTATGTTTTTGGAGCATGGAAGGAAGTTAAAATACACAGAGGAAATCCACATAAACCAGAGAGATCATCCGCAGCAAGGCAACAATACTTAAAAATGTGCCACTGTGCTGCATTTCTCCATATATTTACATTATAGAGCATTTTGGTCTGTTGCAAAGCTACCGGAAGACATCATTCCAACCTTTCTGCAACACCCACACTGGTGTGTACTAAATTGTCAACTCCATATTTTAACCTTTGTTGCTAAGACCCAGCCTGTTAACGCTGGAGGGCTTCCTAGCCCGGATGGGGTCCTAAGCAGGAACCTATCAAACATTTTTGCTTAATTATCTATCAGAGTCTCTTTTATTTCAGTTTATGGCTCAGTCATGACTTTCTCTTGATATAGTCTGCAGGGCCATAACTGGGACAGTTTTTCACCTCATCTGAGGCTTGAAGATGGATAGAGTCAAGCAGCCAGTTATGTGCAAGCAGCCATATGTCGAGGACTCTGCTGGCAGCTCCTGATTCTTTCTGCTCCCACTCTGGCACATGCTAGTTTGGGACAGGTGGCACGGTTCCTACCCCTACAACTGGAACTCCCCATATTTTACCTAGATGTCACAATGTTTGTGAGGGACCACACACTGGAAGGAGCCAAGGTAACTTGTAGAATCCAAAAACAATACACAAGTTGATCAGAGCCAAAGATTAGTTAGAGTCTATTGCAGGCTCCATCTGTCACTGTAAAGTCTGTCTGGGATCTTCAGACAGAATGGCCAACAGGCCCAAGGACATTGTATTGATGACTATCCAAGATGGATTTCCCTATAGAACCTTTATGCATGCCCGTTACCTGTGCAGTTACAGGCATTGCCCAGGATGAACCATCTTTGCACAGGATTACCCATGTGCACAGGTGGATCATGAATATTGTAGATGCCCTGTTTATCAACTGTTTCAGGGCAGCCATACAGAAGGAGCAATACTGGAATCCTATGCTAAGGAGCAATATGTTTCTGAATTGAGAAAACCAGTTGGATGACTGGTGAAACGTCTTCAAGGAAAAAAAAAACACAGCAAGTCCAGTTGATTTGACTTATTTCTATAGATTTACCATGACCTGGATGAATGAGAATCTTCACAAACACTATGCTAAGGAGGTTTCGTGGTTTTCCAGCAATTTCCTCCTCAGAATGAGGAGGGAAAGATGTCCATTCAGGACTGTTGCAGGCTGATTCACAGCTTGCAAAGAAAATTTTCTATCCGTGACAGCCCTGAGGAGGAAGAGGTGTAAAAACCCTTTCCATCCCCCTATCCTTCCCTTATTGTGTGTTTTTGTTGGAATATAAAACTTCAGGCTGGTTAACTCCACATCGTTTACTCCACTTACTCCCCACCATCCACTTCCCTATTCTCCTGTAGCTTTATTTATGTCTAGATTATTGTTTCTTGAAAATGTGTTGCAACACAAAGTTCATTGTATCATTAATTGTTTTTTATATATTTGATATATAATAAAGTATATAAAAACATAAAAATAACTCCCATTTATTTCTATCTGGAGGGCATTGCCATCCCCCTGACAGTCTTCTCCCACTAGTATTTTTACATTTGTAGTTAAACAACAATGGATATTGCATGCTTGTTCCAAATGTATGATTTAAGGTATATAGTTGAACTAAAGAATCACAGTCTATCTTTACTGAATGTAGGTGCTAATTTGCTTATCCAAGCCTTCACTTCCAATTTACAAAACAAACAGTCTTTGAGAACAAAGTATGATTGAGCCCAGCATTTGTCCATTAAACCGGCCTTAACCTATGCGTTTCGTACCTCCCAGGTACTTATTCATATGACTAAGTACCTGGGAGGTACAAAACGCGTAGGGCGGAAAAACAATTGGTCTGTATGCCTACATTTTAATCTTTGATTAATAAATAATGATTTTTTAACTTTAAAACATTGTATTTTGGAATATATTTAAGAAGTCAGAGGTGAAATCCTGCCACCCTTCATTTTCTTGAGATTTTTAGAGACATTATCAAAAAGTAGAATTCAGACCCTGTAGTACACATGCCCCTAAGCGTATGGCTGATATGAATAGAGAGCAGAAATTTCACCTCTGGAGGACAGTTATAGTTCACCTTTTAATAAATATAAAAGAAATATATCCCACAGTTAGGCAGAGGAACATTTCAACACTCTCCATACACTTGTATAGGGCATTAAAGGCATTTTACATATGAAAATACGTCCTTCTCTGTTTCACCCTTTGAAGAAGAAGTTTTAACAGGGAAGATGCTAAAACATAATTTAAATATTAAAGTACTTGAGAATCGAATTGTTCTTTAGAGCAACATGACACTATATTTCAGACACAAACAAAGCCTTTTCATTTGGATTATAATGTCCCTTTTATTCTTCTTCTGGCTATAGAATCTGATGACTGTGTTTAAACTGCACGTATGTCTAAGCTATTGTAACTCACATGGGTTTGATCCTATGATGTTATTGGTTGAAGAGAGCGGAGGGGATAAATAAAGGAGTTTTAGAATAAATGTTGAACAGGGGAACAAGGGAAATGGTTTCATGAAAGGAAAGCAGAATGTAAGGAAGGAATAGGAATATGGACTAAAGGTTGAAGGTGAAGTGGAATTGTGATGTCTATCTTTCAATGCAATGTGACAATTATATTATAACAAATGTTGAAGGGCCAGATTCATGCAGATTCATGCAGTTTAGTTACCATCATATACAAGGTACTTTTTTTATTATTACATAGAATAGGGAAATTGGTAAAAATAAAAACTGTTTGGATAAATGGACTCTGTGAGTTGGCTTTCCCATTTGAAGCTTTTTCTATAATGGGTTGTCGGATAATCGAACCCATACCTGTACTTTAGCAGTAGAGTTTCTGTTAAGTGTGATATGGCAGCATTTGCCTGCACATTTTGGGAGAATGCCAATAATAACACAACAGCTGACACGAGGAAGCGCATGAATGGCGTGTTGTTTTCAGTGTGAGAAAAGAATGTTTTTGCAGATAATTTAGAACATGTGATCTAAATATCTGTCTCTGATATGTTTAGCTTTAGCTGATCTTATTGTGAAAGATATAGGGACCATGTAAAGTCTGTACACAACTATGCCCCCTTTAGGATACTTATTAGACCTGTTCCTGACATGGGCATAGCTCTGTTAACAAATAGAGTGCTAACCAGCATGGAAAGATTTCATGCACAGGAATTTATAACAATCATTATTACCATATAAGGCAGTCATTCTTGGATTTCATGAGGCAGGGGCACAGGTCTGGACCTTTATAACATTTGTTTTTATAGTCTTTGGGTTTAACATATCACATATTTCCCTCTAAACATGTGGGTAGAGCCCCTTTATCACATCAGAAGCTTACTGATATGAATACAGTTTCAGGCACCCTGATATAGTTTTAAAAATATCAAGAGAAACAAATGTATTCCTGTAGGCCAGCAATTTAGCTTCCAGTATAGGCTTACCCATTTACTGCTTTGGGCACAGTAGCAAGGTATACACACAATTTGGTGTGCCATACTATGTATGGTTAGTATGGCTGACTTTAACCACTGGGTTCAATAGAAACGAATATATATCCTCCCATTGTTTGGGTGCTTTGTTTTTCTCTCAAAAATATACTTAATGTTAATTGGCAGCAGATAAAGGATGTGTGTGTTCTGTTCGGGCAGACACTGACCTATAAAAGGGGATTTAATAACAACATGCATTTGAGCCTAACGTGCCACATAAATGGCCAACAATGTCAATAGAACCAATTTTATTTAGGTAGTACGTAATGCTGTATTAATAAATGAGCTCCTAACTGAGAAGTTGTGTGCCACCTGGTATTGAAGGAATGGGAGTCATGGAGTGATAGGGTGCAAGAGCTTTGTGCTCTTCACTTGTGGATATAAACTTGAGACTGTGTATGAGCCCACTCTTTGTAAATGAGGCCAAAGTATGTAAACAGGAAAAGGGGGTTTCCCTAGGAGAGAATCACAGGATACTAAAGAGACACCAAAAGAGAGCCGAGGCGGGCTAGAGGAAAACCAAGAAAAATAATATATACCAGTTGAAAGGAGTGGTCAGCAGTACCTGCTGCTTAGTTTTTCTATCTATTTATATGACATTGTTTGTATTTCCCACTACCATACAACATTATGCAAATACAAAATCATTACAACTCAATATACTCTCTGTATGCTGCTGTATTATCAAGCCCTTACATAACACATCATTAGGGAAAGGCCAGGGAATTTTTATGGATGAAAGCACAAGGCATTTCATCTTTTAAACCACCGTTTCTTAGAAGTATGGTAAACTATTGGGAACATTTTGGACATAGGGGCCCCCAAAACAGTCACATTTGGGTTTAATTTATATAACTTTTAGCACTGCTATTTGTTGTTCATTATGCTTTAGAGAATTAATATTAGCATCAGCTTGCACTCCTCCCTAACCTGTAGAATTACATTACCATTACGGGAGACGCTATAAGAAAGCACTAATGCTTTCCTGTTTGTTACAAAGGTATGGGACCTGTTATACAGAATGTTTGGGACTAGGGGTTATCCAGAGAACAGATCTTTCCATAATTTGGATCTTCCTACCTCACGTCTACTAGAAAATCATGTAAACATTACGTAAACCCAATAACCTGGTTTTGCTTCCAATAAGGATTCATTATATCTTAGTTTGGCTCAAGGACAAGGTACAGGTATGGGACCTCTTATGCAGAATGCTTGGGATCTGTTATCCAGAATGCTTGGGACCTAGGGTTTCCAGGTAATGGATCTTTCCATAATTTGGATCTTCATACAGTAAGTCTACTAGAAAATCAAATATACATTAAATAAACCCAATAGACTGGTTTTGCTTTCAATAAGGATTCATTATGTCTTATTTGGGATCAAGTACAAGGCATTGTTTTATTATTACAGAGAAAAAGGAAATCATTTTAAAAAATTTGGATTATTTGGAAAAAATGAAGTCTATGGGAGATGGGCATTCTGTAATTCAGAGCTTTATGGAGAACAGGTTTACAGATAATGGATCCCATACTTCTACTAAAAATTATTTAAATATTAAACCCAATAGAATTGTTTTACTACAAACTGGTTGGAATCAGGTACAATGTACTATATTTATTATTACACAGAAAAAGGAACTTAAAATGTTTAATTAATTATTTAATTAAATGTAGTCTATGGAAAATGGCCTTTCCATAATTTGGAGCTTTATGGATAATGGGTTTGCGGATAATGAATCCTACACCTGTAATGCACATGACTGCTGTATCAATTAGTAGTCACGAACCGAATCCTGGATTCGGTGCATCTCAAATATTCATATATATTTCAGTAAATATTGTAGTCATTTTTGACATGTTAAAACATTAAGTTGTCCTTGGATGTGGAAGCATCTGTTTTAAGTATCATTCTGTAGATGCTGTGTTTAGCTGGCCAGGAGCCAAAAGCTGGCTTATGATGAACAGTGATGGATTTGCCCCATGATGCTGCTCCAGGTCTTTGGGACTGTGACTGTGGGCCAGTGTACTATTCTCAGGTTCATGGCTGACTACTGAAAACATATTATAGAAATGAAGCTTTCGCTATATTTGCATCTTTTGCACATTTCTGGCCCACAAGCCTGTACATTTCAATCATATTCTGATTTCAACTACATGCTGTTTATCAGTGTTATTATATTCTCATATTAATGCATGTTAAGAAAGCTGTACACAGAGTTTTCCGATGAAAGGGCACATCAATGGCCAAGTAGCACTGATCTCATTATCAGGAGATCTAAACAGAAAGTGATATGAGCAGCAGCCCCTTTCTATTCAGTGTCTACCAATGTAACAGAGGCCTAGTACTTTAGCGGTGCAAGTGGGGGAGTTAACCATTTTGCAATTTCAATAGAGAGTGTTCACAAAACACACCATCTTTACAATGTGTTGTTAGCCCCCAATGATAGTTTGCTATAGGACCCAGTAACATCAGATGTCTATTAGTGGAATCAGCAGATCACATTTTCATCCAAGCTGACTGATTGTAATCCAGTAGCAGAGGCTCATTTACACATGAGTGCAGTAAATGCAGTTTTGCCATCCTATATAATAAAGTTCAAGTGTCTCTGCGTCCAGTCCCTGTGTC
>CM044434.1:74356694-74368560 GCA_024363595.1 Xenopus borealis | reverse complement strand
ATATATATATAAATATATAAAGCAACAGTACTTTCAGGTAGTCATTCAGTCTGATAAAAGGATCAGGATACAAAGTAGAGAACAGATAAGCCCTGTAGAATATAATGGTATTTTATATGTTGTCTGCTATGTAACCTGTGCTTGCAGCTTTTAATGGCTGCCCCATGGCTACACAGCTTGTTTATATAAACTATGGCAGACTTTCTAAAGCATTCGATTTTTTTTATCAGTGCAGGGCAACAGTATATTATAATTTAATTACTTTAAAACACTTTCTCTTGTTTGGTGTTACGGTTCCTTTAAGAAAGGAGAGAGAGCTGCAGATATACAGTATTTTTCATCTGATCAGCTACATACAACATGTTAGGCAAGATTTCTTTGTTAAAAGAGCTGAACTTGAGTGAATATGCCTATGTCAATATCAACTACTACATGACTTCGTTTATACCCCACTAAATGTTGTTTCTTTGTAAAAGGCTTCAGTTTATTTGTGAGGCTTATAAGAAGAAACAGACACAGACATGCACCTCGTCATTTCTTTAATAGCAGGCAAGTGCAAGTTTTGTAAAAGATTCTGGAGAAAGTCTTAATTACAAAAGAGGCGGGGAAAAAAAGCTGTTAAGAGTGTCCGTATGCAATTTTTATATGCAAAACTGCCCCCTTCTCCCTGCAACCCTATAACTTAAAATAGAATTTATATATTTATATTGCACAAACAATTAAGCTTTTAGGATGAGGAACTCACCATAAGAAAGGCTGCTGTACATAACGTAGGCTCACAATGCTTTGCAAAACTGGGATCCAGTTTCCAAGTGTGCAGTGTTGCAAGGATTCCAAGCTTTAACCAGTGAGAATGTAAAATACAACTCCTCTCCACGGCCTCTAGAAGCAAGCTTGCTGCAGAGTTCTGCAATCTACTTTAATCTATTCCCAGTCCCTGTTTTTATTAGTATTCTCTTGTCTTAGTAAAAGATCTCTAGCTACTCCGGCCACACAATGGAGAGATTAGGAGTGTACATCTACACTCTTTTATATACTGCCTCACAGAGCTACCATTCAGCAACTAAGCTTTTAAAAATATTAGACAAAGTAGTTGCAAGGACAGTGGGACCAGATAGGCGCAGTCTGAACTATGAAACAGAAAGTTATGTTTACATGTATAGGCCACAAACCATTCACGAGGGAGGATGCACTTTACCTGGTGGTATCCGGTTTGTCTAGGTCTGCCTTCTGCTGCAAAGTTTTGTACAAGCAAACCCAAGTCACGCATACTGGAAAATGACCCTTGTTATAACATATACCACTTTGTACTTTATAACCCCCCTACTTGTGTAGACAGATATATCCAGGGCCTTAGCAATGAAGGGGTCAATATGCAAACTGTAAATCTAAGTAGGTAACCCCCACAGTGCCAGTACAATCTGTCACTGGCTTCTTCCCATGTCATGATGTAAAAAAGCTGGGCATTTGTTGTTCAATTGTAGCAGCACGTGGGTGAAGATGAGAGGACAAACACAGGGTCAGATTCCTGATATACTGTCCAGATGTACACTCAATATACACAATTTGTATGCTGTTCATTCCCAGTTCTCCCAATCTTCGTCTTCCACCTAGAAAGCAGCACAATTTGTTCATTAAAGCTAGGTCATTGATAGAGATGATTTTGTAAGTGTTTTCAGTAAAAACAGAAGCTATCATTGCCCTACATTGTATGAACAAACCAGTTATAATCAAGATACGATTTACTATACATTTGCCATTAATAACACCAGAATGCTAAATATAGTACAATTATTTAACCTTTGTTATATTTACCAATCTAAGCAACAGTAAATTAAACTGGCTGGCTTCCTAGTGACTAATGATATTGCCTTATTTGTAAGGAATACTGAAATGTATCGGCTATGAGAAGAGGAACAATGCCTCTTAAAATGTTCATGTTGTAATGGTAGCATTACGGAATGAAGTATACCACTAGCAAGTGGAAATGAAGCCATGGGAACAACAGAGAAGGAAAAGACCACTGTTTTGAAGAGTAGATAAAACTAAATGGTTCCTATGCAGTGTCTACAATACTTGAATGTCATCACAATAGTGAACTACATTATCTTTGACAGTAAAAAGTCTTTTTAAATTAATTAGTATACACTGAAAACAAAACAGACAAATTAAACTAAATTGCAAAGCCTTTATTAAGAAATAACTTAGTGAAACTCAGCTTCTGCTCCTCTTCAGAAAAGGCAACAGGATGATGATCCATAGTGTGGTGCTTGATTTCTGAAGAGGAGCACGTTCAGAGTTTCGGTAAGTTATTTCTTTATAAAGACTTTGCGATTTTAAAGTTTCATTTGTTTCAGAAAAGTTAACTGGAGAAAAATATCCAATAATCCAATAGTATACCTAAGACTGAACCCCTCATCGGTGGAAGACCCCAACAAGGATATAAAATAATGGATCTATGGAATGTTTAATGTATGCTATGTGGTTTACTATCGGTTATATTAGACATGTAACACAGTGTCTTCTCTTGTCTTGATTATACCTTGTAAAATGCTGATTTTTATTCATTCAATAAACTACCAGAATTAAAAAAAAGTAATTTGTCTTGGTGGGTTTTTTTCAATGTATACGAACGGATTTTTAAAAATTTTTTGATGTTACTAGTCCTTTAACAGGATACGTTCATACAGGTTAATATCAAATGTGACAACTGCTTTTCCATCAATTCTTTTGTAATATTATAGATGCATGTCTTAAACCTGTGTTTATCACTATCCAAAGTTAGCAGTATCCCAGCCATTTACAGGCATACCCACCTCACCAGAGACCTCAACCCTGGATAATGCCATCTGAACTTCTTCTTCTGTCATGTCAAAATCCTTTTCCCAGTCCTCGCTGACATCTGTGCTGGATCCTAAGAAAATATAGGAAAAAAATTGTAAATCACAGCTGATTTGCCAAGGCTAATTCACATGAACCATCAAACAGAATATGGCAAAGGGTGAATATACAATATTTTGAATTCCAACAAGAAAATAATACACACAAGAACAATGTCCAGAAAGCATTGCACATGTGTAGGATGTTGGCAGGAAACGTAAAATTCATGTACTTTGACTTGTTCATTGACTATATTAAAATTACCTTTTTGCCCATTGTTAGAAGGGGTAGATTTGCCACTGTCACTGTTTAACTCAAACACACGCAGATCAGATGGTGGTTCTTCTCTGTGAGTCCCCAATTGTGCATTTGATTTTCCTGTTTGCTCTACAGGTACAGGTGCTGAGCTTTCATCTGTTTCAGCTTCAATTTCCGCCTTGGTTACTGTAAGTGTGCTGAGATTGGGATCTTTTGAAAAGGTCTGCTCAGTATATTCTGGGTTTGCAATCTGAGTAATAGGGGAAATACTCTCACTGCTCTCTGAAGGGCTGGTAACAGAAGTGTGGTCTCTGTTCAGTTCAGCCGTTTTTCCTGATTTGTCTTCTACATGCAGGGTAGGAATAGTCGGGGGTGATATCACATACTTCTCTTTCAGTTTGAGGGCAGGTGCTGAGGCAGCTCCCACAAAGTCCTCTGCAGACAGAAAACAAATGCACTTTCCTAAGCGAATGCAATTACTATTAGACTGTGCTTCTGCAACAGGACTGGTGAAGTAGAAACATGCTAAGGTAAAATTTGCAAACAGACCCATTGACTCATCATGAGAAGGAGAACTAATCATGGCTATAAAGTTGCTATGAAAGGTATTTGTCTTGCCACTAGTAAATTAATACTTCTAACATCTTTGCTGGAAATGTATTCAAGCACTTATTATGTTGGATAGTGTTAACTTGAAGCTAAGCATGTTCAGTTGATACTAAATAAAAAATTTACCTATATCTCCCACTGTTCCCTGACAGGTTGTGGGGAACTAAGACAAAACATTTATCAACAGACTGCACTAGAAGGACGTGTGTGTCAGATAAAGGTTTAAACGAGTGGTACCAAGAAAGACACAACAGAGTACATTAGAAACTCACCCTCTTCTTCCTCCCATTTTGGCTCTTCTGAATGTACACTCTGATTAGCCCTCTGCTTTAGGGCATCTCTTCTTGCCTCCTCCTGTGCAGGGAACGACATTTTTAATGTACTATGTCCAATGTATTAGGGCCAACTAATCAGATCAGCCTAATTTGGGCTCCTAGTGTGTATAGCTTAAACAGAATTTTTTTTAAGATGCAAGGTATCAGGAAGGAAGAGAATCGACACAGTAAGTTTTGCATACTTTGCCATTTTATACTACAGAACCTACCTGCTCCAGCTGATGGACTTTATAGAAGTACCTCTGCCAGAATTCAGAATGAGACACAGCTGCTGGCACCTGAGACAGAGCATTTCACAACTTAGCAATGTCCTCTTTCATTTTCAAACTACACTATAGAAGGATCAATATTAACAATGGTCAATAAGGTTCAGTAGTATCATATTATTCTTATCAAACTAATTATAAACAATGCAGTGTATGGAATTATAGTTTGATATATTGATAGAATTAGCACAGCTTAGTTTGGTGCTACAGGCACTGGGAGATTAAGGCTGGCTATACAGCCAGTAGGTATAAAAAGCATTGCTTAACACCAAATGATCATACAGTATATAAAGCATAGTAAGATAGTGTAAAAGTCAAAATATTTATCATAAAATCTTTTGCAACTTCCATGTATAATAGTTGGAGTACAAGTCAATCAAGGAAGCAAGGAGGAGCCTTAGCACTTCCTGTTGATGATCATTTGGAAAGACAAACTGAACAACACAAAAGTTGTCAGGCTGTGTATGGCCCATTGTTTTTTTATTCATCCATTCATTAAGCCTGTAGGCCAATCAGTTTAAAGGGATACTGTCATGGGGAAAAAACATTTTTTCAAACTGCATCAGTTAATAGTGCTGTTTCAGAGGAATTCTGCATTGAAATCCATTTCTCAAAAGAGCAAACAGATTTTTTTTATATTTCATTTTGAAATCTGACATGGGGCTAGACATATTGTCAATTTCCAAGCTGCCCTAAGTCATGTGACTTGTGCTCTGATAAACTTCAATCACTCTTTACTGCTGTACTGCAAGTTGTAGTGATATCACCCCCTCCCTTTTTCTCCCCCAGCAGCCTAACAACAGAACAATGGGAAGGTAACCAGATAACAGCTCCCTAACACAAGATAACAGCTACCTGGTAGATCTAAGAATAGCACTCAATAGTAAAAATCCATGTCCCACTGAGTACTATTCAGTTACATTGAGAAGGAAAAACAACAGCCTGCCAGAAAGCAGTTCCCTCCTAAAGTGCTGGCATAAATCACATGACCGGGGTAGCTGGGAAATTGACAAAATGGCTAGCCCCATGTCAAATCTGTTTGCTCTTTTGAGAAATGGATTTCAGTGGAGAAGTCTACTGGAGAAGCACTATTAACTGATGCATTTTGAAAAAAAAACATGTTTTCCCATGACAGAATCCCTTTAATACCATGATGGTACTGGCCAGTGAATGGCCATCTTAAGTCAATTTCTTAGGGCAATAAAATTTTTTCAAGGAACCAACTTCCATCCTCCAATTTGAACTGACTTCCAAATCAGCGTTAATTTTCCTAGCTAGATCATTTGGCAGGATATTCAACTAAACAGAACTCTGCCCAATTTGGAGCAGGACTGCATTAGCTCGCCAATGAGGTCCTGATCTGATTTTCAAACCTACCCAATAGATATCTGGCCAATATTTGGCCAGGCAGACAGTCCTAAGAAGGGGCTGAGTTGGCAGCTTTTATCGGTACATGCACAACCAGCTTTTTACCATATAAAAATTCACAGTGCTGTGATTAATACTGCAGGAATTAGAGAACTGTAGCTTGGGAGAGAAATGAAAATTTGATAAAGTTGCTTACCATTTTGGTAAAAAGAGCACGGATAGATGGGCTTGTTATCAAAAGCTGAGATATTTCTGCTTTTCTTTGCTCTGGGTCCCAATAAGCAAGCCATGCATCAAACTCTGCAGGGGAACCTGAAAAACACAAGCAAAAAAATCTGTGATATTGGCAAATATTTACTAAAGGTACAATCTTTATAGATTACTATTAACTAAGTTCAGCGCATTACCATCAGGCTCATTGCAGTAAGTGGCAGGATCTGACTGCAAACTGTACAAGCGTGCCTGCAAAAGAGAGAGAATTTTAACTTAACAAAACTAAACAGATTGTGTCCAGCTTCTAGTCACCTGGTAACTAACATTTCTTCAAAGTCAAAGGGCTGCACACAGCCACACAAAGCCAACTGTGGAGCACACTCATAATTATGTGAAAATACATAACTTCTCCGGAACCAACTACCTCTCTGCACACAAAACAGTAAAGTTGACTGTACATTTAAAGATCCACTTGTTTAGTGAGGTTACCAAACAAACTGATCCTTTTTCAGGTGGCCGATATCAGGCTCTGGTATGCAGGCCACCAGGACGAGGATCACATCAATGAGCCAAAACGGTTCTTGTACGAACAGGATTTTTTAACCTGACCAATTTTCAGCCACATATCAGTTGGTCAGGCATGTTGAAGGCCAACACAAGGACAGATAATCTGCCAATTTAGACTGAATGGGCATGATCTGCATCTTAAATCTCCCCATGTATGGCCACTTGAAGTACAAAGCAAAGAAGAAATCAGAAGGAAAACTGAACATTTAGGGTTTTGAAGAAGTAGGCAAAATAATATATTAAAACAATTGTTTTATGTAGCCATTACTGCACTGCATCTTTATTTAATCATTATCATTTTCTGGGTTGAGTGGCTCAAATCAGAACTAGAGGTTGCTCATGAAGGCTGCCAGGTGAGTTTTTGCTTTGAACATGTATTATCATTTCCCTGCTGTTCCATATTCAGGACCACCTGCAATTTGATTGCTTTATTACGGTGGGTAAAGGACCTGCTTCTGTAGTTTTTCACTAGCTGTGGGTAGCTCTGTAGTATCCTCCTTGCCTTTCACTTTTGGTTTGTTCCATCATCCTGCTTATCTGCTGGGGCCTGGATATCACACTGTCACAAAACAGTTTGGTTTGATTACCTTTTGATCCTTAGCATGCAGATCAAATTCAAAAGCAATTAAGCTAAACAGTTAATGTCTCATGGGCCCCCCTTCAAGTCTCTGACTAAAGCTGGCCATAGACGCAAAGATCCGATCGTAAGATGATTCCAACGATCGGATCTTTGCATCTCCCGACCTGTCACTAACCTTCAGATCAACTAAAGTAGTAAAAAGCACAGACAGCTGACGTTCTGCCCCTGACAAGGATCGTACGAAAGTTGTACGATTAAAAACCTAGTGACGGTCTCCCACTGAAAATCGTACGATCTGCAATAGACGCAAAGATATTATCGCCAGCCGACAGAAATTTTGTAACCTGGCCGATCGACCAAACGACCGATCGGCATGGCACGACAAAAGTCGGAACACTCCACACACGATCCGAAAATCGTACGAATCGAGGATTCGTACGATCGGATCGTTGCGTCTATGGCCAGCTTAAGAGGTTAGAGAGCTGCAAAGGAGGAGGTAGTGTTCTGGCCGTTATGCTAAACATCCAGGCACACTGAACTGTTTCTTTAAAGGCTGCACACTCTGAATCCTGGTCACATTTTGCTTTGGACATGTATTTGTCTAGTTCTTTGTTGGGATTAGACATGCATCTTTACTTGCTTTATTCATGTGGATAATGTAACTACCCATTTGTAAACTTTGTAATCTCTTCCTTGCTTTTTTTTTGTTTTTTTTCCATCAGAGAGTTTACCCTGCGTGTCTGTTAGGCTATGATATAATTTTTTCCATGACACCCATTGAAGCTATCTTTGTGCTTGAGAGACACTTACAAAGAGGGTCTCTTCATCATCTGTTAAGAAAACCTTCCATTTCTTGATCATAGAGAGTTCTGCTGCCACTTTATGCTTTGGATATTTAAAGGCACTGTGCATTTATTCTTCTGGGCTTTATCAACATGTTATAAACAGGTGGGGCAGCCATATTTATGTCCAGTTCAGTGAATTAACCTGCAAGTCTATGCTGCTCCCACTTGTAACTTGGAGCCAAATGTAATGAATGACAGGTCTCCTGTTGTTGACAGAGTAAACAATACTGCACATTACTTATAATGCAAATAATATCTGTATCATCCCCTGCAATTGTAGCTGCACCAGGGCACTACAGTGATGCTGCCAATTGTGATGGTCACCAGCACAGACTGTATTGACATGTATGCTAACATCATCAGTAATAAGCACTGTAACTCATCCACAACAACAACAGATAATTTTGTGAAAATAAATAATTTAATAGTTATTTAGCAATACCCATCTCTCTGTGTCCAAAAGAATTCATTGTTAACAAGCTGGATAAAAATATTAGCCATGTTACATCCTAAATTGGCAGAATGCGAAGACTGGCTAAACCACCTGAAGCAAGATCTGCTCAACTTAACAGCATTATAATAAATCTCTAACTGTAGTCAGAGAATGTTCTAGTGTTCATCCAATGCATAAGGAAACAGATTGCTTTACCTTGGTACTGTCATATAGTTCTGTTGTACCAGATGGGGTAGCCATAAGAGTGATCACATCACAATCAATGGTTTTGTCAGGAGATGGGGCAAATGTGTCTGAAATTACGCCTAGGAAGTCGGACAACCCTTTCTTTACTTTCTCTGTGGTCCCAGAAGATCCCTCCACCTGCAAAGACAGAAAAGTGTTTAATCATATTTCCTGTAAAGCTACAGCTATATGACAAAATTACTGCATTTTTCTTATCACGAAACCTGCATCATCTATGTTATAAACAACTGCGACAGGAAGAAAACTAACTTTTCACTAATCAAAAGCAGAAACGCATGTTGAACAAGGGGTATATATCTCTTTAAAATAATCAAGGTTTGTAATCTAAGGTCCAATATCTCTGGTGCTTTCTGTAAACACATACAAGATAAAAACCTCTCTTTTAAACAATATTAGAAAGGGAACAATAACATAATATATATATGCAATATATCAGTTTTTTTTTTGCATTATTTAGTCATACCAACTCTCACAGAAAGTTTTCTGAAGTCAGGAGACAGTCAGGCTCAGACTGTATGGACTTACATTATGCCCACTGATTTAGACTTACAACTAGCTTCTCCTTCACAACACTGGCAGTTGCTGCAATAGTGCATGCCGTATCATGCTGTACAACACGGGTGAACTCATTCAGGTCCCTCTTCATGAATTCTAGAGCCTCTGCAGACTAAAAGCAGACAAATAACTGGTAAGAAATAAACTGGTAAGAAATGGTGCATACACTGCAGTATTAAAAGAGAACATTAAACGGAAAGTCAGCCCAAAAAGTATTTTTTGCCTAATAAAAGAAAACATGATTCTAAGCAACTTTGCAATATACATTTATTATAAATGGTCTATGATTTTAAGTGATTTGTATATGTATTGCCATTGAAAGCAGTTTTGCCCCTTTCTTTTCTCTGTCATGGTGACTCAGACTGTTGATACAATGTAAGTCAATGCAGTTGATTAACAGACCTGTCTTTGCTGGGGAACTAAGACTTTTGCAACACTGTAAGTAAAGTAAATGCTGCTTTCAATAGCAATTGTTTTTGCAAATAGTGGTTTATTAAATGTTTACTGGAAAGTTGCTTAGAATTAGATTTTCTTTTAAAGGACACCTATTGTAAAAAAAAAAAGTTACCCCCAACCAAAAGTGCGGGCTAATAGAGCCCGCATTCCAGTTGGGGATAACAGTACTTTTTAAAAAAAAAATATATGCCCCCCGCCTGCGCTAGCAAACTCGCACCAGGAGGGAGCTCCTGATGCGAGCTGCCATGACAGTGGAAGCACATGCACATTAAGAAAAGCGGCCCCTGAAATTGAGGCCGCTTTTCACTATGCGCATGAAGTCACGTGTGCATAGTGCGCATACGCTTCCACTGTCATGGCGGCTCACACCAGGCATTTTTTTTTTTTAAAGTTATGTTAACCACAATTGGAATGAGGGCTGTATCAGCCCACGCCTTTGGTTGGGGGTAACTTTTTTTTTGCAATAGGTGCCCTTTAAGTAAAATTGCTTGGGGGGTTGACTTGCCCTTGAAACCAGCTTTCTAATCTATTCTCTTTCGCTAGGCATCATGAGCTTAAACTTTTTTTTTAAAAGATACAGTGTAGTAAAGTGCATTTGTAACAGTACACAAATCTTGAGTTGTTTTTTATTTACCTTGCTCTTTGTTATTAGCCCCTAGGCTAATAGCACACAAAAGTTTTGACTGCCATTTATACCAGATGGACAAAATAACCGTCAAAGGTGCTCCAATAAGCATCTGTCAGCAGAGGACTGTGTTCCACCGCTATATGTGTTGAGAAGTTTGAAAAATTGTTGATCACCAATTTTTTTGCCTGGTGGTAGCAGTGGTCTAAAGTTCATGTGTGCAATTATTTTCTGAGATATCTAATATATATTCATTTCGTATACATAGCTTGTAATCAATATTTAAGCAATATTTTCCATGGAACATAATGCTAACAATGCTTTGATGGATGTAGATCATAATGGAACAACTAAAAGCAGACCTCACACGTATGGGCACTCCTGCCTTAGCATGTACATATATTCAATGATTATCAATTTCTGGAAATTCTATTTATAATCTGAATATTAAAGTAAGTTTTTCTATATAAAGATGTTTGTATTTTATGCTTACTTTATTATTAGAAGAATGTAATTTTATTAAATTGCTGCCACTTACTTTGTCTCGTACAGAAGTGTAACTCTGCTGTAACCAGCTTCTCCACCAGCTTCCATCTTCCCTGCAAAGAAACCCATAAGAGCTGAGAGAAGAAACAAAGCACAAAATGTAAACGCAAATAAAAAACCTGTATAAAAAAAACAAAAGCTATTTATCTTGGCATGTGCCATTGTTTCTAAAGAGAGGACAAGTCAATACTGTATGCAGGATTATAATAACAAAGCACAAAATATAAAAGCAAATAAAAAAACCTGTATTTAAAAAAAAAAAAAAAGATATTTATCTTGGCGAATGTCATTCTTTCTAAAGAGAGGACATGTCAATACTACTTTGATAGATGCAGCCTTATGATAGCAAATGAAAAAGGTATTTTATAACGCAATAAATATAAAAATATATAAATCAGGATTAAGACTGCATATTTATGTTCTGCAAGATTAATAGAGGGCTCAAAAATTAAATAAAGAGTATGATGAGGAGCAAGGAAAAAAACTAAGTTTTATATTAGATGAGTGAAGAGATTCCTTGTGGATTTATTCAGAAATTGTGTACAGTAGGCAGGTATGTTACAGACAGCTGAGGGGTGGGGAATGCAGCGATTAGGAGGTGACACAAGACAACAACAAATACATTTAGGTGTCTGATTAAAGAGACTGCCACTTAGGAAGGATTTCGTTCGGGATCTTGTGTGACATCGTGAGGTTATTGTGATAATAGCAGCCGGGTTATAGGCTTAAATAATACGACACAGCAATCACCGCGCAACAGCAATTACAAAAAGAAGAGACTTGTCCAGTTTAAGCTTTTCCGATCATTTTCCCCATTACAACCACAGGCACCCAATGTGGGGAAGTGTGTGGTCGCAGTGGGGGATATTGTGCTACAAGAGCCGGAGGGCAGTAAACCAGACTTCAGTGATCTACCGTATAGTGGACTTCTAGTAGTACATTGAAGTGTAAGCGTGCTACGTTTAAACGAATCATTTTTCAGACTCGCATGACAACAAACAAGACTCTCACCCTTCTGCCATCTTCACTCCGTGACATCACCAATATTTACCGACCTATGACC
>CM044434.1:74137740-74169641 GCA_024363595.1 Xenopus borealis | reverse complement strand
GGCTAATGCATTGCCCTGCTGACTCTGCCACACAAACAACGAGCCCGCCATGAAACGAGGAATGATCTGTGCAGAGGGAAAATAAAAGGGAAACTACAGTGAAAACACAGTGACACACCGGGATCCCCAGCTGTTCACGTTCACTGGGTGAGTACTACTCTACTGCATATGGAGCTTTCTTGCTCACATACCTATGAATAGTTTTATGAGCTCATTGTTATAATGTCATTAAAAACAAGAAATTGAGGAGAAGCCTTTATTCTAACAGTGTTTCCCACTATTTGTTCAGGCGTTACGAGCCCCCCCCCCTTGCATTTTAACACTACTTAGCCTTGTTGACACTAGTTCTGTGCATTAAATGAGATCATCTGGGACTGGGACCAACATTACAAATCTGGAGACCGTATCTGCTATTCATAAGGCAACTGGATGAATGAGGGACAGGAGTATTCTGAATGGATAATGTGAAGGAGGAGGACTGACACATATTAATGATAAAGTTATGCACATGAATCACGTCCCGGCATCCAAATCAATGCATGTAGGACACACAGTATTATATTCGCATCTGGATGTATGTATGTATGTTTATACTGACTAGAAGGTTTACAAACCAATCATAGTCATAACAGAGTCGCACACATCAAACTTCTAATTGGACTGAATGAAAAGTCGCAGGTAAGAACTACATTAGATCCGATGTGACACGACTGTCGGATGTGGACGCAGTAAGCAGCATCTTCATCCTACAGTCAGACTGTGTAGTTCTTACCTGCGGCTTTTCATTCAGTCCAATTATATTTTGATGCGTGCGACTCCATCCGATTTCTTGCGTGCGTTTTGTCGCTGGGCGTCAATCCGATGAAAAAAGCTGGTGGAGTTTCACCTATAAGCTGGCAGATCACACCATCAGGATGGTAGTTCATGGTGCAACTAAATATCACTTGAGCATATGTAGGACTATTTTAGTAGATCTGGAGCTGCAACAGAGATGCCGAAATTCATTGGCTAGGGAATTATCTTAAAGTATTATTATATAAAGTAATGTGTGTGTGTATTTATAAAGAACATATTATATTTTCAATATTATGGAGGCACCGAATCCAGGATTCGGTATAGGATTTGGCCTTTTTCAGCAGGGTTCAGATTTGGCCAACCTATCTGTCCAGCCGATCCGAATCCGAACCCTAATTTGCATATGCAAATTAGGGCCCATGAGGGAAATTGCATGACTTTTTGTCATAAAACAAGTAAGTAAAAAATGTTTTTCCCTTCCCACCCCTAATTTGCATATGCATATACAGACGGGTATATATATATATATATATATATATATATATATATATATATATATATATATACCTGTCTGTACGGGATTTGTTTTTGTCCCCTCTCAGTCATTGCAGTGTTCTGGTTTTTCCAGCTCATGCTTTGTGACAGATAGCAGCTGTACTATGCCAGGGAAGGGAAAGGGTGACGCCCAGCTGTCAGGGCATATATCACAGCATACATCCACCCAGGATTTCCCAACAGCTGCAGGGGTTTAAAAGACACCATTGTGACACAAGGAAGCACTTCACACCAATTTCATCAGCTGATCAAAACATTCACTTAGAGTTTTAACGTGGTTGCTCCCTCAGGAAATCATTAAACGTCCATACTGCTTGTATGAGATGTGTATGAGATGAAGGGTGTTACATGTACTCCAACACAAGTGAATCAGTTGGAAATCCATACCATGCTTTTAAAGTGGCTATATTTTCTTCATCGTAAAGAACACTATAGCTTTGTAGCATTCCTCCAGTTATAACCCACTCGATTGGGTAAGATGGCACAGTTTGTTATTTGTGTGCTATTTGGTGCTGTGGTGCAGTTTTCTTTCTTGCATGTACCTTGTGGTTTCACTTACCATACACCTGGCTAGTACTAGAAGAAGAAGGGCATATGCTTGCCTTAAACAGTTGGAAAGACAGTCACAGAAGGCTTTTCGTGGGGTTCACTTTTTACACATCTTGAGAGTGCTGCATGCATCAAAGTGCACTGATTTTCTAAAGGCACATGGTGAAAGGACTCCGTTATTAAAGGACCAGTAACATCAAAAAATGAAATTGTTTTAAAGTAATAAAAATATAATACAGTGTTGCCCTGCACTGGTAAAACAGCAGTGTTTGCTTCAGAAACACTACTATACTTTATATAAATAAGCTGTTGTGTAGCCATGGAGGCAGCCATTCAAAGCAGAAAAGGTTCAAATTACACAGCAGAAAGCAGATAAGCTGTGTAAAACATATTATCTGTTATCCATTAATTATCCTGTGCCATATAGCCATTTTTCAATTTCCATCATTGCTACTTAGCAGCTTGTTTAAATGAACTATACAAGTGTTTCTGAAGCAAACAGATCAGTGTAGGGCAACACTACATGATATTTTCTTTACTTTAAAACACTTTCAATTTTTGGTGTTATTGTTCCTTTAAAGGTATAACCAGGCCAGTTGTGCTGCAGTATCATGCAATACAGTACTTTATTGTATGTGGCCATACGGAGCACAGCCATACACATGCTTCATTCAGAGACTTTAGAAAAAACTGTGGAACAAGTAACTGCCATTTTCTGCACTGTATTACAGCTGTACAAGAGGCCTGCTACCAATGAAGATACAAGGCTTTCTAATTTCTGTATTTATAGACTGGCCATCAATGCCCAATTATCTCTAGTGTAAGTGTACCACATCACCAGAAAATTCCAGGCATGACTAATAATTGCATACCTCCCAACGTCCCATTTTTACCGATTTTGACAGCTCAGCCCGCAGTCCTGGGTTTGTTACTGATATTTCCCAACTTTCTCTTTGATCTCCTGCACTGATCAGCCAGAAAAAGATACAAAGCTTCTAACTTAATTGGCTTTTGGCAGAGAGCCCACAATAGATACTTAGTAAAACCTGACCTGCGCCCGCCCGAGCCTGACTCCTAGCTTCCCTTTATAGACCTGCCCAGCAGGCCCGTGGCTATAAAGCCGGAAGCCAGATGTCAGAAGCCAGCAGTTGAAGGTGGTGGGCAGAGAGAGCAGAAGGAAGAGCTCAACCCAGACCCACCCACCACCCACAAAGGGGGGTGCAAAGTCGGCTTGAACCCTACCTACCTGCGGGTCCCGTTGGTATTGGGCCAGCCTGCACATCACTAATACTTTTGTAACAGTTTCAGATAAGAAAGTCTCTTGGGAGAACACAAACTCACAGCTTAAATGGCAATTCACCTTAATTTGCAAAACTGTAACAACACTGAAAAAAAAGTTTTGAAATGTGTTACAGACTTTCATAACCTGCCAAATTTTGTAAAATGGACATGGTAATTAAGTAGTATGGTCACAAAAATGGACATGGTCAAATATTTTTTTCCCTCTTTCTCTTTCCAAAATTTTGGGAGGTATGTAATTGCACAAACTGCAAAGTGATTATATAAAATACAGTCAGCACAGCCGTATTCACGTATTTTTCCGATATTTTAGTTGATCTAGTAACCTTACTCTGTGGTGCCTGGCAAAAACACAGAGTGTCACTTAATATCATGTGCTGTTTTGAAACACAGGCCACGGTTTCATTTCCATGATATCTGTTATTTCTACCACATACTACATTTCTTTTCCCATACTGGGGTCTCCTTTCACTCATGCAAGGACATCATTTGCTTCTCCTGGAAAACAAATTAGTGCACAAGTTCCAGTACACATTTTTTTTTTACTGCTTCTGTGTAGGATTGGCTTTACTCCTGGGTCATATCGTCACTTCTGGCATGCACCGTCTAAATGTGAATTGGTGTCTCATGCAGTTGCTGCAAGTTTGTTTGCAACTATGGATCCACCCTGTAGTTGCCAACAGCCTGTCTACCAGCAGCCTGGACCTGTTGCCAACAGGTCCAGGCTGCTGGTAGACCCAATGTCCCTTTGTGCACATGTGCAATTTATCAGATAATACTGGGCAAGTGAATTGGTGCTCAACGTGTATTAGTGCTTTGTACTTAATTGGGGTATCTAGTCTGTGACCTTACAGCTATAACAAAAATACGAACCCCAGGATACCTTTGGTGTTAAATTGAATCCTTTAAAACAGTGTATAGAGGCTACTTCTGTACTTTTGATAGTTATTTGCTCCTTAGAAACCCTTATTGTGAGGAAACCTTTTTAATAAGATGCTGCAAGGGTTCTGCCTAACTAAACTACATGTGGCTTGTGTGATTTGCAACTGTTGTGGAGAGCTAATGAGTTGAGGCATGCACAATTCTATAGAAATGGCATGTCTGGAAAAAGGTTTATTGTAGCTGTGCTGATATTACACCTAATGTGTTTTGGGATTGACTCCCTTAAGCTGGCCATAGACGTAAAGATTTTTGAAAGATCCAATTGTTATCGTGAGACCACGATTGTCTCAAAACGATCGTTTAAATGTCCGATGTGTCCATCAACTAAAAAGACCATTTCAGGCAATATTGCCTGCAAAACTGAAGGATCACAGCCTGCTTGCCCTGCAAACATAGGTAGATTGCATGGGGACCAATAAAGATTTTCTAACCTGGCCGATCAATCTTCAGACCAATGTCAGACGAAAAATCGTAAGATGTACGATCGTTTGTATCCCACTAACCGCATGATAATTTGACAGATTGGTCGGACTTCCCTAAGATCGGTCGTTCGGCAGGGAAATATCGTTGCGTCTATGGGAAGCTTTAGTGATAGGCTTAGTGTATTTGAGCAATCTGCCATAGTTCGTGACACACAATTCTATGCTGTCTGAATAGAGAGACAATCATAAGTAAGAGATTAGAAAACTATATTTGTAAATGAACAAATAAGGTCATAGTTCCCTGGAGCAAAATGAAATTGAATGAGTGCATAAGTGAGCATTTGCAAACTTGGCAAGGTTTGTGCACCAGACTCTCAAAACTGAAACAATTCCACCTTATTGGAATGTCACCCTTGATCTCTTCAATATCCATAGTAAATCTGAGCGTGTGCTAAGTCTTGTGGGCTGTTTACATAACCAACAAGAAAGTTAAGCTTGGCTATATGACAGAAGTACTTTAAAAAAAAGATGTCCAGGACAGATGATATAGAGAGAGTTAGCAAGTGAAAGACTGGGGGAGGGAGAGAAGAGGTAGGAAAACATAGGAAAAGAGGAGTGCCAAAATAAGCTTTAAAGCAGCAAGGTTGAGCTTTAGCAAAAATGAGGACGTATTATATATTTACATCAAAGTGTAATATTTGATTTATCAAGAGTCAAGAGTTTGCCATATCTCAGTATGAAGGAAGAAATAGTTTCACCCATAGGCTATTTCTCATGTTTTCTTGTCTGTGTGTTCTTAACTAAACATTTCAGAAGTGTAGACATCCCAAGATCAATTCAAGGCAATAGGCATCATATATGCCTAAAATATGTGGACAAGACACCCCTTCTAATAACTGAAATAGACTGTTTAAGCCAAAATCATCACAATTGACTAGTGATGCACCGAATCAGTTCGGGATTCGGCCAGGATGCTGCCTTTTTCAGCAGGATCCGTCCGAATCCTTCTGCCTGGCCGAACCGAATCCTAATTTGCATATGAAAATTAGGGCCAGGGAGGGAATTCAAGGAAGTAAAAAGGGGTTTCCCCTTCCCACCCCTAATTTGCATATGCAAATGAGGGTTCAGATTCTGTTCGGTATTCGGCCGAATCTTTTGGGAAGGATTCGGGGGTTCGACCGAATCCAAAATAGTGGATTCGGTCTATCCCTACAAATGACAAAGGTGCAACAACACCATAAAATTATGTTTTTGACCATTCTGTGCTTCCCACTGTTGTGACAACAGGGAAGGCTTATCCCTGTTATTCTAGTCAATGAGCAAGGCCTGATTCGCCCAATGAATGAAATACTAATAACAATGTGACAACATCTAGTGGAAAGCCCTCCTAGATTAGAAGAAAGGCTGCAGCAAAAAGAAAATCAGTGAGTTGATGGAGAAGTGGGTGCTACGCTATGATATACAATTATTTACTTCCCTACTTCTTAACCCTGTCTAATAGTTATGGAAGCTAAATGTTTTTGTTTTCATGTTAATATTTCCTAAAAAATATACTTTAGGGGGCAATTATAAAAACTCAAAATTTTCTCATTATTTTAAAAATCAAAATTCAACATAACTTCCATCCACGATTTAGTTTAATTTATTAAAAAACCCAAACAAAAATTTTACGTGCAGGAAAAGTCTCAACAAAATTGTGCAACAATTCCAATTGTGCGACATTTTAGAATTGTCGCCAGACAACCTAAAATTTTTTGAAAACCAGTGTGAAACAGTCCAAAACTCTCAAACATCATGAAGACAGAAAACATCTTCAACTTTTACTTGACTTCAACAGATTTTAACTGTAGTATTTTTGGATTTAGACTTGAGCATGGAAACTATATGTATAGTACTAGGTATCTTCCAAAGCCATGGCAAAACCTCAATAAAACAGAAGCACAAATTATTCATATATGTATGGCTTTATTTATAAAGCATGGTTCTTCATTCCAATACCTTGGCTTCCTATGTTGAGAGGCCTTAGGTGCTCAGCCTTTTATTTTTTTGAAAAACCCACTTGGGAGAAAAAAGTTTAGTAGGAAGCTGAGGTATTGGAATAAAGAAACCACACAAGAGTTAATGAACTCTCACATGGTTTTAGTAGCCGAATGATCAAGCTTGAGCATTCTTAAATCTGCTTCTAAATGTCAGAGACAAGAGAGTGGAGGTCCCTGCCTTGTAGAGCTTACTGTCCAATAGACAATATTTTCCTTTCGGAACATGGAATGTTGTAATGGTGCAAGAGATACAGAAGTGTTTGGTGCAATCTCCAGTTTTCCAGAAGACAATAAAGAACTACAGGCTGGATCGCTGTACTTGAGAGTCCACTGATTACCTGGTGGCCAGTCTGACCTTCCATATAGAAAAGTACTTCAATAACTTTATTTTTCTAATGGCTTTATTATGATATCCTGTAAATATGTGTCGCCAGTTGATGGCCAATGAAGATTGCATCACTGACAGTTTACAATACCAGATTGTAACAGATATCAGAAATGTCTAATGTCATTGCAACTACTATGAAGGCTGCTGAGAAGTATGCATACCTCACAGATGTGTTTGCTTATGGGAGTGTCTTTGACTGTCCTGGACCTGGAAGGAAGTTACATGGAGGATGTATTTTCAGACATGTATGTAAACTGGGTCACTGGTAGGGATGTGGGACAATAAAAAAAGACATTTTGGATATAACTTTACCCAGGGGGCAACAGAACCACTCCTAACCAACAAACCATCTTCCTGTTGAGCAGTCACTTGTCTCATATAGTCATGTTACAATGTCCATCCTGCCCTTTCACAAGGATTTTTATTTTATATTTTGTGACAATTTTCTGCGGAACCACTTATTTTATTTAGTTTTTAGCTCTATTGATCAGTATTTGTATCTTTGATGTATACACCCAACAACAACAAATTATTTTCACTTTTCTCCCACTTTCATAGGAAAAAGTTTGGGAATCCCTCTTAATTCTTTGGAGTTTTGTTTATCATTGGCTGAGCTTTCAAAGTAGCAACTTACTTTTGATATATATTATTACATGCCTTATGGAAACAGTAGTATTTTAACCGTGACATAAAGTTTATTGGATTAACAGTATTTGACAGTAGGTAGCAGGTGTTTTTCTTGGAATGTGGTATTCTTCTTCCACCATGGAAAGTGCTTTTTGTTATGACCGAATAACAAAATTTTTGTCTCATCAGTCCAAAGCACTTTGTTCCAAAATGACTGTGGCTTGTCTAAATGAGCTTTTGCATACAACAAGCGGGAGTGCAGAAATGGCTTCTTTCTCATCACCTTACTATACAGGCGTTCTTTGTGCAAATTGTAGAACGATGTACAGATAGCAAGATGTTCTTGTAGGTCTTTGGGGGTGATCTTTGGGTTGTCTGCAACCATTCACCCAATCATTCAGATATGCCCCTCCTGTGTTTTTCTTGGCCTGCCAGACCTGGGTTTTACAACACCTGTGCCTGTGGCCTTCCATTTCCTTATTACATTCCTTGCAGTTAAAACTAACAGTTTAAACCCCGGAGGAAGCTTTTTGTAGCCTTCCCCTAAAACCAGGATACTGAACAATCTTTGTTTGCAGATCTTTTGAGCGTTGCTATGAGGACTCCATGCTGTCACTCTTCAGAGGAGAGTCAAACAACAACTTGCAATTTGGCCACCTTAAATACCTTTTCTCATGATTGGACACACCTGCGAAGTTCAAGGCTTAAGGTGGCCATACACAGGCAGATAAAGCTGCCGATATAGGTAGTTTAGACCAATTTGACAGCTTATCTGCCATGCATGAGGGCTTCCGACGGGTCTTCCCGAACGATATCTGGTCACAATATCGATCGGGAAGGTTTGAGTTTTCCCTGACCAACTCATTGCCCTCATTGTAAGCAGGCTCAACAATGATTCATAGAACATAATAGGGATACATCTGAGATTTTTATTTTAAAACAGTCACTCCTTATTCCAATATATTTTTAAAGAGCTGCATATATATTTCTCTTTATAAAATAATATCCTACAGCTGTTTTTCTTCTCTCTTCAAGATTCCCCTTCTGAGGCAATGGACACTTACAAAAGAGAGATGGAGATCCTAAGCAACAGCATTGCAGCATATGCTCACATTCGAGGTATGGAATCAACTAAAAATGTACCTACTATTGTATCCAAGTCAGAATATTCCTGAGATGTATATTACATTAATAATAGCCTATAATAGCCTGGAAATGCGTGACATTGAATATAGTCATGGTGGAATTGAAATGGTGACCATACACGGGCCGATAAAAGCTGCCGACAGGAGTCGGCAGCTTATCGGCCCATGTCGGGAGCCCTCCGACTGGCTTCCGCGATCGATATCTGGCCGAAAGTCGGGCAGATGTCGATCAGGCAGGATTAAGTAAAAATCCCGTCAGATCGCGGCCGCCCGTATCTGCACCATTCTGATCCGATCGTTGGGCCCTAGGGCTTACGATCGGATCCGCCTGATATCGCCCACCTCAAGGTAAGTCAATGCGACATTCAGGTACACTTTTGCAGTAATGAACTATACAGGGAAGAAGTGGATGGTGCTTTTCTCTTTTGGGAGTTTAGTACCTATAATAGCAAACTGAAGTGCATTTCTCAATATATTTGAAACCTTTGCTTAGTAAAATAATGTGTAGTTTTCTATTATCCTTATACATGTATGGGATCTGTTATAGGGAAACCTATTATCCAGAAAGCCCTGAATTTTGGAAAGGTCATCTCCCATAGACCCCATTTTAGCCACATAAACCATATTTGTAAAAATGATTTCCTTTTTCTCTGTAATGATAAAACAGTACATTGTACTTGATCCAAACTAAGATATGATTAATCCTTAGTGGAAGCAAAACCAGCCTATTGGGTTTATGTAATGTTTACATGATTTTCTAGTAGACTTAAGCATGAAGATCCAAATTAAGGAATCCATTATCCAGAAAACTCCCCCAGGTCCCAAGTGTTCTGGATAACAGGTCCCATACCTGTAGACTGCAGTATTTATATTCAAGAAAGTGTTTTTTGTCTAAAGTGTTGTCTTTTCTTGCAGCTAATCCTGCATCTTTTGGCCTCTACTTTGTCCTTGGTGTCTGTTTTGGGCTGATTATTACGCTTTGTCTGCTGGTTATCCGAATCTCATGTAAGCCTCGGACTCCAAGCATTCCTTCTAAACTAAAAAAGTCACCTCCTAAAGACTGTGTGAAGGAGCCTCTGTCTGTGACAGGAGATGAGGAGGAGCCAGAAATTGATGATAATGAGGAAACCTTCATCCTGAATCCTGTAACAGAAACACCATTGAACAACCAGTCTTCAGCCGATGGAACTCTCACAGTTAATGTTTTCACATCAGCAGAAGAGTTAGATAGGGCCCAAAGGTTGGAAGAAAGGGAACGGATTATCCGTGAGATCTGGCGTAATGGGCAGCCTGATATACTGGGCACAGGAACTGGCACTATAGGACGTGTACATTACTATTAATGGACAAAGGGGAGGATGATCTACATTTTATTAATGGTGGTGTCAGATAGCATGATGCCCAGGTTTACTAAAATGGCATAAGCTACATACATCAATAATGACCATTTCTGCTAATCTGTGTGGCGGTTTTTTTTACTAATAGTAGCTGAGAAATAAGCACACATGGAGCAGCTGTCTTACTTGGATGGCGCTTTAGTAAACCTAGAGGAAACTAGTTGTCTTTTTGATTAAAAAATAGTCAATTTTGGCTTCATGGACTGTGTGAGAGACAACCGCAATCAGACACGATTTACATTGATCGAGTGTCTGGTTTGGCCAAGTATTTATAGACATGGAAACATTGGGGATAGAAATTGTGTATCACTATTTGATCAGACTTGATTTGTTACTTGGCTGGAATTGGTACTCCGCTCAGGACCTTGATGTGCATCTCATTAGAATTTATTTATATTAATGGCCAACTGGGCTTCCAGTCTCACTGGTATCTCCATTATTAGATTTGCTGACTAGTGAGAGTAAAACCTTGTGAAGCTTCATGGGCCTGTAGTCTTCCTGTCTGCACCCAGCAGGACGTTTATCAAACAAGGACACTGACCTTTGAGGCAGCAGGAGGAGAATGCTTTGAATTATGCTTCATGCAAGAACTAGTAACACCAAAAAAAACCCAAATCTAATTTGGTTATTTGAGTTGTTACTAGTGATTTCTAGTCTGTACATGTAGAAATGCATTCTTTACAGAAGAATTTCTGGTTTTTATTAGTGTTTATACTATCTGCCTAAACAGCATAAAGAAAGAGAAAAAAAAATTGCACATGTGAATACTAATAGAAAAAAGTGTGTAAATGAATATCAGGAATTTTATAGTGTTACTGTCTCTTTATTAGTCACGTTTTGCGCCTTCCTGTTCTAGATTATATCTTCTTTGCCCATGACTTGGAGGGGGGGGGCAGAAAATATTGTTTCTGTGAGTTCATGCTGTTGGAAATAATGTATAATTCTATTAGGAATACACATACTGTATGTATGTGAATGGTACAGCATTCTCTTTGCTAGAAAAACAATATAATTTCCTGCTTCAGACATACAGTCTGACATATTCACATTTTAGAATGGCCTAATGTAGGAAGCACCATTTATTTTCTTGATGCCTGGACCAAAACTTGAATTGTGAGTTAAGGGAGGGTGTAGGTTTTTAACTCTCAAAATTGATTGGATGCTGTTTGAATATATATATATATATATATATATATATTGACTTATAAGGATAGCCCCCTTATAAGCAGCATCGACTGCTAAGGCTGACTTTTCTGAACGGGTTAACGCATATGAGTTTTAGGACTTTCTGGCCCCATCATTTAGGAACATCTGTTTTTCTTTCAGTTCCCCCGCAGTGTGGGAATACTGGTGCTCTAAATTTCATTCCTGAATCTCCCCCGAGGTTTGAAGAGGACATTCCACATTAACATTAAACACTGCCACACGGGAAAGTGCAGGAAGTGAAGTTTTTTCACTTATGTTTTATAAGTAGGGCATTGCATGGAGAGTTCTGTACAGTGAGGTCAGAGAAGTATAACTTGTGATATTTCTGTGTGTGGGGATACTGTCAGCATGTCTATGAACATAATGGCAAGAGTTTTTTTTTCCATGTATGTCTATGTTATAGACGTTTCACTGCTTTTGGGCGTATAAGGAATATTCGTTTGCTTGCTCTAAAAAAAAAAAAAGGTTTCAGCTTGTACAGTGTTTCTGCCTCAGACACAGCTACCCGAAGTGCCTATCTATTATGCAGTAGAATATATTCAGAACTGGAAAGTGTCTCGCTGTTTCTTAAGTGAAGGAGAGGTGATTAGTAAGTGTCCTTAGTGTGCTTGTGTGATGGAATTACCATAATGCCTGTATATAAAAGAGAGTTGTGAGAGGTAAATGTCCTTATAGCTGTGCATTAAAGTAGGTGAGTGATGTGTCTGTATATTAAGATAAGAGAGAATTTCTTTGTAAATCAGTGAGATATTAGGTTTTTTTTGAGAAACTGAGATGTATTTTTTCTGATGTTTTTGTGTTAAGATGTGTATATTCACCACCCCCCCCCAATTGGCATTTGGCAGGGCTGGACTGGCATGCAAGAACACCACATGGGTCCCAACATAGACATTAAAACCAGGGGGTGAATAGTTTGGCTGTGATAAAATTTGGTTGTTGGGAGCAGGCAGAAGGGAAAATGAGAAGTTCTGAGCAGGGGCAAAACCAGGCCAAGGATCACAGCACAGAACCTGGACCCCACTGTTTATTTTCCATCAATTCTCACTTTTTGAGAAAGGCTGTTGTATCAGCACTCTTAACACTCTTAAGACCTGTGAGTGCGGACTTCATCTACTTCATATATATATATATATATATATATATATTAGTACATCCATTGGGCTGTGCTGTGCAGAGGACACAGTATGTTTATAATAGAATCTGAGAGAAATAAATAAAGATAACTGGTGTGTTGAAGCAATAGTTTATACCCTAATGAGTAATGTACCTTTTGTCCGTTAATGGGCAAGTGAGAGGTACAAGACTACAGTTACACATCACAACTGTCCAAGAGCTATTGTTCTGATGTCTGTGTCAGCAGGAGAAGTATTGTGGAATCCATGTTATGGGGAGAGAGGGGAACCTGATGTCTGTGTAGAAAGAGCAGATATAAGTGACGACTTTATATTTTCTAATGCCTGTACAGTTGCAGGAGTTGTAGTTATAAGAGGAATTGGTCTGATGCTTTGCAGCATGTGTAGTAAAGGGGCTCCCAGGTGCTTTGGGATTTACATCCCTGATTTAATAACTATGACATTATTGAGAAATTAAATGAAATGATGTTAGATCCATAAATGTTAGCATTAGAAAATCAATGCATTTCTGGTTGTTCTGCATTTTAAATCAGTAATGCTTCCATACTCGAATTCAAGCAAACTTTTTGCTTGTTTATACTTTACCCCTGTATGTTCATGAGCAGCGCCACAAATGATAGATTAGGCAGTAGAACATCTGGAGGGCTGGAGGTTACCATTTGCAAGATGGATAGTGCCAATCAGAGTCTATTTATAGTACAAAGACAATTTTTAACACTGACTGTAAGTAACTGAAAACATCTGGAAGCACCGAAATCCATCTGGTGAATGAAGGCCTCACCCATGGGGGAGACTGGCTGCAAATCATCACAAACGCAGTGGAGACCATTCTGTATCACTCACTAACTTCACTTCATTTCTTCCCCTGGGAGTGTCACATGGTGCAATAGATATCATTTTCTTGTTGGATAAATGGAATTTTATGTGCAAAAAAAAAAAAACAGTTTTTTGTAAGGACTGAATTTTATGCCATAGTTTTATTATATATGTATATTTTTGAAATTCTATTAAAACTTTCACAACATGGATCTACTTTTATTTTATGTTATGTTATCAAATGGAATCTGCATCTTTACACTGTGTAGACTACGGCACATATTTAACCATTTTTTGTTATGCAATCGTTCCTGATTTTTCTTCTGTTTGTGCAACTCGACCCATTTCTGGTATACCCTATACCAGCAACGGGATTTAGAACTGCTTCACACACAAAAATAATTTGTTGAGAGTATATCAGTGGTACAAGAGGGTCAGCATTTGGACCACATAGAAAACTCACTCATTGATACCTCTGTTGCTATGGCAATGTATAACATAAACAAGCTATTTTGATACATATTTTTAACCAACAATTCAGGTTTCCCCCCAAGTAATTAGCAGGCGCCCATGAAATTGTTCTTCATTTGCCAAATTAGCATCTGTGTCGGGAAATCATGGACAAACTGAAGCATTGCAATTTCTTGCATGCGAGAATAGTGTAGGATGTTATAGAACAATAAGATCACCCTTTGTGACCAGTCGGTTATGTGTGCCTTGAAAAAGTTCCCTTTTAAACCCCATGGGGCTTGTAGTATGGTGATTTCAGTGGTGTCTCCCCAGCTAGCTGTGTGGTGCTGGTCATTTAGTTGGACATGTTGTATTGATAAATGTAGGGATTGTATCGGGACTGGCAGGAGAAGAAAGACTGAAGGTTTAGCTAACCTAATTATATTTGTGTTTGTGACATACAGTATGAGGACAGTGTCACTTAAGTCAGGGAAACAGACTTGATGTTAAAATTTTGTTAGTCCACAATTCACTAAATACAATTCAAGGAGCAACAGGAAACCTGAAAGTAACAGCTAATAAGTTTGCCTGGGTTTCCTTAAGTTTGTGCCCTTATTTTTTGCAATTTATCTAAGCCGATTTTCAGGCTCTAGGTGCACCGTGAATGGAGTGTACATAGACTTAACCATGCTTTTTGAGGTTGTGCTGAACCCAGTTTTTTATTAGTAGAGTTCTATCCAACTTTATTTTATTGAACTTATTACTTCATCACATTCCCACATCCAGGACTCTTCATGTGCTGCACCCATCCTCTGGAATGCTCTGCCCTGTTCCATTAGACACTCTCAGAGCCTCCAGGCATTCAAATGGTAATTTAAAACTCACCTTTTCACTCTAGCCTCAGAGGCCAGTGGTGTGGGGGCTGCAATCGCACCCAGGCCCAAAGACCCTTCAGGCTTGTTGGAGTTGCAATTAGTGCTATTACAGGTGGCAGGGCAGAGAATATCTTTTTCCATGGGCGGGCCTGGGTGCACATCCTAGGCCCACCTGTTGCTAGTTACGCCACCATCTACCCTATAACTTAAAGGGCACATGTTGGGCTAAAATGTTATCCCCAACCAAAGATATGTGCTAATGGAGCCTGCACTATGGTTGGGGCTAACTAGTTTTTTTTTCAAAAACTTGCCCCCCACCAGTGCTTTGGGAGGGTGCTCCTGGTGTGAGTCACCATGTCAGTCAAAGTGCATGTGCCAAAACCACTGTTACTCCCAACAGAAGTGTGGGCTCTATTAGTCTGCAACTTTGGTTGGGGATAACATTTTTGCCCAACAGGTGCCCTTTCAGCACTCGGCAACTTGACCACCCCAGATCCCCCCCCCTACTCTCTGCTTACATACTTACTAACTACTGGTATTTATCTCTTAGGGCCCTTACACACGGGCGTTTTTACCTGCGCTCCCCTGCGTTCCGTTTTGCTGCGCTCAGCCGCAGGGGAGCGCAGGTATAGACGCACTCAATTATTTTCAATGGGTCTGTACTCACACGAACGCATGTAGGCGCCAAACGCAGGAAAAATGCAGCATGTTGCGTCTGAATCTGCGTTCGGCGCTTACACGCGTCTAGTGGGTACAACCTCATTGAACAAAATGAGGTGCGTCTAGACCTGCGCTCCCCTGCGGCTGAGCGCAGCCAAACGCAACGCAGGGGAGCGCAGGTCCAAAACGCCCGTGTGTAAGGGCCCTTACTCTGCACTTACCATTACTCTATCTATGAAAATGAATTCTACACACACACTGGTTACCCTCACCTATGCCTTACTTCCTCTCCCTCTTAGAATGTAAGCTTTTGCAAGCAGGATCCTCCCCCTACAGTCTCCTTACAATATCCAGTTTTAACTAAACACTTTTTAACAATAACAACAGCAGCCGCAACAATGACAATAGACTCCATAGAGATCCAAGGTATGAAGAAACTTTGTACTTGGAAAAAGTTTTTTGAGTATGGCTGCAATAGCCAGAGGTGGATTCATGCACAGGCTATCCTAGGCTATAGCCTAGGGACCCAATGTCATCAGGGGCCTATCATGTTTTTAAAATTTTAATTATTATTTCTATTTTCTTTGAATATTTCTGTTTGTGTTTCCAGCAGGTGGGGAGCACCTGCTGGGAATAGAAGGCTGGCAAGGAGCTTGTGTGCAGATCCTGTGGCATCAGGTCTGTACTGGGAGTCAAAATAGGCCTTGACATTCCAAATATACAGAGTCCCCAAAAGCCTCCCACCAGCCCGCTATATAGTGACTGTCTATGGGACCCTGCAGCAGCCCCTCAGAACCCAAAGATTGCCAGTCCGGGCCTGAGTGGCATCACACACCAAACCCGACCCAGCATAGAGGTGCATGGGTGCCTGGGTGCTTTGATCTGCATGCATTCAGATTCCGCAGTAGCCTAGAAGGGGGCCTATTTGGATGCAGCGTAGGGGACCCACATGTGATTAATCAGCCAATTACAACAACCAACTGTCTGTATGGCAGTAATAGCTGGGCAATCTTTAACATACACACACTACAAACCCTTTTAATACAATACAATATATATTTTTTTTACCAGTGCCTCCTTTTATACAAATCTCCAAATACTCTTCTGCAAGCATTTACATTTTGTACTATTGCGGGTTGTAATTAGAATGACTGTAGTTGGTCTTGGGTGTGAAAACTAGGTTTAGTGTAGTGTCTTTTTAAAATCATATTTGGGATGGTTGTTTTTTTTTTTATTTTTTATATTCAGCATTACATTAACAAACAAAAAGCTATTTCTGTCTTTCCTTGATCTGTAGCATTATTTACCCAAATAGTTCAGGATGTATTTTTGATACTGTTTTTGCACATTCTGACATCTCTGTGGGACCTTAAGTAAACCTTCTTTTATTCTTTAGGTTGTTGCACTAAGTCACACTACGCCTGGAGGGGACGTGCCTAGTGCAGTGTTGCTGATTGCTATGGCCTTTAACCTGAATCTTTATAAGGAATGTTGGAAGTCACAAGATAATGAAATGATTGTGGGCCTTTGCTCGGGGCACAGCTGTTGGCCTGACACTGGCCCTAGTTAATCTTTTGCCCAATGCAGTGAAAAGGTAAAGTGGTAAATCTGGGTTTTTCTAGCTCATGTTGTCACATTATTGCAAATCAGCTGTAAACAGAATGAAAAATAACTTTCAATCTGATGCCCCGTTCATTCTACTGATTAAATCTATGTAGAAGCATTAAATAATGCAAGAACTACACGTCAGCTGAAACATTACTGAATGCAGTTATTATTGCACAATAAACAGTTTCTGTATTTGTGTCCCTATCAATGTTGGATTAGCAGGAGACAGCCTTGATAGTCTGGTCTGTGATCCCATCATGCCTAAAGAAGACAGTCTTTGTGGTTCTCCGTATATCACCACCTTACAGGCCAATTTAACCCCATCTTTAAGAAGTAAAGTTTACAGTAAATCTTCCATTTTCTGTTTTTTTAGGGGACCAGAGATAATGATGTGAAATCTAGGTAGCATTATGCACTATATTTAGGTGAAACCACAAACATGATGTAAAATGAGAGAAACTTAAAGGGGAACTCCACAGAACAGTTTCTAACACAGAAACCCCTATTATATATATATCAAAGTTACCTGTTCTTCAAAAGTATGGATAAATTCAAAATTTCTATGCTGAAATCAAGCTGTGTAACAGTTTTTTCTCTTTCTGCATCATTTGAAATCCTGGCAGTGAAGGAGGGACTAAACACTGATGTTACAAATTGTAACAACTTCTCCACAGTTTACAGACAGCATGCAGGAACTACATAAACCACAATTTATTGCACTGTGATGTTCCATTCCTTATTGAAATCATGTGTGCAGTGATTTGTGGGGTTTGGAGGACAGCTAGCTGCTGATACAAAGTAACAGTAGTCAGCCAGCTCAGCAAAGTAGTCAGACAGATGAGCAGGAGAGCAGGGGGCTAGGTTAAGGGAACTGTTGCAAACCATTAAAAAGTCTGCACATTTTTAAATTGATGTACATTGCAAATGCTTGAAATAATGCTTACTTTTTAAAAAGCTTAAGGGCTCTTACACACCAGCGTCTGAAGCTGCACTCCCCTGCGTTCCAGTTTTATGCATTCAGCTGTGGTTGAGTGCAGGGGGAGTAGAGGCATTCAGTTTTTTTCCAATGGGGCTGTACCCACACAGGCGCATGTAGACGCCGAACGCAGGTTGAGATGCTACATGCTGCATTTTTCCTGCATTCGGCACCTACAAGCGCTTGTGTGAGTACAGCTCCACTGAAAAAAATTGAATGCATCTACTCCAAAGAATTACTAGTAAAACTTGTGCCAATCAAATCTGTATACATCCATTCCATTTGTACAGCAGCCCTGTACCCTAACAGGTATAAATATATAATAAATAATAAAGGAAGGCAAAAACCCTGGTGGAAGCACCTCCTTCCTGAGCCCTCCCTTCTCAGCTATCAGCCATATGAACTCCCCCCTCCGCCTTCCTCCCTCAACCTCAGACAATGAATAAAGTAACAAAATTGTAACATCACAGAGCAGTACGTTTTTAGCTGCTGGGCTCCGTGACCCCCATGTGACAGTTGAAAAAGAGAATGGAGAAAACCAATGATTCAAACACTATTTTTTTTTTTTTCTTAAATGAAGACCAATTGAAAAGTTGCTATGAATTTGGTATTCTATAACATACTTAAAGTTTAGCCTTTAGGTTTTGTCTTCTTACTAAAACTTAGTATCCTATAAAAGGGCCCATATATTGTGCTAGTAGTGTGTTTACATATGTACCAAATGGGATCATCTATTTCTGATTTCCTTGTGTAATGATTAATTGGGGTGCATTTTTTATGTTAATTCGATCACCCAGGCATTGAAGATAAAATCCGTAGCAAAGATAATCTGCTTCTGACAAGGCTGAAAGAAGTTTATGTTGACTCCAGTGACCCATCTTCTGAGGTAAAGTTTTTTAAGCCTTTATTTTTATGTGCAGTATATTGTTGCTCAGTAAGTTTAATTGACAGCAGCACAGAGCGTGTGCAGTGAATCAGCAGAAAATAAGATACTGGGACATTTTTGAATTCAAAAATCCTCACTGCTAAAATGCCGGGTTTGCATTGAGTTGGTACAGAGTTTTCAAAAAATAAAAGTGCAGCATTTGTGTGGCCCAAAACATGTCATGTCGAGTAGTCAAAATAAATACATTGTAGCAGTTTATCTGCCTTGGATTGCTCTCCTCATTTCCTGGATGGTTTACACTTACCAGATACCCCAGGTGGGTGCAGATTTCTACTAACAGCAGCACCAGACTGGGGAATCAGGTAAGTGATATACTCACTGGAGGTGCCTAACATTTGCCCCCATCCCAGTGATTGAACCTTTCCTTCTACTTAACGCTTTGGTTTTCCTTTAGGACCCTTACACACTAGCGTTTCTTACCTGCGTTCAGCCGCAGGGGAGCGCAGGTCTAGACGCACTCCATTAATTTTAATGGCGTTGTACGTTGTTTTTTAATCTAACTTACTGTGTCATTATGTTAATATATTACTATTTACAAAACTTTGGGAACTCCTCTTAATTCTTTAAAGTTTTGTTTATCATTGGCTGAGCTTACAAAGTAGTAAATTAATTTTAATATATAACGTAGGAACAGTGGTATTTCAGCAGTGACATAAAGTTTATTGGATTAACAGAAAATATACAATATGTATCATAACAAAATTAGTCAGGTGCATATATCTGGGCACCCCAACAGAGATATTACATCAATACTTAGTTGAGCCTCCTTTTGCAAATGTAACAGCTGCTAGACACATCCTATAGCCTTTGATGATTGTCTGGATTCTGGATGGCGATATTTTTGACCATTCCTCCATACAAAATCTCTCCAGTTCAGTTAAATTTGATGGCTGCCAAGCATGGACAGTCTGCTTCAAATCATCCCATAGATTTTTGATGATATTCAAGTCGGGGGACTGTGACGACCATTCCAGAATATTGTACTTCTTTCTCTGCATAAATGCCTTTGTAGATTTTGAAGTGTGTTTAGGGTCATTGTCTTGTTGGAATATCCAACCCCTGAGTAACTTCAACTTTGTGACTGATGCTTGAACATTTCCTGAAGAATTTGTTGATATTGGGTTGAATTCATCCGAGTCTCGACTTTAACAAGGGCCCCAGTCCTTGAACTATAGCCACATTGCCCCACAGCATGATGGAACTGTCTCCAAATTTGAGAGTAGGTAGCAGGTGCTTTTCTTGGAATGCAGTGTGCAAAGCGCTTTTTGTTATGACCAAATAACTAAATTTTGTCTTCTCAGTCCAAAGCGCTTTGTTTCAAAATGATTGTGGCTTGTCTAAAAGTATCAGGACCTTACCAGTGGTCCGGTGTCTGGTGCTCGGGCCCAGCGCAGGACAATAGTGTGGGGCGCTTCCTGCGTTACAGTGGCGTAACGATGTGTGTGTTGTGACACTGCTGCCGCAATCGAAACAACTTAAATCGGCACAGAGGTTTTCCCAGTGCTTGGACATAATTTTCTTGGCTAAAACTGAGTAAGTGAAAAAGATCCGGAACAGGTCGGAGTTAAATTGCATCACAGGTAGGACCTATAGCATGTGCTGAGCTAGTGATATGTTGCTTTATGAATTTAACCTTGATGTTGCTGGGTTATAGCTCCCACCATGTTGTATAACATTTCAGCGGTATTTGCATAGCAACACCTGTTTCATTCCCATTAACAGCAACTTCTCATAAGATGCCATACTGCACCAATAAATAAATATATTTTAGGTAAAAACTAAACAACTTCTGATTGCAATAATTAGAGCAGCACAACCTACCATGATGTATGTGCATGGGAGCAAAGCCAGAATATGTGGGCTTTATTTTCATGTATAAAAGTAGCCTAATTACTGGGATCTAGCCAAGTCTTTTTGTGTTTTATTGCTATATTGTTTGCTTGTGTTATTTATTGCTACTGTGAGGTTTTGTGCAAAGAGGACAAAGTCAATTACCCATGCACAGAAGAGCTCAGTTATTAAGGAGAATCTTGTCTGAAGGTCTAGAAAGAGGCATCTGGGAAGTGTCTGAAGTATTTGAAAAAATGATTGGCTTCAGGGATACGGCACTACCTGGCAGCATAATGGTATATCACACTTAACAGCTGCCAAGAGGACATTCTGCCTGTCTACACATTTAACTGTTTATCTTGCAGGAGATACTTTTCGGCTAATTAATTTTAGTCCTTACAGCCATCCAGCTGCTGCTTTGAACTTCAACTCCCACTTCCCTGGCATCCACAGCTGTGGTGAAGAGATGATGCAATTACCGTTCCAATAGCAGAGTAAGCCCTAAAAACTAGAAGTATAATGTTAAGTGATATCCACCTTAGTTCAAGTGATGGCAAAAGCAGCTATCTTGCAAGGGATTGAATCTCATGGAAAATAACACCTTTCTCTCCAAAACTGAGCTGAGATACCGGTAAGTAACATTGTGCAAATACCTCCCTATTACAAGAATACCTGTTGGAGTGAGAGTGTTCTAGTTTGGCCGTGAAATGGGAAGGTCTTATCTAAAAGGGGGGCATGGCTAAATGGATTTTGGGGCAATAACCTAAGATGTAAAAAAATCCCCAAATGAACACAGTTATGTCCAATGTCATCTTTCAGCATCTTTTCAGGATATCGATCTTTTCTTCAGCAATCTCTATGGGGCTGTTGAAATGGATGCAGGACACAAGCAGGATAATACTATATAGAAGTACTGCATTTAGTGGGAAATGGGACACTTAAGTGCTGGCTATAACATTTTGTGCAATTATTAATGATGCACATAGTGCAACTGTTTTACTCTGTGGGTTGAGCTTATACATAGTAGGTGCATAGCTTTAGCTCAATGAATGGAAAACAAAGAGCTGACACTGGCACCCTTTAGCTCTCTGGCACTTGCCTCTGGGCTGAGCTGTAATCAGAGGAAGCTAACTCTCTGGCACTAGACCCTCATGCAAAAAAGTTTTCAGAGGGTCCCAGGACTCCCAGCATGCTGCTACCCCCAACAACCCTCCTGCCTGCCCTCACCCCACATCAGCCTACTCCTTACTCTGTGCTGTAGTCTCTCCTTCCCTGCTCACAGGTAAGAGAATGGCTGGGGAGGGGGTATTCTTTTTAGCTATAGGGGAAACAGATCTCATGGTCTGGACCCCTACACTTCCTCTATAATTATGCCACTAAGACGCATCTGCCTAGGATGATGCCTAGGGTCAATGCTTCCTGCCCGGTTTTCCAAATAAGGAAAACCGGGCAGGATTAGCTTGATTGACGCCGCAATCGGTAAAACGGTGGTCGCGGCGTCATAGCTCCGCCCCATGACATCAGGGCCCGCCCACCAACGTCACGGGCCCGCCCACTGACATCACGGGCCCGCCCCCCCTGTCCGGCTTGAGCCACAGAAAAGGTGGCAACCCTACTAAGGAGCAAAGCTGGGGGGAGGGCGCCAGGCACGTAACTTCTCTGTTGCCTACCCCGAGTCCAGTCCCCTTTCTGCCAAATTCTCTCTGCCCTTTACTTCTTTCTGCGCTCCTGCATTTTGAACGTAAGTTCATTCGCAGTTGCACAAAAAGAAGAAAAGGGCAGAAAGAGTCGTTAGCGCTTAGCCGGCGCTACGTCTGCCTGGCCTGCCTAGGGCGCCCGTGCAGCGTGACCCTGATGTGCACTACCTAATAAGAAGTGATATTTGTTATGCTGACTGCTTGTTTGCTAATACTATTACAATGTATACAGAACTTTCAATAAAGCAACAGAAAAATGTGTGACTCCCCCTAATACGCATCACATGTTATACATCTTCCTTTTGTGGATCCTCTGCCCCTTGCCTGAGTATAAAATGTGACTTTCACACTGTGTAATAGTATCTACCGAAACAGCTTATCCCCCTGCCTGCAGCCAGTTTATCCTGTGCCTCAGAATACAGAATTCAAAGAGACACAGTGAACTCCACACGGAATGTATACAAATTCACAAGGTTTCATGTGCATTACACAATAGGAGCTAAGAATTTGGGAGCCACTTACACCTCCCACTGAACAGAAAATTCAGGTTAAAAAAAAGGTGAGTTCAGTTTAAAAAATCAGGAGACTTGTTTCCATTTGTTTCCATGACAGCTCAGAAAGGCCCAAAGCATGAGCCAGTGAGGCCAGTATCTTCACGCTGCACAATGAGCACAGCTGAATAGACTGGGTTTATTTTATAGGAATGAAAAGGACCATTTTTCAATATGTGTTTTGCATTGGATAGAGGAGGTGGAAATATCAGTCTTACACAGAAAAGGGAATATTCAGGAATAACTAATGAATGATGTTTTCCTTTCTGCTCTCTCCATGATCTCATTTCCATCTGCTGCTTTTTTTTTTTTTTTTGCTAATAGAATATATGCATCGGAAACCCAAAGTTATGATTTCAGTCTGGTCACAGATATAAATGTAGTTCCAGGCTTCCACCTTCCATCCTCATTCAGGAGCACATTTACCATGTAATAGAGCAGTTTTAATACAAAATTAATAATGTCACCGGTTTTGTTTTACCTGAGGTGCACAGAATCCAAGATCTGGTCCTAACTATTTGGGCAGATTGAAGCCAATCCATTGTTGTCATAAACCTTAAATGGATACTGTCATGGGAAAAACTTTTTTTTTTCAAAACACATCAGCTAATAGTGCTGCATCAGCAGAATTCTGAACTGAAACAGAAAAGATTTTTCTTTATATTTAATTTTGAAATCTGACATGACGCGAGACATACTGTCAGTTTCCCAGATACCCTTACTCATGCTACATCTGATAAATTCAGTCATTCTTTACTGCTGTACTGCAAGTTGGAGTGATATCACCCCCTTCCCTCCCCCCCAGCAGTCTAACAACACAACAATGGCAAGATGACCAGATAACAGCTCCCTAACACAAGATAACAGCTGCCTGGTAGATATAAGAACAGCACTCAATAGGAAAATCCAGGTCCCACTGCAACATTTTCAGTTACATTGAGTAGGAGAAACAACAGCCTGCCAGAAAGTGCTGGCTCTTGCTGAAAGGACATGACCAGGCAAAATGACCTTAGATGGCTGCCTACACACCAATCTTACTACTAAAAAAAATACAATGCTGGTTCAGGAATGACATTTTATATTATCAAGTTAATTATTTGCAGTGTAATTTAGAAATAAAACCTACACCATAAAATCATGACAGAATCCCTTTAAATTTCAGTTTTGTTCCATCCAAATGTGGCTGGACTCCCATATACTTTAAACCAGGGATCCCCAAACTATTTTGGTCTGGGGACTGGTACGGAATACAACGGATTAATTTTGGCGGCAGAGTTGGGGACCCCTGGTTTAAACCATGTTGGGGGCTCTACACCTGTACCAAGCTGGATTCTGAAACCTTACTTTTTGTGGAATAATTAAAGTGAGAACCTTGCTTGTTCTGTATCCATGTGAATGCAACAAACACTTAAACAGCACTATAGCCACCTTTCTGAAGTTTGGTCTGAGCAAATGAAACCAAAAATAGGGCTATCCAGGTGAAAACCCAACTAGTCATGCTCCTGTCGCTTCAACTGCAAGTCTAGCTTCCATGAGGGCCCTATATATATATATGTATATATATATATAAATATATGGTACAAAGTGGCATGCCCACATTTACCATTATTATTTATTTTATCAGTGAGCTACAGTAAGTGGAAAGCAAAGGGAAGGAAATTAATCAGGCTTTTCTAGTTTGAGAATGGCAAAGAGGAAAAAATAGGCATGGTGATAAAAAGCAGTTGATTGTACTCCGGCCGGAACTAGGGGTAGGCAGAGTAGGCGGCCACCTAGGGTGCAGTCATAGCCAGCGTACTTTAGAAGGGAAATAATGTTTTTTTAATTTCTTTAAGTTTTAACTTCGCCCCTGTCTCCAGCAGCAGCGTACTGCTATACAGTACTTCAGTCTCTCTTACTTGCCCTTTGCCAAGCACAGATCTAGGGCAATATTTTTGCTGCTGCTCTGGCAAAGGCTGGTGGCACAGGTACAGACTTGGGGGGTCATGGCTGATGGCACAGGTACAGACTTGGGGGCAATGCTGGTGACACAGGTACAGGCTTAGGGGGCAATGCTGGTGGCACAGGTACAGATTTGGGGCAATATTTCGGCTTGCTGGCACAGGTACAGATTTGGAGCAATATTTTGGGTGCTGCTGGCTGGCACACGTACAGTTTGATTCATTAATGTGTTATAAGGTTTCTTTATTTCAGAAAAAGTGAATAGGTGGGAAATGGTCATACATAACGGGGGTGGGGGAGCGCTGATTGAACCCCTTGCCTAGAGTGCCAAACTACCTTGGCCCGGCCCTGATTGCACTAGACAATTATTTAGAATAACAATAATGAATGAATGGGAAAGTGTTGAGAGGCAGGTCATTGTTGAATGAATCACATGTACAATGTATCTCTCCTCAGGAACCTTAGTTTTGTTTAAGATTAAATACTTGGTGCATGTTCGGTAATCACAGTAATTCTTTTAATTTGCTTTATTTTGCTGTATCTAAAAAAAAATTACAAGATATAAAAATATGCACCTAATGGATCACAGAACATGTTGTATACCAGGCCAATAGACAGCTTTGGTTTCTTCTCTGAAAAAAGGAGTATCTCAGAAAAAAGTTGTAGTTTTGACTGATAAGTGGCATGGTGTAATGTCTAGTATATTGGCAGTTATAGAGATGGCAAAACACTGTACAGTACATAATTATCTTATTGTGTGAACCCAGTACAGCAGCTAGATGCACATTTTGATTCTGCATTTTTGCAACACAATACCATTTGTTATGAGCTTGTATCTACTTGCACTTGTTTATATTTGTGTCATGTGCCAGTATTTTGGAATGAGGCACAAACTCATGTAGTAATCCTGTGTTTTGCTCCAGTACTGACAAATGAGGTGCAACAGATAGATGAAATGCTAGAGAATAATTTTGTCATGTGGGTAAAACTGTGCCAATTTTTTGCACTCAGAACACAATTTATTAAACAAGTACTAGAATGTGTTCTATATACGACTGCCTGGAGAATGTTCATTTCAGCAACATTCCAGTATTAAACAATACAGTGCAAGAAGTTATGAAACAATAATGTGGGGGTCGATATTATTCAGAACAGCTAAGCTCAATGCATTTTACATCCATCTCATTAAAGCCTACATTGGCAGGATCTAAACATTCATTTAAAAAGGAATATTGGCAGCTATGATATACATCAAAACTTTTGGAAATGAAACAAGTCTCACAATGTACAGAGCTGGAATTGCATACTGCATACTTTTGATAAAGATTTAGAGCAAGTGTGGCCAAGTTTTAGTATGGTCCATATCACATTCTACAATAGGCTGATCTATATCAATCACTATAAAACTGTAGTGTTTGAAGTAAATTACCCAGTATAGGGACATTTATTTAATCTAAACAGATTATTCTGCAAAAAAAGAAATCTCATAAGGGTAAATGTTCTTTTGGGGGGAAGCATCGCCAATGAAATTGCCTCCCAATTGGCACATTAAAATTACAAATGTTTTTTTTTACTACTCTTCGTAAAAAAGCAGACATTGCCATGACTATGTAATTGTGGTGCTGGGAGTTGGACCTAGAAGAGAAAGTTGATCAATATACAAGTTTGCTCCACAGTAATAACTACTGCCATGTCCCTGGCTGCCTTTTGGTTGGTGGCCTTTTCAGCATGTCAAAGGTGCAGTTTTAGGGACATTTATGTCCCCTTATAACTGTTAAAATGATTCCCAGCTCTCCATGAGTGCAAGATCTACCAATGAAAACTATGCCAGTTTTGTATACCTGGATTCTTGTTGTTGATTGATGCATTGAACCATTAGCCCTTTCCTTGTTGACAGTTGGCACTTTGGTCTATACTACGCATTGCCATGCAAACTAGTATGTGGCATATGCCAAAGAGGCAATAAGAAAAACAGAATCAACATCACCAGCCTAATAGTCTCTATATGCGGGCACAGAGAGAAGAGAACAGAATGGTTGCTGGTACAGTATGGAAATGTACATATTATATCTTCTACCCTTCAGACCTTCCAGAGAAAATGATGCAAATATGCAAACTCCACAGTGACAGTCTTGAATTTTCACATGAAAAATAAGTGGCTGTCAGAATGCAGAAGTAGCCATTTAAAACACCCATGTGTTATGTTCCATTATAATATATGTATAGTGTACAAAGTTGTGATGAAAGTCCCTCGGTAGGAAGTGATTTACTTGTATTGAAATACAAATGCAGATCTTTTTATCCAGTCTAGGTTGACATTCCTGGAATTAAAAAAAGAAATGTACTGATCGATAGATGAATATTGCCCTCTAGTGTATATTGTGAAAATGACATCCACCCAATTAAACCCAATATAGATATATATATAAAATGCTAATTTAGTGAGCGCACTCTTTCTGGATCTTTAACTCGCGATTGTCGGTGAATTGGTCAAACCTTATTCATATATATTAGCAAATGGACCTGCACTCCTTAATTGTCGTGAAAATAAATGTGCTTTTATTCACAATGCATATCCAACGTTTCGGCCCATATAGTTATATGAAAAGTTAATTCTTAAGAGTTTTGTTTGTCATTGGCTGGGCTTTCAAAGTAGCAACTTCCTTTTAATATATAACATGTCTTATGGAAACAGTAGTATTTCAGCAGGGACATAAAGTGTATTGGGATAACAGAAAATATACAATATGCATCATAACAAAATTAGTCAGGTGCATAAATTTGGGCACCCTAACAGAGACATTACGTCAATGCTTAGTTGAACCTCCTTTTACAAATGTAACAGCCTCTAGACGCCTCCTATAGCCTTTGATGAGTGTCTGGTTCTGGTTGGTGGTATTTTTGACCATTTGTCCATACAAAATCTCTCCAGTTCAGTTGATGGCTGCCAAGCATGGACAACCTGCTTCAAATCATCCCATAGATTTTCATGGGACTGTGACAGTCATTCCAGAATATTGTACTTCTCCCTCTGCATAAATGCCTTTATAGATTTCGAAGTGTGTTTAGGGTCATTGTCTTGTTGGAATATCCAACCCCTGCGTAACTTCAACTTTGTGACTGATGCTTGAACATTATCCTGAAGAAATTGTTGGAATTGGGTTGAATTCATCCAACACTTGACTTTAACAAGGGCCCCATTCCCTGAACTAACCCCAACAGCCCCACAGCACAGGGTCGGACTGGTCCAGTGGGACATCATGAAAAATTAGGTTTGTCAATAATTAAACAATAACTTACCTTTTGTGTAAAATTCTTTTCCATACAATATGTGTGGTTTTTCACACATATTGGGATCCACATCTACAGTTTATCAAATATACTATGCCTACCACACTTCTAGTTTCCTTTATTTTGCAGCCATGTTTTAGTTTTGTCTCTACCGTTTGAGTTTTACAAGTTCCCTGAGAGCCTGAAACCTAATGTATTTCCTTTTTTGAAACTGGAACTAGAATTTGATCCTGTAATAAAATACCCCAGTGTTTATGGATACCCTGTTGAATAGTATGAGCCTAGTACAAAGGGAAATGTAGTACAAAAACTCAATTTGCTATGTTGAGTTGCTAGATCTATTGAAACAGGTGCCTGACTTGCATGTTAGCAAATCCCATCAACTAGAGACTGATTTCTCATAAACCTTCTTTATGTCTTTAAATTTATAACCTCTTTCCACAAAAAAGTGGCCCCACAGAAGCATGGCTTGTCTTTGAATACTATCCCAAGTAAAACTCACACTTCACAAGCAAGAAGCAAGCAAGTAAAAACTGTTTGACTGGGATACCCCATGTTATGTCTTACCCAATCTGCCTTTCTGCCTTAAAGGTGCACTGTAATGTAAACATACACAGCACCCATCAGACATGCAGCTGAATGACTACTTTACAAATGTAATAATGCATTGCGTGAAATAAGTTTCATAAACAAATTAGTGTGAAACATCTTGTACCACAAATACCACATCCAAGACAGGTATAGTAACCTTAAGTGTATTGTATGCAAAAGCTAAGCCCTCTACCTCTGTTACTATAATAGACAAAAGAATGTAGCGACTCTTCATTGCCATGCCAGACTCCTATGCAGATGTTTTAAATTAATTATCTGAGATTTAAAAGGGTTGTTCACTCCAAAGACGTGGAGCTGTAAAAAAAATAGGTTGGTGTAGGTGGGTACAAAAGGTGCACCCATTGCTGCTTCATACTTTCGGAGATAAAACTTACCATTAAACAAAAAGTGCAACAAAAAGTGCAAGCATGCAAAATAAAATTACATCTTTCATCTGGTAATTTCTGTGACATTTTAAACCAAGCTCCTACTCTTACAGTATGATCATTTGAACAATATAGTGCCAAATAAGAAGAAGCTCATTATACAGAGGTTTGGCTGTGCCCCACTCCTCCTCCAGTTGCTCAGAAGAGAAACAGGAAGCCAGAATGTCTAGGTGGGGAATAGGCCTGTATACAGGGATAGTGTCTGAGACTGTGCCTGTTGTTTGTGGAGAGCATCAACAATAGATCAACAATAGAAGCAGGACTCAACTGGTCTAGGACAATGGCATACAAGTGTCCAAATCTGGTAGGACAGTCTTTTATACTGTAAATGTTGAGCCTTAGTCTGCCAAGAAGAAACCGAGTTTGGCATAAGCCAGGATCTGGAACAATCCACTATAAGTAATATAATGAAACAGATTCTCTGGTAACTATGAAGTTACTGACTTTGTTCAGTGATAACAAATGGTCATTGGGGTCACTTGAAAGGCTTTCTGGATGTCAGAGTGCAACCCTAATGACGTGCTTAGGTCTCACCATTCACAGGAACTAAGTGATGGAATATCAGTTCCCCTGCACATCATGGGATGCTTAGTTCATAACCAGGATTAAGTCAGACTGATCAATATCTCCTAATTCACTATACTCTAATTGTTTTTTCATACCTTCAGGTCCCATGCCTAGCAGAACCCAATCATGTTTATAATGAGTAAGGTTGTCCTTGCCTTTGGAAAGGAAAACTGTAGAAGCTGGAAAACATTACTATAAAGGTAGAAGGTTTATACTTGCTTTATTGTAGGAAAATTGCAGATATCCAGTCTGCTTTATGAACTCATTTTGCTAAATTCAAAGACATAAAAAACGCACCAATCGATTTCTCCAGGGAGAGCATTACAGTTAATATTGAAACCTGCAAAGCAAATTAAGAATGATTTAAAACGTAAACTTTGTGACTATTTTTAAACAATGCAACAATTAGAAAGATTTATTCCATTAAACATATCGCAGTCATTAGTTTAATTTTCTCCTACGTTAAACAGCAATGCAGGGATTCCAGTCACCGTCTCAACAGATGGCACGCGGCTGCTTGTTACGGCTCTTATGACACCATTATATTTTTTTCAGCTAAGTTTGGGTCTGTGTAAACCAGCAATAAAACTCACAATGCCACTCTATTACAAAACCTCATTTATTGGCCTGCCAGTGAAAGCCCGGAGCATTGTGGGTACATTGTGCTGCCGAGGATGATTTAGAAGCAATTGATTTAATAGTACTTCTTCCAAGCAATAGGAGGAAATTGTTCTCTGGGAGTACAACAGTCTCATCTCCCTGCATGGCTGACACTGTGCTTATTATGTCTTTTAACGTTTCAGAGCATAATGCTTTAGTATATACTCCAGCCGTTCATGTACTGCTTGCGAATTAAATGGAGCTTCTTAAGGACAATCAGCCTTTGGTCATCTGGAGGATAGGGTGGAAAGTGCCTCAGTTTAATGTTTATTTCTTAGAGTGATAGAAAATATGGCTGGGTTTAAAGGAAAACCAAAGTGAAATTGAGTATATTATAAAAGAGATTGATGCACCTGTTATGTTAGCTTTGACTTTTCACAGATAAAATCTTTTCTTTTCCGTTGTCACAAAAATTGTCTGCTTCTCTAAATGTATTGTAGTGCTGAAGGTACATTTTGAGTAGAAACCTTCAATTGGATCTTGCACTCAGATATCAAGTTTCATGCTTTAAAGGAGACATTTATACCTAGAAAAGCAGAAGACCTGCATGGAAAAGTAATACAGTGGCCATTGGCAAGTAGTAAATTTATTTTAAAAGGCTGCCACCATAATATTTTCCTGTTTGATAATTATATTCATTTTTATACAGTGTGGTACAATGGTTAGCATCATTGCATTGCACCTTTGGTTACTTGGATTTGATTCTAGTTAGGGAACTCTCTGAGAAGAGTACCTTCTCCCTGTGAATTTGTGGGCCTCTTTATAAACAATAGGCTTATAGCAATTGCTAAAACCTAGTGTGTATATGCATATGTTTTAGAAATTAGACTGTAATCTGCTGGGGAGTGACTAAGGTAAGGATTACATTTATTAAAGGATTACATTTATTAAAATTATGCTTGTAAAAGAACCAAGCAGCTACCTATTAACAGGGCACAACTTTTATAAAAGTGATCTAGTGCCCTGCAGTGCAGTATTTGACTGGGGCATTATCTGTATGGTGATTGGCTCTTCTGCTTGGGTCTCCACCCACACTCCAGCACAGGATGTTTGAATGGTTCCTAATTTAACTGACCCGCTTTAAATCAAATTGTTGATGCTAAAAAAATAAAGCATCAGTTGGTATTCAGAATGTGCACTCCCGTTAAACTTCCTTATTGTTGTCTTTGCATATTCCTATCACATATACTGTATTTACATTGCAATACAATGATAATGTAGCCCTATTTTCTGCTTGATGATTTGAGTAAGCTTAGCTTCACAATAGCAGCCCAGAGTACACTGAGCACACCTACCAGAATTCAAGATGGAGATTCTCTGTGCACAGCTGTGAAGGCCTGGATTATTACTATTATAGAAATGCTGACTCTTTAAGCAGATGCAGCAAGTTGATCATATAAAATACAGGTATGGGACCTGTTGTCCAGAAAGTTCCCGAATTGCAGAAAGGCTGTCTCCAGTAGACTCCATTATAATTATATAATCCAAAATGTTAAAAA
>CM044434.1:74089422-74116459 GCA_024363595.1 Xenopus borealis | reverse complement strand
CATGCATCTACTACCTTTAGCTGATGGAGTGCATGTTTGCAGTGAGAAATCTGGTGGTAGGGAATGCTCAATTTACCTGTAGAGCAGTCTAGAGCTGGGTCTAAGGGGAGATTAAAGTCTCCTCTGATTATCAGGGTGCCTTCTGTAAAATTGTCCAATTTGCTAGTGATACTTTGTAGTGTTTCATGTTGTTGGATACTGAGGAGATAAACATTGGCAAATGTATATTGGTGGCTAGCAATTCGGCCTTTTACAAACACATATCTGCCGTTTTTGTCCTTCATAATATGTGTTAGTTGATATTGTGAGTTTTGGGAGAAGAGAATTGCGACACCTACACCTTGTTCAATGAAAAACTACTCCTGAGCGATTGATCTCACCGCCATCAGATGATCGATTATATGTGAGATCACACCTGAGAGAATACATTATGAGCAATATAATAAAAATAAGGAACTTTTGAAGATGGACCTTCCTCAAAGAACAACAGACATAGTATAAATACCTTCACTTTAAGTCAAAACTGCTCCTGAATGATCGATCTGACCATCGATCTGTCAGATCACACCTGAGAGAATACATTATGAGCAATATAATCAAAATGGGTGAACCTTCCTCATTGTGGGGTTATCATAGATTTTTATTTATTTTCCCTTTTTTTTTCTTCTTCCCTTTCCCCTCTTTCTCTCCTTCCTTTTTTCTTTCCTTCCCCTTTTTTCTTTTCCTTACTAATCTTTCCCCCCCCCATTTTCCTTCCTTTCTTCCTCTCTTCCCCCCCCTTTTCCCTTTTTTTTCCTTTTTATTTTGTCCCCCTTCCTTTTCCAATCAGGAATGGTGTTAGAAATATAAACCTTATAAACATATTGGGAGATATCTGCTTCTATGGTATCTTTTAGTGAGGTTCTCCTTGGTGTAAAACAGGGATTTCGGAAGAAATGCTAAAACACACACTATAAAGACCTCAGAGGTAATAAACTTATAACTTATTGTGTATCTATGGTATCTTATAGCAGAGCTCTGCTTGGTGTAGATCTGTTTCATTGGTTCTCTAAACTTGCTAAGCATCATTGTCTATGAGTCCTGTGGCACTCTTCCTATCTCCTAGCTTCTTTAAACATTTATCTTCTTGTCTGACCTGTGGACGGAATGGTTAGGTTACATCGCATCTACTGAAGCCCTTCAATATAACGCTTTCATACCAGTCCATGTCATGTAGATAGCTGCATTCAGATGTTGTCCCATTGTGTATTAATGTATGTTCTGTTTTTCCAAGCCTGATCAGTTGTTGGCTACAGTAATGAGTCTATTGCATGTGTTTATAACATATGTCTTCGGTGTGCACACTTTTTATCAGATGCCATATTGCTAGGTAAGGCAAGTAGTGGGACAGACATACTGGGCACTTTGTGGGCCTCTCTAGTGTGCTCTTATACAGTATTGGGGAGATCTTTTGGGGTGAGTAGGTAAATATTCCTTTTGGTATTTAGTTCAATTGACAACTTGAATGTTTGTTACCTTAGCTGGGAGAATATTACGATATACCTGTAAGGGATATTCACTTCAGTCTCAGTCTCAGCTCTGTGCCTGTTCTGCTTCTGGGTGATCTCCGTTCAGATATGTGAACCATTCTTTGAAGTTCAGTTGAGGGAGGCCCAGCTGGTTGCAGAATCTTGGCCCGTCTCTTGGGTCTCGTAGGATGTGAATTCGGCCTCCTTTGTAGACCTGGAGAGAGAAGGGGAAGCCCCACCTGTTACAGATTTGCTGCTCCTTCATTAGTGTAATCACAGGCTTGAGTAATCTGCATTGGTGGATGGTTGAGTAAGCAACATCTTGGTATATTTCAATGTCATCCTCCTCTACTCTCAGTTTGCCTATCTCTCTTGATCTATGTAAGATTTTTTCTTTCGTGCTGTAGCTGTGTAGGCAGCATAGAATATCTCTCGGGCATCCTCTCCTGGCAGTGGCCATTCTATGTATTTGGTCTATTTGTATATCTGTAGATTTCTCCTGCTGAAGCAATTCGTTAAAAAGTTCTGTTAATAAAGCTGTAGCTTCAGTCATTTCTGTGTCCTCAGGAAAGCCTCTGATACAGAGGTTACATCCGCTACTCTGGTTTTCGGCATCCTCTAATTGACATTTCAGGTCCCATATTTGCTCACTATGTTTAGCTAGTAGGCGTTGGTGAGAGTTATTTTTGTCTGCTAGTTCCTTCTGGGTGCTTTCTATTGTATCCATGCATTGTGCAAGGAAATTGGATGATGGCCTTTACATCCATGGTAGCCTTTTCTTGCGCTGGCTTTATGTCAGACGACATTTGTAGCAGATCCTCTTTCTTTGGTAGGGCTGCTATTAGAGCATGTATGTCTGCCATCTGTAGCTGGGCAGTGGGTAGGCTGGTGTGTTGCGGGGAAGAAGGCCTCATCTCGGTGTCCTCTGCCATTTTAGAGTTTGTGGTGTCCGTTGGTGATGCTTTCAATTTCTTTGTCTCTTTTTAGTGGCAGTAACTTCTGGGAACTTCCAGGTGCATTGTCTTATTTTGCTTCCCCATTTGTATCCAAAATTCTGGGATTTAGTGTCAGTTTGGCACAGAGCTCCCTTTTCACACATCCGTTCAGCTCTGCATCAGGCCACGCCCCCAGATTTATTTTTCAGGCCCCAAAAATATCTAGAGGTTGGCCTGTTTTACCAGTATTTCTTCAAAATGTATATTAATTAAGGACTGAGGGGACCCCTTTACCTCATGGGCCCCTCTGCAGCCGCAGGGTCTACTTTGCCTCTTGCTATTGGATCATATTGGATCATATCACAATTAGACACTGGCCCAAAACTTTCATCAATTTACATCAATATAAGTAACAGTAAAAAATCCCTGTGTGCATTTCTGTAGAAACCACACAATACCACATTCATAATGAAGTAGGTAACTATTGGAAATTTGAAAACCATCTTGAACTGGGCTGCTTAAAAGACATAATTTTGTTTAAACAATGAGGATAATTAATCCTGCATGATATGTTAAACAAAAGGCTAATCCCAGGGCAGTGTTAAATTGTGTTACTGTGTTTTGTCATAAGAGCTACAGTCAGTCTCCCATGAACCATTTATATCCATTGTCTGTTAGCACCTGATTTATGAAGTTCAATGTAGAACCTCATCTATCTTCTCCTTCTTGCAGTCTTTGCCATTCAGTACTCCTTAACACTGGCTGGTCTGCTGACAGGAATCTAAAGTGATCTCCGCTGAGTAAAATGGTCGCTAAAACAAGCAAGCACAACCCAAAACTGGCAGGCTTTGGAAATTGTGCCGTTTTCTCCTATTTTACAGCAATAGGAATAGATTCATAAAACAGTTTCCAGAGGAGAGCCACATAGGGTTATAAAAATGCACTGTTACACTGCAAAGGAAAAACAGTTATCTGAGATTTTTCTCCTGGTAGAAGAAAATGATTTTAAAGGGAAAAATAAACCTGATTTATTAGTTCTGTAGCTTTCATGTTACTTTTATGTAAAGTATGACAATAAGCCTATTTGTGGCAGAATATTTACTTCTCTGCATATTTTCATTGATATAGGGGCAGATTTACTAAGGGTCAAATTCTCGAGGGCTTTTAGTAAGAATTTCAAAGTAAAATCTGACAAAATGAAACATCGAATTTGGAGGATTTTACTGGTTTTCGATTCCTCGATAAAATCGTACGATTGAAAGATTTTACAAAAAATCGTAAAATTTAATTCAATTTCACCAAAAAAATCGTACTAATCGAACAATATAAGTGTTCAATCGTACGATTTTTATTCTATAAGAAAACTTAAAAAAAGCCTATGGGAGCTCCTTCCCTCTCCACACATTAAGTATATAAAGTACTCTGTCCAACTTTCTCCCAACCTTTCAGCTTTCAAGAAATCTCTTAAAACGCACTTATCTAGAGAAGCCTACCCTCACTCTTAACTACCAAATGCAATACCACATACAGTACTACATCTCTCACCCACTTAACTCTTATCTTCCTCCCACACCTTGTGTATCATTTCCTTTCCTTTAGATTGTAAGCTTTTTCTGCACAGAGCCTTCCTCACCTTCTGTACCCGTATTTATTGTGATGTGTGTAACAACATATGTTCTATGTATGTAATTCATTTGATTTAGTTGTATAATCACATTCACATTAATAATAATAATTGTCTAAATGAGCTTTTGCATACAAGTGACATGAGTGCAGAAAGGACTTCTTTCTCATCACCCTGCCATACAGATGTTCTTTGTTTAAATTGCGCTGTATTGCAGAATGATGTACAGATACAGTACACCATCTGCAGTATGATGTTCTTGCAGGTCTTTGGAGGTGATCTTTGGGTTGTCTGTAACCATTCTCACAATCCTCTGCACATGCCACTCCTGTATTTTTCTGCCAGACCTGGGTTTTACAGCAACCGTGCCCGTGGCCTTCCATTTCTTGATTACATTCCTTACAGTTAAAACTGACAGTTTAAACCTCTGAGATAACTTTTCATAGCTTCCCCAAAAACATGATGTTGAACAATCTTTGTTTTCAGAGTTGCTTTGAGGATCCCATGCTGTCACTCTTCAGAGGAGAGTCAAACAGAAGTACAACCTGCAACTGGCCACCTTAAATAGCTTTTCTCACGATTGGACACACCTGTCTATGAAGTTCAAGGCGTAACGAGCTAATCCAGCCAATCTGGTGTTGGCAGTAATCAGTATTGAGCAGTTACATGCATTCAAATGAGCAAAATTACAAGGGTACCCACATTTTTGCACAGCCAGTTTTTCACATTTGATTTAATTTCATACAAGTGAATACTGCTTCACTAAAAATCTTTGTTCAGAAAACACCCCAGTATTCAGATATTTTTGGGAAATGAAAGACATACCACTGTTATGTTTTTTGAAAGTGGAGTCAATTATTATGTTGGCTGAGAGGGGTTCCCAAACTTTTTCATATTACTGTAATAGATAGTAAATGGAGAACCTGAAGTTGCCAACTATTTTAAGTTCAGAAGCTGCCCTGTTCATTTGTTCATGCTCATTGTCCCCTTTTGACCCCCCTGTGGCTCCCACATCACTATACTCACTAAGTCACCACGGCACAGTGCTTTAGTAAAAGAACATTTGCAGGGAGATTAACGAGGTTTTCCATACTGCTTCAGTGCCCACAGTAACTTGCAATCGACAGCTTGATGTATAATATTTGGATATTAGTTTTTTCCCTGCTGCTCGTGTGAGAAGACATCCATGGTGCAGCATTTTGCCACATCAGAGATATCTCCAAACATTGTGATTCATGTGGTGTATTCCCTTAGGACTGAATAAAGGCGACACTCCAGATCCACAGTTATTGATTTACCATTAAATATTTGTACTAAATGTGGCCTTGTTTGATGTGCATTTGGACTTTTAAAAAGATGAATACCGGGATGTTGGCAGCTTTCAGCTGCTGTGGATCAAGAAATTGCCACCTGTGGGGAAATCCTAGGAGTTTTGCGACAGCTTTTGCAGTACTTTAATCTATGGCAGTATTACAGTTTATGTAAATATGATGGCACAAAATCTGGACACATTCACGGCTATCTCAAAGTAATCAGTAATTCTAACTATTTACCAGCAGGTGGTGGCATTGTCTAATTGTTTTTTGGTACTAGTTTTTAAGGCAGGGAATGCAATTTTTTCTCTCCAACCATTTTATGGGAAGAGAAATTATACTTAAGGAATCAGGCACTGAAACATGTACATTGCCATTCATTATATTCATATTTGAATATTTTGTAAATGTGAAATTGGTTCTTTGTCTTGCAGTCAGTGTAAATTTTGATATATCCAGCGCTTCTGCTGGCCGGTGATGCTGCCCGGTGGTGCTTCTGCTGGCTTGTGGTGCTTAATAAGCAATTCAGTGCCTTACAGACCTATGTGCTTTCACATTATGCAAGGAGCTGTGAATCATGTCACTTACTGGCAAATAACAGGCACCAGACAAATCTCTTGCATAAGCCACATAATTGCAAACCATTTGTACAGGCAAGGGAAATTACTGCAATCGATATCAGTATTTTGGTGAACGGTAGTGTCAGACAAATGTCAGCAAGATGATGTCAAAGATACATTATTTGCACAAAAAGATGGCAAACATATGTACATACGCTGGGATTCTTTTTTTTACTATGTAGAGACCCCGAGGGTTACAAGTTTAGCCTGTATTTGGGCACCTAAGTGGCCATCCGGGCAACCCCGGCAGCATGTCTTTTTTTCCTTGGTCTATTGTAGTTCAAGGTTTACCCAGTAGGTTAGTACCCTTGCAGTGATCAAGTCATCAGGCAGGGTCACTAGAGGGTGAGCTCAGGAGCAGGGAAAGTGCCAAGGAGAAAGATACCCCATAAGATCCCTAGTGCTGGGGAAATCACCAAGATAGGTGGCACTAACCCCTCAGAGGGACTGAACTTAATGTATCTCAAAGGTTCTCCATGATTTGCCTTGAATGTACCTGAAGATTTATACTGCCCGAAAGCTGTGACCAAAATGTACTGCCTTGTTCAATAAAGAATTTATTTGGTTTGAAGCAACCTCCCTGGACCACTGTTACTTTCAGACTGATTGACCTGTGCATCAGGAGACACCCAGGATCCTCCTGAGAGTAAGGTGCTTAAAGGGGTCACATCCCACAAACGGATTGTTTTACGTTACTTTATTAATTCGATTAAAATTTGTTCGCTACGGTACAGTGCATGACAATCACAACTGACGCGTTTCGTGCCCCATGGCACTTCCTCAGAGTGTTACAGATTTCTAAAAAAAGCATAACTTTATAGCAAGTCTAAATGACAAACAATTCACACCATTTGTTTCTTAAAGGTATATTACACATCTATCCTTACATATATCCTTACATATAACATCACAAGTAGTTAAAAGAACTGTATTTTATTCCATGTATGTTTCTTATCTTTCTTTTGGGGATAATTCAATTACACTTTGTGGAAGTTTACTTAAAACTGACTTTGTTTTTATTTTTCCTTTTATTAAATTGGTAAGCTGTTTTATTCAATAAACTATTTAATCTCCCAGTCTTTGTTTAAATATTTTATTGAATAAAACAGCTTACCAATTTAATAAAAGGAAAAATAAAAATAAAAACAAAGTCAGTTTTAAGTAAAATTCCACAAAGTGTAATTGAATTATCCCCAAAAGAGAGTTAAGAAACATACATGGAATAAAATTTTTAACTGAAATCCTGTTGAACAATCCGTTTGTGGGATGTGGATGAAAGTTCCTAAGCCAGGAACCCGGATTCTAAGACACATGATGTCTGGAGCCAATCGGAGATCCCCCATACAGAAGTAAAAGTTTGCTTAAAGGGGCCACCACACACTGCTGGGAGTTGCTGGGAGTTGCAACAGCCTAAAGGTGGCAATAAATGTTACAATTACGATCTTTCCTGTGTGACCATTAATTTATTTTCAGTACTAACGGTTACAGCTGAATTGACAGGTATACAGGTAGAACCAATAGCATTCCACTCGTATCTGACAATTAAGCACTAACAGTGGCGATGATTGGGTGTCTTCAAAGGAGACTGATTTTCCAGCTGGCCCAATAGACGAGCCGACTAATATCCAAGTCTGTTGATATCGGTCAACTTGTTTCCCGCCATAAGCGCACTTTGTTTCATATGATATTAGTGTACATTCTGAGCAAGTCCTACACAATTCCCAGGCTCACCAACGGGTTGTGCTACAACTGAATGAAAACAAATTCCATGTAAAAATAATATTGCATGTACATAACTGCTCTGAGCAGAAGAGCATGTTGCATACTGATACCATATATTACTGTTCTGTGGCAATGCCACTATTGCATCACCTCTAGTATTCATCCATTGGGCTCATGGCACATTGGGAGATTTGTGTGTTCAGTTAAGAACCTCAGGGTGGAGGAGGTATCCTTATTAAGTGAAAGGTCTCCAGGATCTGGCTACCCAGATGGAGGGTGCAACAAGTCCCACTGTGACCATATTTGATTAAAAACAGTTAATTTTGAGTGGTGCAAAGTAGCCATGTATTCGTCAAATGACTTGGATTGCAGACTTAAGATCAGTTAATGTGGGTGGTTGTATTTTCTTCCAGTTGTGGGCTATTAAACACTTGGCTGCAGTTAGGTCTATTGGATCTGGTTACCCAGTTGAAGGGTGCAGTAAGCCCCACTGTGCTCATATTTTATAAAAATGGTTTACTGAGAGCAGTGCAAATTAGCCAGGTATTCCATGCATCAAATGTCTTGTATTGCAGTTTTAAAGTAATGAAAATATCATGTACTGTTGCCCGGCACTGGTAAAACTGAGTTTGCTTCAGAAACACTACTATAGTTTATATAAACAAGCTGCTGTGTCGCAATGGAGGAAATTGAAAAAAGGCTATATGGTACAGGTTTAATAGTGGATAACTGTTATTATTATTAATAGTAACACCATTATGTTCTACAGAGCTTATATGCTATCTGCTCTGTAACCTGAGTCTCTTCTCCTTTGAATGGCTTCCCCCATGGCTACACAGCAGCTTATTAATATAAACCATAATAGAATTCCTGAAGCAATCACAGCAGTTTTACCAGTGCAGGACAACACTGCATTATATTTTTATTATGTTAAATCACTTTCATTTTTTGATGTTATCGTTGGGAATTGAAAAGGTAACGAGAGAGCAGCTCCCTAACACAAGATAATAGCTGCCTGGTAGATATAAGAACAGCACTCAATAGTAAAATCCAGGTCCCACTGCAACACATTCAGTTACCAGTTACATTGAGTAGGAGAAACAACAGCCTGCCAGAAAGCAGTTCCCTCCTTAAAGTGCTGGCTCTTTCTGAAAGCACATGATCAGGCAAAATGACCTGAGATGGCTGCCTACCAATTTTACCAAAAATACACTTGCTGGTTTAGGAATTACATTTTACATTTCGGGGTGAATTATTTGCAGTATAAACAGTGTAATTTAGAAATGCATCATAAAAATCATGACAGAAGTAAGATCAATTAAGGTGGGTGGTTGTATTTTCTTCAGTTCTGGGCTAACACTTGCCTGCAGTTACTATCAAGTTAACCAGTTTCTGTACATAGTTTTTGAGTTTAAGCACCGGGATTCCTAAGAGAAATGCCTTTGGGTCTAGTTGTAAAGGTCTCCCTATCAAGGCTTCTAATAGGGTCAGTATTTCTTTCCAGTAACACTCCATGAGAGGACAAGGCCAAAAGATGTGTATTGTGTTCTGTCCCCTTCACATTGCCTTCAGCAGCTGGGTGAGACATTTGGGTTATATTTACTTTTATCTGCACTTATTGGCCTGGGACTGTTTCTAATGGGTGCATGGTTGGTACCTGCTTGGAGATTTTTAAACAGCCAGAAGCAAGGCAAACCAAGACCAGGCACTTGTGTTGAGTGTACCAGAGCTCTCAAACACTTGTTGGATTTGGCTTGTGCCTGGCCTGCGCTTAACCCAATGCATTTGAGAGAGCTCAGGTGCACGCAGGCATAGTAGAAGTCATAAAAATACATAGCTTTGCTGTGACCTAATGAAATCATATAGTTCATCAGACTCTAAGATGACTTAGTGTGCCCTTGTAAATACTAGTTGGGGACATTGTTTCCTGGAATATATAAACTTAATTGTAACTTTAAATAATATTCATAGAAATATATAATTTTAACAGGTGGCACTTGGGACCTGTATGGTAATTAATTGAAATACTAAGCATACAGTGTGTACACTGGAATGTAAGTACTGATTGCTAACATGCTGCTGACATTGCCAATAAATAAAGCAGGAAAATATTGTACATTCTACATTTCAGAACCTGTGTTTTCAAGGATAAATGTCTGTGTGCTTGTTTCTATAATAAACCTTCTAAATGCTGTTCTCAGTTCCTTTATGAGGTGACCCCTGACACAAGAGAGCAGACCAGATCCTCTTTATAATAGATAGCCTGGGGTTCTTTTCCACTGTACCACCGATATGCCATTGATCAGTCTGGGTAAAAATGAGCCTCCAGTCAGGTTTTGTTTTAGGAAGGGGCAGCAGGAGACAACCTTCTAAACTTCAGACCCTCTTTTCAGTAAAAGATGTCTGACTTCAAAAGTTTGACCTGGTCATCATTTTATTAACAAATGTCTTTTCAATCTCCAGTACTCAAGAAGTTTTAAAAAAGCAGATGCATATCCTGGGGTAGTGTTAAAGGGAGACTGAAAATGTTGAGTTTTAACTTTGTTACTGATTTTGCTTGAAGTAAGCATTGAATTGCTTTGAATCAGAATCAATATCTGAAAATAATCAATAGCTGGACATTATTTACTGGTATTGTTAATTTATATATAGAGTAAGATAAATTAACCATTAATATACTGTCAAAAATTTCCTTATAAATTATGCCATCACTAAATCAGAAGAAAAAAATGCCTTCCTAAATCCAAGAGGGCAATTGGACCAGTCACTCGATAACGTTGTGTTAAGACTTCATTCCAGTAACTATGTATTTTCTCACTTTCTAAGAATAGATTCAACACATTTCTTAAATCTAAATAAAGGGTTGTATCAGTCTTTGTAAGAGACAGATCCATAACTGTACAGCTCCATTAAAGAATTCCAACTTAGCCAACCTCATGAGAACTATTCTTCATACTTCCATCAACCTCGCTGCTCTTCCATAGGCTTTTTCTATTTCAAAAATATCTTTTTAAGGCTTGGAGACCAAAACTGCACAAGTGTATTGTAAAGAGGGAGAATGACTGTATCATCCTGTGAATCTATACCTATCAATATAGGAAATTATCTTGCTGTCCATCCTGCTGCTGACTGACATTGCTTGCTGCAGGTGAATTTAGTACCCACACGTTCCCCTAGGTCCTTCTCCATCAAGTATGTCTAACTTAGAGTATTATTATCTTATAAATAATAATAATATGTATTTATATAATGTCAACATATTCCACAGTGAATAAATGGCTTGCATTTTTATTTTGCATTCATCAACATTGTATCTCATCTGCTGCCTAATTGTATGTGACATCCCCTCCTAGGAGACCTCCACTAGTGGTAGAACTACTTGGGGCTTGCCTTCAGTTTTTGCTCACACAAATCCGCTTTAAAGAAGATTTCTTCATATATCTTTGATAAAATTGGGCACTCTGCATTATGGGTTTCTGGAAGAACAGCAATTAATGGTTTGTTGGAAAAGTAGCAAGGTTAGTGCAACTTATGTTTTTGCCATGCCTAATAAATAATACTTTGATAGTCTAAGAATCCTCTATTTTATTTTATTATAGAAAGTAACTTGAATACCATATACACAACTGTTCATACTTCTGAATTCTTGTCTAACAGATGGAACTCGGAACCCCAAATAACAAAAAATAAGGCTGCAGACGAACTTGGATTGAACTATGAGGAGAGTCTGATATGCCTTCAGAGCAGTTTGGACATAGTTTTTTTGTCTATAAACATTGATTCACATTAAAGGGATCCTGTCATGGGAATTTTTTTTTTTCAAAATGCATCAGTTAACAGTGCTGTTAAATAATAATTCTGCACTGAAATCCATTTCTCAAAAGAGCAAACAGATTTTTTATATTTCATTTTGAAATCTGACATGGGGCTAGACATATTGTCAATTTCCCAGCTGCCCCAAGTCATGTGACCTGTGCTCTGATAAACTTCAATCACTCTTTACTGCTGTACTGCAAGTTGGAGTGATATCACCCCCTCCCTTTCCCCCATCCAGTAGCCTAACAAAAGAACAATGGGAAGGTAACCAGATAGCAGCTCCCTAACTCAAGATAACAGCTGCCTGGTAGATCTAAGAACAGCACTCAATAGTAAAATCCATGTCCCACTGCGTACTATTCAGTTACATTGAGAAGGAAAAACAACAGCCTGTCAGAAAGCAGTTCCCTCCTAAAGTGCTGGCACAAGTCACATGACCAGGGGCCGCTGGGAAATTGACAAAATGGCTAGCCCCATGTCAGATTTCTAAACTGGATATAAAAAAATCTGTTTGTTCTTTTGAGAAATGGATTTCAGTGCAGAAGTCTACTGGAGCAGCACTATTAACATGTTTTCCCATGACAGTTTCTCTTTAACTTGTGTTCTAAAACTGATCAGGTGCTTTATTCTATTGCTGCCTGCTTTGCGCATTAAGAGTGGGTTAACTCTTTCTTTTTTGAAAGGGTTAACCAAGTTGATGAGCTTGCCATGGTTTAATTTCATGCTTGGGTTGTCTACTCATAAAGGCCATCACAGACTGATGATGAGCAGGCTCTGGGCCCACATGGGACCTGCTCCCTTAATGCTCATGTGTGTCAAAACTCTAATCCAACCTTATCAAGCATAAAATACAATTAGCAAGGTGTTATTAGGATATAACTAGTGTGTGTACGTGAGTGTGGATGTTTGTCTGTCACAGGATACACTGGAAGCTGATTAGCTTAGAATGAGAACAAACTCTAACTAATGACAGTATCCATTAACCCTAAAGGTCCACGACTGCCTCAAGAGTCTGGAGCTGCTAAAAAATATACAGTAAATTGCAGCATTTGCAGCCGGGAATGATTTTGCATTTAGAAAAGAAAGCATTACTGGTACTACTGTATTAAATGGATTAAACAAAGTAAAAGCCTTCTTAAAAAATAAATTATCCACACGTCTTATTCTATACACATAGCATTGTATTAAAGTGATACTGGCACATTACTTTTGCAATTCTTCTCTTGCTCCTGACCATTTCAAAATTACTAAACCAGGCCATGCATTGTGCATCAGCTGCTGCATAAGATCTAATGAGAGTGCTTATTTCATTTAAAGTGGACCTGTCACCCAGACACAAAAATCTGTATAATAAAAGTCCTTTTCAAATTAAACATGAAATCCAATTTCTATTTTTTATTAAAGCATTCATAGCTGCTGTACGCTCATTTAAAAATATCAGCTGTCAATCAAATATTGTCTGCCCCTCCTCTATGCCAGTGGCATAGAGGCGGGGCAGACAATTACTTTCACTTTCCATTCAGCACTTCCTAGATGTAACTGCTCTCCACACATTCCCCCATTCTCTTCACTGTTTAATTGGGTAGCCAGGACATGGGGATGGACAGTGGGTCCTCCATTCTGGTGCACAAATAAGATTCTAAGATGATATAATGCTTGCCTTAATTGAGTTGTCTGGATAAGATCAAACCTTTAAGAATTATCTAGGAGACTACAATTTTATTGTCATTGCTACTTTTTATTACTGTCAAACCCTGAATTTATGTACCCAGATTTTACATTTTCCCATATTTTATGCATTATTTTGTTGGTCCTGACAATTTCAGTGCATTCCTACGTGACTTTTCCTGTTTTATTCAATTTTGCCCCTATAATGCCAGTACAAAGGAACTGCCTGAACATATTTTTTTCTCCCAAAATCTCTTATTGATCTTGTTTATTGATTATACTTCTTCAATTGCATTCATGTCCATTATTTGAAACAGTACAGAGCATTAGTTTATGTTATGTACATGCTCCCCCCACTGTCCATTACATAGCATCACAGAAAATGATCATGTATTTCAACTACCATAAAAGAAGGGAGGCCAGATGATGCATCTAAACTCAAGGGTCATCACAGTCACAAGGAGGCAATCAGCTTTTGATAGACAGACACAAGATCAGTGCCCATACTCTACCAAAGTCTATGCCAGGATTCAATGCATTATAACTGTTGGGAGAGAGAGTCTCTCATTCAAATCACTGGCTGGTTGCTAGAATGCATAGGACTCGAGCAACCAGATTCTGGAATGCTATATAATTGAAATACATAAATATTGTCTCTGAATACCTTTGTTTTGTTACCCTTTAAACAGAGTATATAATGTATAGTTTCACTACCTGATTTATTAAGTATTTAGTGACTTTATGTTTATTTATAAGCGTCAGCTTAGGAAGGATAGATAGATATAGATAGAGATCAATAGATATTCATGTATATCAGACAGACTGACAAATGGTCTTAAAAGAAATATATATTAATATATGCTCCTATATATTAAAGAATATAGGAGCATAAGATTCATGGCAACAAGCTGGAACTGCTCTCAGACATATTGCAAAATCCTGCTTTGTGTATATAAACCATTTTCATAATATACTGTATTTTTTTAGTATTATCTGTGTTGTGTTTGGTAGCCGAGGATGAGGAGGGTATACACCACAATGTGCCATTGAGTAATCATTAATAGAAAATTACCATTTTAAGAAATAAGGGCCATCTCATGGGATCCAGCAACATAACTAGAGGGGGGCAAGTGCACACAAAGAAGTCAAACAAACCATACATGTTAGGTCACATGAGCCAATTAACAGACAAAGTTCTGTCTTTTACTCCCACACTTCTTCCTGTTACAGTTAGAGCTGCAGTATTTCTGGTCAGGTGACCTCTGAGGGAGCATACAGAATATCACAAATTGGGGGCTCAAGGTAAAACATGTAAAAGGACAATAGTTAATTAAATATATATTCCAGTTTGGTAAGATTATTTAATATGTCACTTAATATGATGTAAACTGTCTGTTGCTTAAGTATTAATTTTAGGGGTATAGTTTTCCACATCATGCATTTTCAATCCTTTATTGATGATCTAGAAAATAAGTATTTGTATATGACGCTATGCTTATGTGACTGTATTTTTCAGTAGCTGCTGCTCTCAAAGCAGAACACTGTTCCACTGAACTCTTTCTCTGCCAGACCCTTGCTGTGGTATAGTAGGTAAAGTGCCTTCAAGCTGAATAACACATACATTCTAAAACAATGATTCTGGTGGCAGTGATTCTAAAACAAGACCTATAATGCCATGCGTGTATTTTAATGTTTGATTATTAAAGACACAAACTTTTAAATGATCCAATGTGTGGTCCTCTGATTTCTTCTCTATACTAATCTTCAACAAGAACAATACATGCTTGCTGAATAGAATCTTTAAAGGAAAGGTGCTTCACTTAGTACACCTAAATAGCTGCAATAGATCACAGGCTCCACACGTAATGGCACAATTTGCACAATTAATGGCAATTGCTTTCATAAGGCAATCTCATGTACACATACCAGAAATCAGTGTTTATTAATAGGAATGTTATCCTGTGCCCTAATCTCTGAAGTCCCTGCAGTATGATAGGCTTTGGTGTGCACAATAACAACATAGTATGGAGTCCTTCTCTCTGTACTATTGATGTGATCGCCTTAATTTAGGGAACTTTTCTTTACCAGGCCTTCTACCTCAGATCCCTTCTGTAGACTAGTTGAAAAAAAAAAACATACTCTAACTAACCTGGGGTATGAGGAGTTCCTCCCTCCCAAAGTACATGAAAACACTAGGGGACTCACAGCAGAAACACTATAATCTCTTAATCCCCCAGTGGAATCAGGAAATTACATTTTCTTAGGGTAAGAGCTTACCCTTACAAGGAAAAAACTTTGGTTAATGTACACATTGTGCCTGCCTGTAACTGCATCCGTGTCTGCTTTGCCTGCACTGCACTTTGAGCTTAGTGTGCTTACAACAAATTATAGACCTCTACCTTGGCGACTTTATTGAAGTGTTCAGAGAAATGTCAGATTAAGTTCTTTGGGATACATTTAGGGGTTTATTTATCAAAATACGAAAAGTTCTCAGTATTTTCTGAAAACTACTCTTACCAAATCCACTTGGACTTTCCCCCAGAGATTTTTCAGAACATTTCTTGTGCGGAAAAAACACCAAAATAAAATCTTGAAAAAATCTGAATCGGATGAATTTTTTGAATTTTAAATTTTGCAGCTTTTTCAGATTTGATGCCCGAAACCACAACATTTTCAGATTATTGAACAAAAGCCAGTGCAGATCAAGATATTAATGGAACATCTGCCATTGACTACATGAATTTAGCAGTTTTGAGTAAAGCTGGCCATAGATGCAAAGATTTGATTGTAGGAATCTCGATTTTGTACGATTTTTGGGCCATGTGGGGAGTGTCCTGACATTTTTGTGAGATGATGATCAGTTGTTCAGATGATCGGACAGGTTAGAAAATTTCTTTCGGCTGTCGATAATATCGCTGCATGTATTGTCAATCTAACAATATCAGTGGGAGACTGTCGCCAGCTTTTGTCAGACAAAAAACTTTCATATGATTGCTGTTAAGGGCAGAACACTGTCTGATCTGTTCTTTTACTACTTTATTTGATCTGAATGGTTAGTTGCAGGTTGGGAGATGGCACCGAACGATCGTTCTTTCGATATGAAGGTAAATCCGCATGTCTATGGCCACCTTAAGAGTACTTTATTATTCAGACTTTTAACACCATTGGAGTTTAATAAATCACGAAAAATTCAAGTTTTGTGTTTAAAAACATGGTGTTTTCCGCCCTTTAAAAGTCAGAGCAGACAAAAATGGACTTTGATAGCTAACCCACTTAAAGGCATATATGTGGGCTGTAGCAATAAACAAGCTAATTATAATTTACAAGGTATCACTTCATTACTATTATATTGAGAATGGAATCAGGAATAATAGTAGATGATAGCACTCAGTGCTGGAGAACAGCTAAGAAGGATGAGGAATTGTTAGCATTTTAACAAAGGACTTTTCATTCTGCCTATGAAATAAAGCAGAGAGGAGCACCCAGACTAATTATATAAATGGCTGAGTATTGTTGAAAAGCTTGAAAACAGGTGTGCTAATGATCCGAATGTATGATATCTGCAAGGTCAATATACAAATGTGTAGAACTGTTTTTACTGTAGCATTTTGTAGCTGACGGAAGAAAGGGGGTTTCATTTTTTTGTGGTAAGAGCTCTTGGTTTATATAAAGTTTGTGGGTGAGGTGCAACAATTGGTGGAACAAAAAAAATGTAATCTTGAGTTCTTAAAACTTAAGCAATTAGCAAGTACTTAAGCAAGTAGCAATTTACTCATGCAAAAAGATTTTAATACTGAAATGTATGCTTTTTTTTAACCATAATTTGTATGCATATTAGCAGAGTATTTTTTTTACTAGAATAAAAAAAAATCTGGAGACACATGTCTCTATACAAAATATTACATTTACAGCATATTTGTAAAAGACAACTAAAATTAGGTGGCTGGGAAACAGAAGCCTTATAAGATAGAACCGCCTATGATCCTCCTGGATGGTACCTCTGGTATGCCAAATACATTGGTAGTGCACTGACAATATGAATGCTGATCAGTACCCTTGGTACAGGCACATATATGCTCTGTGCATTAGAAGTAGAACATGGTCATACTACAGAAGATAATGTAAGCAGCACAACCACCCTATACTATAATAAACTAACCATAATCTTAGGTTGCCTATGAATACAAACATATTTTGTCAGAGAATGTAGCATTTGACCTAAAACTACATAGGGATTTGCAGTTTAGCTATAAAGTTCCAACGCCCTGATGACAGACAGTGTTTATTTTCTGCTTCCCATTCTATCCTTTTGTATCTCCCTCCATGCATCTGTCTCTCTTTAGTAACACTCTTTTCAACACTGCTCATAATTCATTTTCTTTCCTTTTTTCTCTGAGATATTCTGAGATCACCATACTCTTCCAGCCCTCGCATGAGAATCTAAGTGGTAACCCTTGCACAACCTTCAGATGTTCCAGGTGACCTTATTTTAGGTCAGTTCACTTTAAGGGTGCTGGCTGTCAGACCCAATTCAAACACTGAGAGCCTTCACATTGTCAAGATGAAATATTAATGGCCTGTCCTACCACTGCTATTTGCCTGTATGTCATGCGAAAGGATGCACCAAAGAGAATCATTAATTTTCCTAATAAACATTCTGCTATGAAGACTGCTGATCCCACCAAAATGGTGCAAAACTGTTAAGGAAGCCTATATATCTGTGGTTACATTGGCATACCTACGCTATAGAAATACATGTTAATAATAATAATACCTACAAACAGAATGTAATATGCATTTATATTCACATACCACAGTAGTTGAATCGACCTGTTTGGTGTAAACAAAATTATTATTGAACATAATTTTAAATGTGTTTATCCAAGACAATTACACATTTCCCTCTCTTTTTCTCTTCTCTTAATTTTTAATTGAATTATTTAACTCTGTGTTTGGCACAAGGTCGATGATTATCACCCAAAAATGTGGTGCTGCCCAAAGAATGGCTGAACACATATATAATAAGCTGTACTGTAATACAATAACTGTGAGCCTAGGCCTTCCCAGGAAGCAGAGACATAAATATATACAAATATGCTTATATCTTAAAAGGCCCTCCACAGTCAGGAATACATGGAGTGAAAGTGTAACACGTTACACTAGTCCATTAGTATCGCATGCTCTTCATTGAGTCATTTAGTACTTGTTGAATTATTTACCAAGAACTGAAATCCACTCTGAGCCAAAAGCTATTAGGAGATGTAGGGTGTTCTAATACACAAACTGGTGAAATGGGCCCAAATGTTGATGATGATATTTGTGTAGATAGGGGTATTGGTGCACCATTTTTTACCATTATTATCAAGAAAATACATTTATGTTAAAGGAGGACATAACAGCACTGTCCCTGCCTTACACTTCCTCTCCTGTGTATCTTGCATAGTTAAGGGGGCCACAGGCTCATTCTCATTAGCTTAATCTTGTGAGTGAGTGACATGCAGAACACTGCAATAGAAACACAAGTTTCTTCCTCATTTCTCTTTGTGGCTCTCTGCGGGTGACTAATATCCCGAAAATGCCTCTCCATTGGTGGTAATTGTCTGAAGTTGTCTCCGGAGGCAATGGAGAGGCATATTGGGGAGATTTGTTGCCCACAGCAGTGTAAAAAAAACCATGGGTGAAAAAGCTTCCCATGTGCCACTAAGCTGCAGATTATCTGTCAAGCTAAGTTCTGTTGTTTCCCATTATCTGCTGTTAGATCTAATTATTCCTAGCACCATTATTTGCACACATTCTACCATGTATAACAGTTTCCTTTAAAGCCGTAGTTTTTATATATTCTGGTGTTATTGCCTGCTGCCAGCAACAACTCTAATCATAGCTGGAGGGCCATCTCCTGGCCTACCATTGTAACTAGATAGCGTTTCAGCTGAAACAGAACAAAAATAAACTCTAGTCACGGGTACATGCAGTTGTTGTTCTCAACAGACCAGGGATCTCCAACCTTTTGAGCCCATGAGCTACATTCAAATGTAAAAAGAGTTGGGGAGCAACACAAGCATAAAAAATATTCCTGGGGTTCCAAACAAGTGTTGTGGTTGGATATTTGCTAACCCTTATTTTAATAGGCAGCCAACAAGAGGCTTTGTTTTAGTACACCTGGTTTTTATATAACCAAAATATGCTTCCAAGCCTGGGATTCAAAAATAAGCACCTGCAACATGTTGCTCTCAAGTCATTGGGAGAGGGACACCAATAGAGGGACACCAATCACGTGAAGGAACATACTTTTCTTGTAAGTATCCCATAGCAAATACCAAGAGGTGACCCAATATCTGTCCCTGATGAACTACCTCCAGTTATCCAATAGCATATTTTAGACAGTGACCCTCCATCTGTTCCCAGTTGACAACTTCCATACAGTTTTTCTGTTATACCTGGGGCACCACCTGCACACATGGAGGAACATACTTTTCTGTCAGTATCCAATAGCATATCAGAATGTGGCCCTCCATCTGTCCATGATAAATTACCTTCAGGCAATGGTGCAAGCAGTTCTTGCTCTGTAACAGTCAGTGGGATATTACTCACATGTAGAAACAGGCTATTATCCAATAATACATGTCATGAATACAAGAATATTATACTAATAGATGAGGCTGATATAATATGTCTCCTTTAACACAGAAATGGGCTAATCCAGCACATACTGCTAGACAGGAGTCACAGCCTTAAGTTGTCTTTTCATTTAAACTTTTTCACACAATCATTTTGAGTTCTGAGGTTGATTACGCACTAGCAGTAAATTCTCCACGTGATCTTAGCCCAGAGAAAAGACTTTGTTCCATGCAGTAAACACTAAATGCTAAATACTTAGGGCTGGGAAAAAAAACTAGGAAAGACATACAGAAAGGAGGGCTGCATACTCCTATTTAATGTCAAAATAACTATAGTATCACTTGTGATAGAGCTAGTGAAGTACCTACTATAGCCAGTAGTTGAAGACAGATTGTAAGAAGGTTCAGACAGTAGAGGGCAATAGCTTCCTCTAAAACAGTGATCTATAACCAGTGACTTATGAGCAACATGTTGTTCCTCAACCCCTTGGATATTTCTCCCAGTGGCCTCAAATCAGTTGTTTATTTCTGAATTCATGGTTTGAGGCAAGTTTTGGTTGTATAATGTACTTTTTTACATCTGAATGTTGCTCACAGGTAAAAAAGTTTGGAGAACCCTTCTCTAAAAGTTTGCAGCAGAGTTCAAAGGCCTGGAGGGTAGGGCAGGGCTCTTGCTCCCCCATCCTGCAACCATGTGCATGCAAGCCCGACTGCGACTTTGTGGCTACTTCGTGTGCAGCCGGTAGGACAGGGGACAGAGGTGTGAGAGCAACTGAGGGGAGGTGGGAGTGACAGGTTATAGCGACAGAAGGGTGGGGGGAGAGAGAGGCAGAGGCAAAAACCTAAGATTGCTGCAAAAATTTAATGTGGGTAGGCAGAAGACAATTTAAGAGTTACCTGCCTAGCGCTCCCATATCTTTGCAACCTAGGCAGGTGTCTCTTTTGCCTAGTCCTAGTTCTGGCCCTGTGGTAGGGTAGTCTAGCACATAGGCTTAGGCTATATGAATTTCCAGAGTGATGCTAGGCAGCTTGCGCATGACAAAGAACAGAAAGTGCTAGTCTGTAGCTGGAAATATGTGTTTTTGCAGAAGTGTACAGCTGCATTATTGTAGGGCACATCATGCTGGGAGTGCTTTGGTAAGCTTGAGAGTGTCTCTGAAACAATGCAACTTTATGGAGGAAAAAACTCCATTCCATTAGAGCTGAGAAGGCTGAACCAGGTTTTTTGTAAAGACATACTACATTGTAAAAAAAGGTTTGCTCTACAGTGTGTGCCAGGTTCAGTAACAGTAACATTCTCATATGTTATTTAAGTGGCTGTAGCAAAGTTCAGGTTTAAGTATCCTGAGTATACAGAACCATATTCTGCCTTCACTAAATTTTTAAGGGAACAATATTGAAGTCAGTAGGCCCTCAGCCAGCTCAGTAACTTGCAAACTCAAGTACGTTCCTGCCATCAGTTTGCTTCAGCCTTTATCCCAATAAATAGTATAAAGCATAGGTCAGAAGGGGAAGGTTGTTCTGCATAGGATATCTCCTCTCTAACACACATATGCAGTCTCCAACCCAAATGCCTTCATCAGAAGTGGCACATACAAAACAGGTTGCAACTAGCACATAAGAAGCAGATCTCAGGTGTTCCAGTAAGATGCAGCTCTATGCTCCTTCATAAGAAAAACTCCTCCCTAATCACTGTCTGCCTTATTTCTGCCCACTCTGCTTTCCTTTGTAATTCTGTTTCACTTTGCTTTCCTCTACTTGAAAAGTAATTTTATTGAGCACAGTGTATATCAAATGCAACTGTCATCTTATTGAAAACCATAAATATGAAATACAACTGTCATCTTATTGAAAACAGTGTGTATAAAATACAACTGTCATCTTCCAAAACAAAGTGCATATGCAACAGAACTACTAGAACCCAAACAGATGACAATTATTTATTGACGTTGCCCACACCAAGTTACAATTTTAATGTTGGGTGTCATATGAATGAGCCAGCCAAATAGATGATCCTGTTCATTGCAAGCAACAGTATAGCATGGTATTGGTAAGCAAAAGGTTAATAGAATTTTTCCAAAGGAATTCTGCACCCAATTAAAATGAAGACCCCATTTTCTTTATGGGATCAGATAAATTTAAATGCTATTTAATATACCTTTCCTGAGCATCCGGAAACGCAGACACCATGGGAATAATGAATTAGATTTCCTTGCAGAAACAATTGATAAATGCAGAAATTATTGTGGCGTACATGCAGAGGAGGAGAGGTGGGGAGTAGGGATGATGGGCGGGGGAAGGTAGGGAGGGTGCTATAGAGGTCGACTCTATTAAATCTGCAGGAATTGCTACATTTGACACAAAAGCTGCTATCACCCCAAGTCAAATCAAGAATAATATGCTTGGCTGCTCAGGATCACAGACTGAAATATGTGATTGTCATATTACCTTCAGCAGTAGCCGAAATCAATTTCTTCTGTGAGATGGGTAGGAAAAAAAAGGGTAACGGAGAAAGGTGTAAAGGTGTATTTTTTTTCCTCTTTTATGTGAAAACAAAATGCTCTTTCTGTCTGAGAATGGAACTGTTTCATATTGAATCCTGACGGTTCTATTCCAGTTCCAAAACATTGTCAATAAATGTGTCTGTTATTAAAATGTACATTCCGAACAAGAGCAGTGTTTAGTCCTGCTGCTTAAAGGAATTGATCAGCATAAAAATAAACACTGGGTAAATAGACTGTACAAAATAAAAAATGTTTCTAATAAAAATGTCATGTATAAAGGCTGGAGTGATTGGATGTCTAATATAACAGCCACACCGCTACTTCCTGTTTTGCAGCTCTCTTGGTTTCCACTGGTTATCAGGCAGTAACAAATCAGTGACTTGAGGGAGGGGCACATGGGTCATAACTGTTGCATCTCACTAAACAGTTGTGTCCCATGTGGCCCCCTTTAAGTCGCTGACTAACTCAGAGTTAGAGAGCTGAAAAGTAGTGTTCTGTTCTGTTAGACATCCAGTCACTCCAGCCTCTATACATTACATTTTTGGCTAACTAACCATACTGGAAACATTTTTATTTTTCACAGGTTATCTATTTACCCAGTTTTTATTTTTACACTGAACTGTCCTTAAATGTTTTGTGCATATATTGCATTTTCTGTTGCTGAAATTCAAATATGTAATTTTTCTTTCTGAGATGTAAATTACATGATATATATTCAACCTAAAGATATTTTAATGATTTATTATTAATGCTGACTGCTGCTTTAATAGACTAGGTCAATAGGAATTATACATGTCTGTAATGAACCAGTATATACATAAGTGTAGGACCTGTGTTTATACATGAAAACTGGTAAGGACCTCATCTGTCCTGATCTGCCTAGAAAAGATGCCAGAACCCATATTTGTAAATTTTACTGCAAAGGGGTGGTTCACTTTTAAGTTAAGTTTTAGAATGTTATAGTTTTAGAATGTAACAGCCAATTATAAGCAACTTTTCAATTGATTATTTTTTTATAGTTTTAAAATTATTTGGCTTTTTGTTCTGACACTTTCCAGGTTTCAAATGGGTGGTCACTGACCCCATCTGAAAAAAACAAATGTATTGTTATTACTACTTTTTATTCCTCATCTTTTTATTTGCGTTCTATGCTATTCATATTCCAGTCTCCTATTCAAATCTCTTTATGGTTGCAAGGGTAATGCAGACCCTAGTAACCAAATTGCAAACTGGAGAGCTGCTGAATAAAAAGCTAAATTACTCAAAAACTACAAATAATAAAAAAATTAAACCCTATTGCTTATTGTCTCTGAATATCATTTTCTACATCCTACTAAAAGCTAATTTAAAGATGAATAATCCCTTTAAATGGTTTTATCACTTTTAACTTAACGTTTTAGCATGCTATAGAGAGTGATAATTTACAATTGGTTGTCATTTTTCATTTTTTATTTGTGGGGTTTAAGTTATTTAGCTTTTTATTCATTAGCTCTTCAGTTTCCAATGTCAGCAATTTGGTTGCTAGGGTCCACATTTATCTATAGACAAATACAAGAGGTCCTCTGCACTCAACCCTTTATTAAAATATGTAAGACATTGAGACATTTTGTGCATACAGCTACTAAAAAATGCCTTACCCTTTAAACAAATAGGAATTGTTTGTCCATATATTGCAATATATTTAAGCTGGACATCAAGTCAAAGTCATCCCATATCTGGCCAGTCCTACTCTCACATTGCATCTGATTCATTAAGAATTATATTACTTCATTAGGGCCCTTACACACGGGAAAGCTGGAAAGTGTCAGAAGAAGGCAATTAATTCAAAGTCTAAATAAAGAAAACAATTAAGGGAAAGTGGAAAAGTCGCTTAGACATACTAAATTTCAACTTTAAGATGAACCTCAACTTTAAAAGCTGTCCATGTCAGACAGAATGACAAACCATTTGGAAATATTTGACTGAAGCTTTTCTTTTTAATGCTCTCATGTTGGGTGGTTGATGACCCATTAGCACAGCTGCTGGAGACTTACAGTATAATAAGAAGATCTGTAAACTTCAGGCAGTCCTCAGAATATTAAATACTTTTGGCAAGCATGGGGCTCAGAGTTTGGTGAAGATGCTTAAGCATCTTATCTTAAGGCAAGTGTTGGACTTGGTACATGGGATTCACCAGGATCACTGCACGACCAACAATTAATGCAAGTAAGCACACATGCCCTAATCTACCCTCTCCCAACTCATAACCGGCCTACCTATCTTTATCCATTTCTAATGATGAAGGTGGGTGTAGGACTGCAGGTATATAAGAGATCATGGTGACTGGGTTGAGTTGGGGGAGTTTGGGCTGGGAAACCCTCACTGAGATCCTTCAGTCCCAAACTTCACTGACACTGATGGTAGATGCAAAAAAAATCAGAGGCTGTAGATCAGGGGTCCCCAACCTTTTTTGGTTGTGAGCAACATTTAAATTTAAAAAAGAGTTGGAGAGCAACACAAGTATGAATAAGTCCATGGGGATGTCAAATAAGAGCTCTGATTGGCTTTTTGGTAGCCCCTATATGGACTGGCAGCCTACAGGAGAGAATGTTTGGTAGGACATCTGTTTTTTATGCAACCAAAACTTGCCTCTAAGCCATTAATTCAAAAATAAGCACCTGCTTTGAGGCCACAGGGAGCAACATCCAAGGGGTTGGAGAGCAACATGTTGCTCGCTAGCTACTGGTTGGGGATCACTGCTGTAGATTAAGGGGACCAAGTGTACATATATAAGAAAGCTAGGGTTTTCTATATGTTCTGTAGTCTTATTTGTGTCCTCTAAAAATGTAATGTAAGTCCTAATGGTATGTATTTGTTACTATATTATGGATCCATGTTAATCTACAATAAGGTTCAAATGTAAGCAGTTACATGACCAAGGATGCTCTCCATACTGCTAAAATTTACAGGTGAGCAACTGTCTATGTGAGGTTTGATGCGCCTGTGCTGAAGTTTGTTTGACAGAGACATAATAATCAGTCACAATATGTATTCCTAAATAAGATTATGCTTTCAAATTTGAGCTTCTCTTTGAATCCTTTACAGGGCAGTGGTAGGTTTGTTCATTGGTGGACAGTGGTTAATTTGTTATTTTGAGCACAATAAAGTAACTGTAATAGCAGAGCCAATGCTCGGCCTAAAGGCTTATAAAGGTACCCCACTATTCTGCATCGAAGGTATGTAAAAAGAGCAGTCATGGATGCAGTTATGCAAATGTATATTATGTTCTCCATGAGAAATTAAGAAGTCCATAGCATTTTCATTAAGATTGTCTGGCTGTGTGGGTTAAGATCTGCACTATGAAGCAGCAACTCTAGTTTGATTGACATGTCAGTTCCCATTTAGCAGCTCACTGAACCCCCAAGGATTAACATTAGGATGTAGGTAGGATTTATTAAGCAGCTGAATGGTGAAGATGCTGTATATAGCAAAATGTGCTATACACGAATAAACTTATTTGCTTACATTATAATTAACTAGAAGTTATTATTAAATATTATTATGGTATCGATTCGATCATTTGATCTATTCGATACCATCGAATTTTGAACCCTTCAAACAAATTTAGTATATGGGACCCTAAGGCTCTAATGGTAAATTTGAATTTTTGAAAAAAATGTTTTGGTCAAAACTCACAAATTTAAATTAAAAAGAAGCAACTCTAATTAGAATGTGAACTTTATCACACCTTGACTCCGGAAACAGTCTAATTTAACTATTCTCCTCCTAATACCTGCTGAGTTCATGTAGAGGTCCCTTGAACTATTTGAAGATGTTAATACTAGTGATGAGCCAAATCTTGCCAAGTTTTGCTCCAAAAACGATGCCCCATAGACTTTAATGGGAGAGAAAAAAATGTTGTGAGTCAAAAAAAATTTGATTATAATTTTCAGTTTGGGACTATTCAACTGAAATTTTTATGCTCAATCCCTTTATTAAGATACCATTTGAATAAAATCGAATAGCGTTTTAAAAATTTCACTTTACTCTAAAATACGACCTTCAATATATAACCCCCTTAATGAATTTGTATTACAAGTTCCACTGCACTTCATAACTGTTTGTGGGTGCTGCTGGTGTCAAAATGTCTGTATTCAGGGGTGTAACTACATTGGAAGCAGACCCTGTGGCTGCAGGGGGGGCAAAGGCATAGGTGGCCCCATGAGGCCCTAATTAATGAGCAATTTTAATGTATTGGTAAAACAGGACAACTTCTGTATTGGGGGCCTTAAAATTAGTTTCAACACTGTCTCTATTTATATATATAAAATATATATTTACAGGAAAAGTGACACTCACGGGACTAGTATGATGCTGGAGAATTAAATATTTATTTAAGTCTCAATGTTTCGACCCCACACTGGAGTCGAAACATTGAGACATTGTTTGTCTATCCTGCTTTCTCCTGACGAAGACCCCAGTGTGGGGTCGAAACGTTGAGACTTCAATAAATATTTCATTTTCCAGCATCATATAAGTCCCGTGAGTGTCGCTTTTCCTGTATATATATTCTATATATAGAGAGTGCATCTTTTTGGACTAGTATATATATATATACATATATAAAGGCCAAGAAGCCGGCACGCTCGTTTAAGGGTAAACTATGCTTGGGTGCATAAAGCCAATGTATTTAAATAATGAGCAAAAGAAAAAAAACTTGCACTCTCAGGA
>CM044434.1:73907915-73923719 GCA_024363595.1 Xenopus borealis | reverse complement strand
TCATTAAAGAAAGTAAAAATTGGATTTTATTTATTTGCCTTTCCTTGCCCTTTAAGTTATTTGTATATGTATTGGTAGTGAAAACGTTGTTTGTCCTTTTTTAGTCTCTGCACTGGTGGTTCAGACTGTTGATACAATTTAAGGCAGGGGTTCCCATCCTTTATTGGTCCAGGGACCGGTGTCAAAGAAAACATTTTTTCAAGGACCGGGGGGTGGGGGTCGGCAGGGGTCAAGATGGGGGTCAGGCTAGGCTCGGCGGCCCAGTCCAGGACTGTCCGTGGCCCGGTAATGGACTGCGGTTGGGGACCCCTGATGTAAGACAAGGCAGCTGATTAACAGACCTGACTTTGCTGGGGGAATCAAGACTTTTGCAACCTTGTTTAATAAGTAACAAGCAGGAGTTAAGCAAATGCTGCTTTTAATGGCAAACATTTTTACAAACAATTTTAAAAGCACTGAGCTTTTTTAATACATGTATATTGGAAAGTTGCTTCGAATTATAATTTCTTTGATTAGGCAAAATTCTATTTTTGGTTTGACTTGCCCTTTAAGTATCCTTTCATTTGATTAGTTCTTGGGTGCACTATTTAATTTTATATTGTATGACTTTCATTATAAATTAAACTTTTTAATACCATGTCATTGCATTCTTGCATGTTCTGCCTGTTCCCTGGTGCCATTTTTTTTTTTTGCAGTCCTTGCTTCCTGGTCCTCGCAGCTTTTTGACCCTGATAGAAACCATTTTTTATAATATTCTAAACAATATAAGAAACTTCATTATCTGTCAGCTGAAAAATAGTTGCAGGACTAATTGTGGCCTGTCTATTGTGCAATAAATAAGGTAGGGTCACACTCCATCTGCAGCATGTAGGAAGCATTCTCTGCAGCTGGCAAGACAGATTCTTAATCACGGAAGGGAAGGGTAGTCAGACATCAAGCTATATCCTGACTTCTTTTAAGTTGGAACTTTAATTACTATGGTCCGTGAAGTCATGGTTGAGTAAAACCCTACCATTTAATACATGGGCAGGAAGATTTTTCCACCCACTCTTTTCTCACGCCGATTAACAGGGCATGAAAAAAATCTCTTAAGACTGAGATCATAACCTTTTCATTAAAGCAAAGATACAGATTAACATTTTTTTCTGCCACTAATTAGATGTTTAAAGAAGTAGTCTGTTTCACTTGATTTAAACATATCTCATTTATGTAAAGGTTTGGCACAACGCTTTGCAGTTCATACATAGAAAATGATTTTCTTCAAAGCAATGCAAATATTTATAATAAAATGACACTATTACTATTACTCTGTGCAAGGAGAAATGTAGCTTATTTATAGCTGTACCACTACTCCTTATATACACACACACATATATACACACTGTCCTACCTTTTAAGAGAGGGTCCTTTCCAATATTCGATAACTGTTCTTCATAGAAAAAAAGGCATTTTTCTTCCAAACTTGGCTCCTAGAAAGCTCCTTTCTTTCAAATGTATTTTTTGTTTTAAAAGAAGAACATTTTTAGTGATGCTGCATTTAGAAAATGTTTATTTGATACTTATGCTATCTGGCCAACTGAACCTTGGCTACAGTAATAGATATTTGTGACCTTTCATGATGCTTTCAATAAATGAAGGCAAAAATGGGCAATTAAATGTAACTGTATTTTTGAATGGAATCCTTTTCAAAGACAATTAGAGAATCTGAGTACCTGATCAATCAGATCTTTGTGTCAAAAACTGAGGAAACAGAATCAAATACAAGTGACTTTGCTCATTACTAGAATGAAGACACCATAAACTCCATGGAGGAAATTTACTAAAGGGCTGATTTTTACCTGAGAAGGCTCCACCACACTTTGTCAGACATTAGTTCACAACGCAAATCGCAACAATGCTTATTCATCAGTAGGCAAAGTTACATCTTGGCAGACAAACACTGGCGATGATTCGCTAGCGAAATTTTTTTAGCTCAAGCATTTCTAAGCAAACTTTCTCTAGTGTTCAGATCCTAACCAGTGGAGTGGTCAGGGAGAAGAATCTAAGCCTGACACCCTATCCACTGTGGTCCAGGCCCGGACTGGCCATTTGTGGGTTAGGGCAAATGCCAGAGGGGCTGCTATAAGGTCCCATAGAAAGTCAGTATTTAGTGGGCTGGTGGGGACTGTTTAGGCCTCTATGTGGGCTGATGGGCCTCTTGTGTACCTGAAATGCCAGGGCCTATTTTAATTCTCAGTCCAGTCCTGCTGTGGTCCCTTCACTAAAGGCATAACCTGGCGAAACAGACACTGGCAAAAAGGTTAACGGACTGGAAAATTCCCACTAATGATTTTGTGGAGTAATGATCATTTGCCTGAGCACAAATTTCCTGGAGAAAGGGTGCAAAGCTTCATTAGAGCTGAAGTATTTGGCTAACGAATTGTCCTCTATGCCTTTTAGTAAATTGGTGATGTACCTGCGGATTGTCTTTTTGGTGAATTTTCACTAACGATGGCCACTTCGCCCTTTAGTAATTCTTCCCCCATGTCTTGCATGCTGCATAGGTACCCCCAGTAACATCTGAATGCCTTAGGTGGGACATAAAACTGCTATAACACCAATTGAATTATAAGTTTGGGAAGGGTATAAATTCATGTTGAGATGTGGCCAGCAGTGAACCATACCCTTGATACAGTTGGGGGCAAGAGTAGATGCATTATATCCTAGGGATGATCATGCCTCACCTAATAGATGGGTGTATGGAACAAATAAACGGAACTGTGCTTAAAACCATCACTCTGCTTGTCAGGTAGGTTATGTATATGTAAGCAAAGGAAATCTGATTTTCCAGTACTGTCATGTTTTGGTCTTTTGGTTGTAAAACATTTTAGATATTGGAATGTTTTATGGAAAAAAGGTAATTATATGTTTTTTGGACTCCTCCATTGTAGGAAATTTTAAACCATAAAAAAACTTTGTTTGACCCAAAAACAAATTTAAATATATTTACAAACATTAATTCAATATCTAAATTGCTAAAAATTAAAAAAAAAAAAGTCAAGGACAATCAGAGGTAATGTCACATCACTAGAATATTTGAAGACAAAATATCAGTGAGCTGCCATGTGATAAGTCAAGGAATAACCCACAATTTACTCCAAATGGTCTTTATATGGATTTACAGTTTAATTTCACTTTCAAAATAATCACAGGCTGCACGTGGGCATTAAGGTATATGTAGTTCAAATTCTGCAGACTTGATTTTTGCCATTTGTCTGGTTGTATTTTCTAAACTACATGTAGATTAAGCTGAACCACAGTAACAAAATATTTGTTTATTTCTGCAGCTGGTCCATGTCACAGCCAGGTTCCAATTCCCTTGCATCTGCAATAATTACTTTCAAATACTCCTTGCTGTTTTTGAGTATAATGAAACCATACACAAATACTGAGCTGAAATCCATCTAATGTGAGCAGCGGCACTTTTTACCCTTGCCAGTGGTAAGGATGCTCCATCATTACAAAATCTGCATTCGTATTGCCTCTTTTTTCTGAATACTTGACTGTTAAAAAATTCACACAACATGTATTTAAATATATTTATGACTGGCTGTGAGCAAAACACTTTTAGGGGCAAATTCACTAAGTTCCGAAAATTCGCTAGCGTTGGCTTCGCTAACGTTCGCCACGCGAATTTTCGCCAGTGCTACACAAATTCACTAAAGTGTGAAGTTACGCTCAGGTCAGCGAACGGTAGCGTAGTTGCGCTAGTGTTACTTCACCAGGCAAAGCGCAGTTACGCTAGCGATACCTAATTTGCATATGGCGGGAACTTAAGCTTATAATAGAAGTATATGTTACAGCCACTTCATTCCACTACACAAGCCCAGGAAACCTTTAATAAATTAAATAAAGTTGTCCTATTGCTCTACATGTGCCCCCTGTATAGTTGTGTTGCCATATGTTAGGAAATGTAGGGGGGAAGGAGGGTAACCCCCCAAAAAAACGATCGTTTTCAGACTATCACCCACCAATGGTAAAACAAGCCAGCGTTTTTTTTGGGACTCAGAAAAATTTTCCATTTTTTTTTTCAAACTCCTATCTATTGTATTGAACTTAGCCTGGTCTGACTAGGTGAAGTAAAGTCTAATGTAAGTGGTAACGTTTAGGAAAAAGTTGATCTTAGTAAATTCGCGTAATCACGATCCTTCGTCAGTGCGCAACTTTGCCTGGCATAAGGGTGCAAAGTTGAGCAAGTCTATCTACTTCGCTAGCGAAAATTCACCAGATTGGTTGTTAGTGAATTTGTAAAGTTGCGAAATGACATCACTCAGCGTTAGACGCTTCGCGCTTTAGTGCATTTGGACCTTAGATAGGAATAGACAATATATATTGAGCGAAAATCTGTATTAACAATAAAACATCAGAGAGCCTTTCCAAAGTTTTGGCACAGTCCCTCACCCAGGACTGCTTTAAAGGGATAGTGTCATGGGAAAACGTTTTTTTTCAAAATGCATCAGTTAATAGTGCTACTCCAGACTTCTGCACTGAAATCCAATTTTCAAAAAAAGAAAACAGATTTTTTTTTATCGAATTTGGCCTATTTCCTAGTTGAAGTACACAAAAATAACTCGAAATTCAAATTTTTTTAATTTGAATTTTCACTTCGAACCCTTGATAAATCTGCCCCCAAAACTACCTGACATATCATATCTTGGTGGTCCCAGGGAAAAAAAAACCTTTTACCCAGCCGTAAAACAACCTTGACTCACTATATATTTCACTGTGTGAGAGATTTTGCAGTTATTACAAAAAGCATTTGATCGATATTTCAAACATTTCCTGACATTATGGTAATGATGAACATAACATATTTTGTTTACGAACAGTGCAATGCACGTGTCTTTTAATTTTGTTTATCCAAAGAAAATGTGGAAAAAGAGAGAAGCAAGACTATAATACACAAATACGTATATGTATAAAGTTAATACAGATTTACAGTTTTCTACTAGTGAGTGTGAATTTTTCCTAACAATTTCTTTAATTTCTATCATGGTCCTATATGTATCCCAGTTTTTCCATATATTCTTAAAATATTTACCCTTCCGCTTAGGTATACTTTCATACATTACATTGTTCTCATCTGTTTTATCCATTCGATAATGTCTATCATTTTTGTAGGGTTCAGGGTTTCTCTGGGGTATTAGAAATATAATCATTCAGATAGTGACAAGTACATTTTTTTCGCCAGGCATTTTGCCATCTGCAATTTTTTCGCAAAAACTGCTGCAAAATAGTCACCACAAGAAAAAAATGCCTATTGAATATAATGCATTTGGGCAAAAACAATAACAAAAAAGTCACCGCATAAATAAACATCCATTGACTTTAATGCATTTGGACTGAGAAAAAAATGAATGTGTGTAAACAATTGCCTATTGACTTCAATACGTTTTGCAGTTTTCTTGCAAATTTTTGGGGAAATGAATGATGGATGACTACCTGAACGATGGGTGTTCTCAACTTCACACGTGCCGTAATTTAGGAGAATAGCACAGTGTGGGGAATTAGTTTATCTGTGCGAAAACTGATAAATAATTTAGACAGATGGGGGATTAACATGAATGTACACGTTTATTCCTCCAGTGGTAAATTTAAAAATGAGGGTTATAAAAATCGGTATATTTTTGAAAATCTTTAGCAACCCCATCAGTTGTGTAATGTTTTTTTTTTTACTTTGCCTGAATGTATGAAGACATTCAGGAGTATATGTGGTTAATTACCCCATTCACAATATTTTCATTTGATCCACTTGAAAAAAAATTTCTGTGTCAGATATACGTTTTTGTTGTAATTCTCCGTATTATTTAATCTGTCTATAACTGTCTAATATCTGTTGGGAACTTTCACTTTTTTTTAGGTTAAATCTAATTTTATTTTCTGAAGTTACTTTTTCTTCTTGTTATGTGAAGTGATTGATATAAACTTTCCTTTTATCACTGCCTTATGGGCTTCAAATAACGATGAGATTGATTTTACTCTTTGTTTGTTTATATCAAAGTATTCTTTAAGTGTGATTTATGTTTCCTGGACTAAAGTTGGGCCATTGAGTTCCAGTATTGCATTGAGCCTCCAGTGTGGCTCTCTCTTAGGGATACAATAATAACAGCTGCATGGTCACACTAGGGTATTGGTCTGATTTCAGATGTTGAAGGGAATTGTAGTAGATCATAGTCTTTCAATAAATTGAATATTCTAGTGCAGGGGTCCCCAACCTTTTTTACCCCTTAGCCGCATTCAAATGTAAAGAGAGTTCGGGAGCAACACAAGATTGAAAAAAGTTCCTGGTGGTGCCAAATACGGGCTGTGATTCCTATTTGACAGCCCCTATGTGGACTGTCAGCCTACAGTAGACTCTGATTGGCAGTACACCTGAGTTTTATGCAACCAAAACCTGCCTCCAAGACAGAAATTCAAAAATAAGCATTTGCTTTGAGGCCACTGAGAACAACATCCAGGCATTTACATAAAAACTATACAAATTTGGTATTAAGGCTCTCAGGGACTTTTCAAATGATTTGTATTTTCATGCATTTAATAACATATGTTTCTGTTATATTTCTCTGTATTGAAAAGCTTAAAAGATAAATGGACTCAAAATACACTTCACTAAACAATAACATATTTTCACTGGTTTTAAAGTAATTTGCAAAAGTAATCACAAGTGAAAACATTATTTGGCTATCCTTTTCTGCACCGCTGCTACATACTGTACTTGACAAAAGTGTAGCAGAGGTCCGTGCTCCTCCAGCCAAGAATTTAATTCACACATTATATTTGCATGCTTCATAGGTTTGGTCTTTGCCACATTATTTCAATAGTCAGAACCAGCAGTTCAGAGAATAACACTGTGCACATCTATTGCTTTCAAGAGTCATTTCATTACATTTGCAAATAACCATTGAACAACAAGAATATATTCTGACTACTAAAAAGTTGAACTATAGAACTATAACTATAAAGCACATACATGTGCCTTTGTGTGTACAACCTAATCTAAAGCTATTGTCAAAAATATCATGAAACTACTGTATAATTATCACTTATTTATGTGATACCAGTATTCATTTAAATATCACAGAGGGCTGCACCAAAAGTACATTTTTACTTTCTCATTGTTCCTTTAACATTTTAATTAAGCTCTATTTGCTCATTCAGAGTCTCACTGACAAATACAGAATGTCCAATAAAAGTATTGAACAAAAACCTAACATATCCACAATTTATAATCTAGACACATTGCAGTATGCGTCAGAATTATCACCAATAAACCAAAGCACACAATCAATTATAGTTATTGGCTTTTGACAAGTGTATAGAATGGCTGTTTCTTTCTGTTCTTGTCCTGAACCAGAAATTAATTTCCTCTTCCTAGTTTTCAGAATTGTCTCCTTTCTACCTTTGCCTTTAAATGATTTATTTACAGATTCCCCTTAATCATGAAACCTTTTGTATTTTTCAGCTGAATAGTTTACAACCTTGTGGTTTAAACATAAACTTAGAACTGGCAGCTTTTTAACGTTCTTTGAGTTTTAATAATGCTTTTATATTTTAAACTTTCATATCTCATATATCATATCATATTTGGGGCATGTGCACTCATGTGCATCTGGTGAGTATCTTGGTGTTTGTATGTTCCCTTGCCATATTGTAAATTGGTTTTTACATAGGCATGTTCATAGTTTAAGGAATAGCTGCTAACATTAGGGAGATCAGTTCCCAGTGGAACATTTATAACGGTCACTTTTTCCCTTGCCATATTTACATATTTGCTTGTGATTGGCCATATACAGTAATTGAATATGTAAAAGGATACAGTTTAGTCAAGTGAAGCTGCCACAAATAGTTCACCATAAGTAAATTAAACCCAGTTTTTCTATGGCTAGAGTGATAGTGGGGTTAAAGATGTTTCTTCTGAAGAAGCATGGCGCTCCACATGAAATGCGTTAAGGATCAGGAGCAATGGCACTTAACCTGTTTTAATTGTACAACATTCTCAATTTCCTGTTATATCGTGAGTATACCCAATTGTAGAGGCAAGACACAAGATTTTTATCTGGGTGGATTTTCTTTATTGGCGTATGTACCTGTTGTCCTTTATTCATCTGTTACTGACCCATGATGTTACTGTTACCTGCAACCAAGCTATGCGTGTCTAGAATACTATATAAAGGGGAAACCTTTATGAAAAATTAACATTGCAATTGACAGTTTAATTGAAGCATAGCTTTTATAATTGAGCTGCAGATACAGTATGCATATGCATTTAAGGCTTTTTAACTTTATCTAATGAATCATTAAGCATCTTCTGTACAATCTCTTTTACTGATAACATCCAAGACAAAGAGTTGAACTGCCTTGAATGAAACAAAACACGACATCTGACACCTGTTAGATCTGCACATTTTTTGGAGAAAATATTCCAGTCTTTCTTTTTATTAGTTCTTTATTAAACATGCTGAATATCAGGTTGTTGTAGGAGTGGGAAAGAGGGGGTAAAACAAACATTTTTATATGCTATCAGCAAGCCAATGAGATTCAATTCACCCAAATGTATTCTAAAAACTTCTTACAAACCATTGCTAATAACAATGACCTGACAAGGCACCCACCGATTCAGCAGCCATAGTGTATGTGACATACAAAATGCTTCTTCCGGAGCCAGATAGACAAAGTGAAGAGTACGGAAAAATAATGCTTGCTTCATAACTACACAGAAACTCCAACACTGAGATCCTTTGACCTTTCATTGTCCTGCCTGTCGAATGCATTTCTATATTCTTATTTGTTTTATTACATTCACAAAAGGCTCTGTGAATAGGAGCCTCAAGTAATTGTTCCAGATTACCAGTTTGTTTTGTATTCATCCATTCAAGCGTGTCTCATATATTTAATAGCTGTCATCTCTGAATGAATTCTGCATGACTCTGCTGAGAAGTACACTCTTTACTATATAGCTTAGCTCCCAGTTAAGTTTAACCTGTTCAAAAGGAACGGTGCCACAATGCAAACTGAATTTGAAATGGTAACCCCCCTGAAATGAGCCGGAACATGCTTCTAAATTCTACCTCACCCAGCTCATTTTTCCATTCCATTCCTAATTGACAGCTACTGAAGATGATTTTTTTTACATACATACAGTATATGTACCTCTTTAGGCTAAATTTGTACTAAAAGATTTTGAAATTAAGAAATAATAATCAAATCTTGTGTTAGCAATACTTCAACCCTGATCTATACAAATACCCATATCATATTCAGTACATATGTTCTGCAATGGACAACCCTAGAGGTGAACAGCGAGCTGGAATAGTACAGGCAATACATGATATTTCCTTGGTGAAGTAGTTTATATTTTGTGGGAACAAATAAGAAAGTATGCCATTAGGGAGTGACACAGCATGTCAAATATTCATTATAAGATAATCATATAATGTATGTTTAGTAGACTCTAGGGTACTGGGCTATGATAACAATTTCAACACATATATAAACAGTACTTTTCTATATGACCACATATTGAAACCCTCATACATTTCAAGTGTCAAATTGCAACTATCATATTGCAAACGTGTGTGTGTGTGAGTTTAACATTTAAAATAATGAAACAATTATATAACAAAAAGAAAGCCATCCTCCCCTTATTGTGGGACTTTTTGAATTTAGTCACTAATGTTCTAGATTATTTGGCTGAGCAGTGATCGGAAAATCTACAGGGGTAGACAGAGTCTCATATGGGAACTACAGTCTTATGTTTCCATATGATATGCAATAACCGGATGATGTGGGAGCAGCACCAAAGTAGCAGGGTAGGACAGCCATGGTTCCTTCCCTAATCCCATTCCTCATAGAAGTGGTGCCATCGCCCATCCCCTGAAGCAAGAGAAAAGATTTTAGAGGCTGACAACTGGAGTTGGCCAATGTGCATTTTTTGTAGTCGCTTCTGCCTTCTTCTCTTTAAAAAGTAATTTAGGTTGAAAAAAGACACACGTCCATTAAGTTAAACCTTTTAACTTTTCTAACCTGCCTAACTGCTAGTTGATCCAGAGGAAGGCAAAACACCCCATCTGAAGCCTCTCCAATTTCCCTCACTTGCTAAAAAGCCATGCAAACCCTTCTTAAAGCTATCTAATGTATCAGCCTGTACCACTGATTCAGGGAAAGAATTCCACATCTTCACAGCTCTCACTGTAAAAAACCCCTTACAAATGTTTAGGTGGAAACTCTTTTCTTTTTTTTTTTCAATAATCTTTGTTTTATTTTCATTTTTCAAAAGGGGTAGGGAAACTCTTTTCTTCTAATCGCAAAATGGGACCTTGTGTCAGCTGGAAAGACCTACTGGTATATAAAGCATTAGAGAGATTATTATATGATCCCCTTATGTATTTATACATATTTATCATATCACCCCTTAAGTACCTTATTTGCCCTGATGCTGCGGAGTGGCATTTCTTGCTACAGCCAAGTTTATTATCTACAAGGACTCCAAGATCCTGTTTCATAATGGATTTGCGTAGTGCAGTAGTGCAGTCCCATTAAGGGTATAAGTGGGTTGGATATTTTTACATCCCAGGTGCAAGACTTTACATTTATCAACATTGAATCACATTTGCCATTTAGCTGCCCAGATTGCCAGTTTGTCAAGATCCTGTTGCAAGGTTGCCACATCCTGGATGGAATTAATTCATCTGCAAACACTGATGCATTACTTATAATACCATCACCTAAGTCATTAGTGAACAAGTTAAATAAAAGTGGACCCAATACCGAGCCCTGAGGGACCCCATTAAGAACATTACTCCAAGTAGAAAATGTACCATTAACAACCACCCTCTGTACCCGATCCTGTAGCCAGTTTCCTATTCATGTGCAAACAACTTCATTAAGCCCAACAGACCTTAGTTTAGAAAGTAGCCATTTGTGGGGCACAGTATTGAATTCTTTTGCAAAATCCAAATGGATCACATCTACTGCCCCCCCACAGTTCAGCATCTTACTTACCTCATCATAAAAAGCAATCAAATTTGTCTGACATGACCTATCCTTCATAAAGCCATGCTGATTGCTGCTCATAATACCATTCACTAGGACAACATTTTGAATGTGATCTCTTAACTAACCTTCAAATAATTTGCCCACCACAGATTTCAAACTTACTGACCTATAATTGCCAGGCTGAGAATATGATCCCTTTTTAAATATTGGAATGACATCAGCTTTTCTCCAATCCATAGGCACCATACCAGATGAAAGCAAATCCGAGAAAATCAGAAATAGAGGCTGATCTAAAACTGAACTAAGCTCTCTTAGAACTTGGGGGTGTATGCCATCAGGCCCTGGAGCTTTATTTACATAAATTTTTATTAAAGCTTTATGAATCATATCCTGATCACTGACTATAAGTCACTGACTAGATTGAGCTGAGCCATCAGTGCAGCTATGAAGTGAGACGGAGAACTCAGGCTCTATTGTATACACAGAAGAAAAGAACTGATTTAGCACATTTGCCTTTTCTGTATCTGTTACAACAATACTGGTACCCTTATTTAATGGATCAACACTCTCAGCCTGCATCTTTTTACTATTAATATATTTAAAAAAACTGTTTAGGGTTAGTTTTCGTCCTGTGCCGCAATTATCTCTTCCTTTCCTTTCTTTGCCTTCCGGATTATGGATTTACAACATTTATATAGTATTTATATTTTGTATAATTTTAAATGACAACTGTTCTGTGTTTTTAGCTGAAAACATAATGCCCCAATCAGTGCTCTGAAGGGCAGCCCTCAAGGCACTAAAATTAGCTTTTCTGAAATTCATGGTTTTTTTTGTTGTTGCCCCAGTTAGTGATGGGCGAAACGGGCGCGTTTCGCTTCGCCGAAAAATTCGCGAATTTCCAGAGAAATTTGTGAATTTTTCGCCGATTCGCGAAACGAGTCGCGCGTTTTTGACGCGCGTCGCGTCGCTTTTGACGCGCGTCGCGTCATTTCCGACGCGTCGCGTTGTTTCCGACGCGTCGCGCCGTTTCCGGCGCGTCGCGTCAAAAACGATGCGCGACTCGTTTTTGCGCGGCGAATTTTTTTTGGCGAATTTTTTTTCCAGTTTCGCGAATTTATTCGCCAGCGGCGAATCAGGGGAATTCGCCGCGAATTTGCCCCTGGCGAATAAATTCGCCCATCACTAGCCCCAGTATATATTTGTTTTTTGCACCAGACATTAAATTATATAACATTATGGTCACTATAACCAAGGGGTTCAATGACTTGCACATTTGCTATAAGTTCTGGGTCATTTGAGATCACTAGATCCAGAATAACATTTTTTTCTGGTAGGCTCCTCAACAACCTGTGCCATAAAATTGTCAAGTTTATAAACTTGTTCCCATTAACTGATGTGGCAGTACTTTTGCTCCAGTCAATATCTGGGTAATTACAATCCCCCATTATCATTACTTTACCCAAACTAGCAGCCTTTTCTGTTTACATCAGGAGCTTAGCCTCCCCCTCTTCACTTACATTAGGGGTCTATAGCATTCCCCTACAATTAACTTGCTGGACTCTTTACAATTGGTGACGAACTCCACCCATAAGACTTCTCCCCTTCATTTTCTAACATAATCTCCTCCTTTATATAAGCTTTTAAATACTGCCTAACAAACAGACATACCCCTCCTCCTTTTCTATTGCTGTCCGTCCGAAACAAAGTATATCCGCTTATATTAACTGACCAGTCATGCTACTCATTCAGCCATGTTTTGGCCACACCAGTCACATCATAATTTCCCTCCAGCACCTCCAGCTCTCCCATTTTAGTAGTCAGACTCCTTGCATTTGCAAACATACATTTAATAATGGTACCATATTGAACATATGACATGTGGTCCTCCCTAGCCTTAACAGTACCCCAAACCAAATCTCCCCATTTTCACTTCCTTTGCCTACTATCTCATGTAACCTGTCTTCCACTGAATCTTTAACTGAACCATCCCCCAAAGCCTAGTTTAAAATCTCCTCCAACCATCTAACCATCTTCTCTCCCAAAACAGCTGCACCATCATCATTGAGGTGCAGTCCATGCCTAGCAAAGATCCTGTAACCAACATCAGAAATCAGCCCAGTACTCCAAAAACCCAAAACCCTCCTTCCTTTACCAATCTCTCAGCCACACATTAATCCCCCTAAGCTCCTGCTTTCTTCATAGACTATCTTAGACTGTTCAGCATGTAGAGGCCTTATGGCAGATTACCATAGCCACCTTTCTAATAAATGAATCCCCTATAACTAGAACCTGCCTTTTCTTCCTTGCACTCCCCCACCACCTATATTAGAACCACTGCCCCCCAGATTGCTCTGAGAGTCAGCCTGCTCCATATATGCCAGTTCTGAGTTTTCCTCCCTTGCATCTTCAGCCAAAAAACAACAGATTTGCTGTTTTGACAAGCTGTGGCCCAGCCACCCTACCCTTTTGTCCCTACTTCCCCTTCACAACCCTCCCTCCCTCATCCACTGCTCCTTCTCCTCCCCCCCACTCCACTAACCCTTGCCAGTGGTTGCTCTGTGAGCCTCCTTTCCTCCCCAATATTTTCCAGTACCCTCAGTGCTGCAGGGTTTCCCATTAGAGTCTGCAGTTCAGATTCCAATATCTTTCACAAGTAAATACTGCATGAAACTGCAGCTCCAACACCACATACAGTACATGTGACAAGACACACTGGCACTGGCTCAATGGGCACCGGGCAAAGCTGCTAGTGGGGCAGTTCCTTTCCTATCAACTGGTTGATACAGCCTAATAGTTGAGCTTATGATGCCCATAAATGGTGGATCCGTAGCTGCCTTACTATGCTAGGATGGCTGTTACTACTTTTCACAAGTGATGAATAATGTGTACCTGATGTGCAATCACAATGTCAGTTGCAGGCACCACTGACACATGGTCCAGCAGGCAGGGGCATGGGTAGAATATATAATTTACAGCCCAAAGACATCAGCTGGTCCCTTAATGCAAGTGCATTTTTGGCACAGAAGCAGCAGCAACACCTCCTACCACCCCACTGGCTCATCTGTGACCTATCTATATGCTGGAATGCTGCACATGGTGGAACAGAATAGCTGGGTGATACTTGCTGGAGCATGTTTCTGTGGCACATGGAGCACAGCGGGGTAAACAGAAAAGCAGTAGAGGCAGATGAGGTGGTTCTGCTGTGTACTCTCCCTGTTTGAACAAGCCCCATGCTTTATTAGCAGGTACTAGGAATCCCTTTTAAATTATTCATTAGGTGGCCTACTGTTGTTGCCTGAGAGGGAGGAGGATGAGGATGGGCAGGCCTGGTCTGCAGACAGAAGGATGGCTGGATGAGAATAAGCCACCTGGTGTGAAGGACAAAGGATATGATAACAGGGTACTTGCAGAGGAGGGGAAGCAATGCTGAAACACGCACCAGCTACACACCACAGCAGTCCATAGCTGGGACAGCACAGAATATGAGGAATGTAGGGATATGATTTGGTGAATACAGAAGGCAGTCAGGATGTGGTTGGTCAGGGGCACCTCTTCTACATTGCTGCCCATATGCTGAGCTCCCTGAAGAATGACCCCCAGATAAAGATCATGAACAAAAGACTGGGATGATTACAGCGTAAGTCTCTCTGCAAAACCTTCAAGGAAAAGGTGGGAGTCACAGAGAGATGGGGAGATTATTTGAGAAGGGGTCAGTGCTCAAAGTTGGTGAAGGACATGGCATCTATCGGCGTGCAATACATCATATGCATTAATGACTTCATCAATTTATGGGTGTCAAGGCACAACCAGTGGACAGCATTGGCATAGTTGTAATGTGTTCTTCCCTGCTGGTCCTGTCAGAGCTATTTGATGCCACCGTTGTTTTGGTCACTGAAAAGAGGACAGGGCAATCACCAGCATTGTGGTTATGCTGGTATTTATTAAGTTGAATGAGTCTTCTATAAATGATTATTTCCAAGAGGACAAAACTGTCTGTCAAAACTGGATAAAACATAATGCATTGTTGGTGGATCCTGCCACTCAAGATTTCTACTGTCTGTCTGTTTGGCATATGTTAAAACTGTCTGGACAAAGGAGTAATACAATATTCCCATCATTCAAGGGCCCTACTGCCTGTATATGCATTGTAGAAACTGGAGAAATTCATAACCATCTCAAAAAAGAGAGTTTAATCTCTAAACTGGGGTGACCTGCTTGCCAAGCTCTGTTGCTTGTTAGGTTTATGTAGAAACACTTGTAGTCTTAGCAATAACCTCTCAAAAGTGAGTGCTTAAAAGGGAAATAAACAAAGACAAGAGATCCTCTGCACTCAACCCCTTATTGAGATATTAAGGACAGTTAGAAAATGTCTCAATGTTCTTATTATATTGATAATGGGTTGAGTGAAAATACATTTTGTGGTCAGAGCCAAACTGCAGCTTTGCCTAATGGTTTAAAATTTAGTGGTGAGCACAATGTTCCATTATTTTGGTAAAAGAGAACTAAACCCTCTACAAACAAAAGCCCACTTTACCTTTCTTTCAATGTACAGTCTATGACATAGAAGAGGAAAAATGTTTCTATTTAAAAACTTGAGATAAAAATGCATAGCAGCACAGTGGAGTTCACAAGCATCATCTTGTGTTCCTTATGATCTTCTTCATGTCTCATTGCCAACCCAGAGCTTGTTGGAGCATGCTTAGTTGGAGCTCATCTGAAATTAGTCTCAACTGCACCTGCTCCTGGAGGCCTCATGTCAGCAAAGATACA
>CM044434.1:73875181-73889868 GCA_024363595.1 Xenopus borealis | reverse complement strand
TCAGAATCTAAGTTTTTTGTTCTCATCAACCAGCTGACTCCCCTCTGATATTAAAGGTACCACTCCTTCCTGCTTAATTTTTTGTACTATTAACATATTTAAAAATAATTTTGGATTCTTTTTATCTCTGATTAATTATATCCTAAAAAGTGAAAAAGATGGATGTAATATTACTCTTTTTCATTCCTGATAAATTGCAGTTGGGGCCTTACAAATCCTGTTGGGTCTGCTCTGTACAAAATACAAACTAAACAAAATGTAGAAGTTTCTATAAAACATGTTTATTGGTCTCTAAGGATCCACTTTGAATTGCAAAGATTTTATTACATATTCATTCTATGACAAGTCAATTTTATATGCCTTCTGTTTTAATGCCAACCTCTTTTAATCATTTGACCTGCCTACATATTGCAACATACATTTTAATAATATGGAGTACTGCATATGGCATCATGGGGTTGTAGAATATGTTTAAATGACTAGTAGCCACCTTTACTTAAATTTTATCAAAATCCTCTCTGATGAAACCAGTGCTAGTCTAACCCAATAAAAGACAAATAAAAGGAAACAGTTGGGATGCTGCCCTACAGCTAAGAAATTATAAAGCTATAAGAAAAACATTGTAGTTTTTATCAGAAAATGGAAGATCCAAATATACAAGCACCTGAATTCAAGAGAACACAGAATAAGACACCTACCCAAACAGGAGAGGTACAATTATCACACTAGGTGGTTGCACAATAATATAGTCATTTTCCTATAAACAGCATAAAAACTACACCAACTCCACCCCCCACACACACACCAACCTAGTGGATAAGAATACAACTGTACAAAGTGTGTTATAATTCAGAAATAATGTAAGTAATTTACAGAGTAATTTATCGTAAGGCAAAATTGTTTTTAAAAAGCCTGTAAGCAGTGATGTACAAATCACCAGTTTTCTAAATAACATTAAAAGCTGAACTTACACAGTGAGAGAATCCCTGATAAACATAAAACGGTGTATTGAAGACCCGCTGCTTTAATTAACCTGATTTGAGGGAACTGTAGCTGGGTTAGTCCCATCATTTAATTAGAAAAGAGCTCCAAATCAAATTCTTTAAAGAAAAAAAGAGTTACAAAGAAACATTACAGCCTTTTTAACATGTATTCCATGTGTGTGTCTCAGGCACAGGTTTAATTAAGTTGTAGATGCCAAAAAAACTGATTTAAAGTGTCTTTGATACTGCAAAGCTCTCTCCCCAGCCTGTACTGATGGGAGTTTGTTATTCATTTGTATTCTCATTTCAATGGCGTAGTTTCATTTTGACTTAAAAAGAAAATTACTAATTGCTTGGCCTAAGGCCACTGAGCACCGCTGTTACAAACAAAGATAATTTTCTGTATTTGTTGCTGTAATAATAACCACAGTAATAAAGTCTGGATGCTCCTACTCCTGGTTTAAGTTGTTGGTACACACATACATGTTATTACATAGCACATTTTCAAGTGCTTCTTGCATGTATACAAAACACAACTTTCAAGTGTAACAAAGGGATTTTAAATGCTCAGTCATTTGTACTGTCTTTATAAATAAGACAATAGTCTTATGAAACACCAAACAGGAATCACACTACTTTTTGAACACATAAGGTGAAAATAAGTTTGAACACTAAAAAACTAGAACTGAGTTTTCACGTGAAAAACATGATAATTTGTTCTCACTGAATTGAATTTGGCCCATTATATTCTTTATATCTGTATTTAAATTAAGTCATGTCACAAAAACGTTTTGAAAGAGACGATGCCACATTTTTTAGTGCCTTGATTGATGTATAACTTACAGTACATTCCTTATTTGCTGGTTTTTAAAATAAACCCATGGATAGCTGCTGAATAGAAGTGGCAACATACAGTATGAGCATATCCTGATGTGCATATTCAGTGTGCTTTAACAAACAGAAAAAATCTCTAGTTGAATTTGTTTTTTGACATATTCATTAAATGTCTGTACTGTACTGTACTCTGCAATTGTGATTATATTGAAAAGTCAGAAGGGATAATACAAACAAAGATGCTAGATTGCACTGGTGCAATTGCCATAGCAGCCAGTCATCAATTAGCTTTGGAATCTGCTACAAGTCTGATCTCTTTGGTTGCCACAGGTAACTGCACTGGTAAATTTGGCACCTATGTTTATAAATCTGCCCAAAAATCAAACAATGATTATTCTGAAGATGCAGATTTAGAAAGGATGAAATGTATTTAATATTTCTTAACTAACAGATGTTGTGAAATGTTGTTTATGCTTTCATAAAAAATCTGCTCCTTGAGTTATTTGCCCAGGGCTGGATTTTAAAGCCACTGTTTTCCATCAAACATATAATCTGCAGAGTCACAAAGTGACAGCTACTACTGCCATTGTGCCCTGGTGATTTCCTGTGAGACCTCTAGTACAGTATAATGAATGAGACCACATTTATCTGTTGAGTGTATGTCCAAATATACCAGCTCAAGCTGTAATGTCTCATGAGAATTTTTTTTAACTGGGATGCATATCTCTCTGCAATGACTTCCACCAGTCAACATTTTCTAACCATTAAAGCAAGTTTATAAAACAACAGTAGTCTCATTTTAACCATGAATATGCTGATTACATTTGAATCATTAATTTTTAGTATTATCTCAATTTAGCATAGATCCTTTTGTGTCTCTACTGTGTATCCTTTTCTTCCACATATCTTCTTCAGTATGACCATACCTCTTATTCATGTATGACTCTGATTTTATATTTGCCTGCAGGCCTTGGGTGAGATACTTGCTGAAGTAATTTCATTTTAACTTTCACAGTGCTCAGGCTTCTGAACCTCAGGAGAATCCAATGCTGGTCAGATAGCCTGGGGCAAACATCTGCCTAAAATATCAAATTGATGTGTTCTAACCCTTTCTTGTCTTCACTGTTTTTTTTTCATTTCAACAATACAATTAGTGATAGGTTGATCACAATTTCTATTCTTCTTGCCCTTATTGATATTTTTTTTAACAAGATGGTAAAATTATAGGTGCTCTTTGCAAATATGCTGTGCTGTTTATTCTGTATTTGTGTCATGTATTTGGAAAAATAATGATATTGTTTTTGAATGGCACAGATGAAAACTTTCATTATATTTTAGTAAGGGACAAGTAAACAAATATTTACTATATCACAAAAATATAATTTACTTCCAACCCCAGTCTTTGTAACTAAATTAGTGTTAGAAGCAGTGGCAAAACTAGGAAAGGAATACATAAGGATGGAAATTTTACTTTCTACACTTTCTAACAAGAATGATAAAGGGCTCTAATTGTATTACATTTTTCTGGAGTTAGAGGTAATGAAAGTCTGCTCATTAGAAATTCTTTATCCTTGTTCTGCTTGATTAAGTTGTAGCAAGGTTTCCTATGGATGTCCCTGGGAGTGGAGTTTATATATTAAACATTGTGTTACACAAGCTCCATCTCACTTCTATCATATCATTGGCAGTTAGGCATGGTTTAGCAATTTTACATTTCAATGTAGCTACGTTGCTACACATAAAAGCTATAATAGAAACACCAACACATTGGGCCAGATTCAATTTAGAGAGAAAATGGTATCTCATGGTTTATCAAGTGAAAACTCATAGTTGAGATTCAATTTGCTGAGAAAAAAACCTTTTGTCCAAATGCAGTTGCAGTTGTTTCCCCATTCAGTTTTCTAAATTGAATTGCATCTAAAATTCATTCTTGTTAATAACTTGCAACTTGATTTCACTTTTGTCTCACTGAATTGAATCTGTCCCATTCGGAACTTGAAAAACTAGAACTGAATTTAGAGAAAAGTTTTTTTCTCCTCGAGTTGAATCTCTTTCATTAGTTTTCACATGAAAAACCATGAGAATTTGTTCTCACTGAATTGAATTTGGCCCATTATATTCTTTAGATCTGTATTTAAATTATGTCATGTCACAAAAACTTTTTGAAAGAGATGATGCCAGTTATTTTTTTTTAACAAGATGTTAAAATTATAGGTGCTCTTTGCAAATATGCTGTGCTGTTTATTCTGTATTTGTGTCATGTATTTGGAAAAATAATGATATTGTTTTTGAATGGCACAGATGAAAACTGATATTTATTTCTTTAATGTTTTAAAAGGTTTAACCTTTCCTCTTAACCATTCCTACGTGTACATGAATGTAATCCACAAGCTACAGTACATGGTTACTAAGAGGCCCACTCATTAAAAAATGGCATTTTAGTGGTATTAAAACCATGATTAAACTCATTTCCTCTAAAACCCTGAATGACATGAAAGTTATTAAAAGATCCGATTATAAAAAGCACAAACAAAAATAGTCACTGAGTCATCCGAAAAATCTGAAAACTTCTAAAACCACAAACAATAGACAGATCTTTGCAAGAAAAGATTGTCAGCTTCCATTGATTTCTACATGACCTCAACAGCTTTTACATGATGAGAGAGAGAGAGAGAGAGAGAGAGAGAAATACAAGAGGTCCTCTGCACTGGCGAGCACAACTTTCCCTTGTTTCTTATAGTTTATATAGGATCAGTGGCCATGTTGTAGTTCCCACACTTCCTAGCTATAGTCAGGTGATCCCACTGGTGTCTAATAAAAGGCCAACCAAGTTTGTGAGTTTTACTTTGAAAGTTGCAGGTAAAACTTAGTCTCTTTGTAAAATGTATAATGAAGCAATATAATTCTTAATAAATTTAAATGCAATTTGAGAGTAGTGCTGTGTTTTGATAGCAGAGGATAAACAAAGTATAACAGTGCTTTATCAGCAGATTCATGCAGTCATTACACAGTCATTATAGTAGTGGCTCTAAAACTGAAACATAGTTTGGAATAAACTTAGAATACCATACAGTAAGACCTAAGAAAGTTCATAAGGTCTGGAAATCATATGGTAGGTGCTTGTGTAACAGTGATAACATGGTCAGGCAGAAATTATATGACCCAGAAATGACAGCTGAGCTTGTCTGAAGTGGCATTTGGAAAAGTTCAGTTTCAGCCCTGCAGAATCAATGCATTTCAGAAATTTTTCTAGGTACTTGTCATGAAGATCCATAGTTGGAGCGTAGACAATTATATCATCCAAGTAGCATTGTATACCAGGTATGTCATGGAGAATAGAAGACGTTAGTCTTTGAAAACAACTCGGTGCTGAAGCCAGTCCATAACGTACATGCTTGAACCCGAAACAAGCCATCATGTGTGATAAATGCAGTGAGGTCTCTGCTTTCCTCATGCAGTAATACTTGATGATAAGCACTCTGAAGATCCAGAGTAGAAAGGAATTTTGCTCCTTGGAGTTCTGAAAATATTTCCTCAATGTGTGGCAATGGATGATTATCCATAACAACTGCTTTATTAGGTTCATGGAAATCAAGCCACTATGAGGTTACTCACTCTAGAATACGGGTGCATCCTTGTCATCTGCGGTGTCCGGTTCGACGTGCGCACATGCGCACTTATCGGCATGCTGATGTGCGCAGGCGTCGGGTTGGGCGTGTGTCATTACGGGCGCACGGACATTCTGACTCCGTCGGTTCGGACGTGCGTGCGTCGCGGCGCTGGGCGACGGATTGCGCAACTCGTTTGGCGCCAAACTGTGCCTATTTAAAGGACTCTGTGGACCTGATTCAGTGCCTGGTTATTGGCTTGTTTTCCTGAAGCCTAGCTGTGTATATTTCTGATTCCTGTTGTGACCTTTGCTTCCCTGCGACTCCGCTGATTGTTGCCTGCCTTTGACCTTCCTGCCTGTCCTTTGATCTGAAACTTCGCTGCCTGCCCAGACCTATGGACTGTTTGACTACGACTCTGCCTGATCCCTGGTACCTCGACTTCGGTTAGGCTCACCGGCTACTCTCCACTCACCTGCCCCCTGTTCACTCCTCAGGGTGGTTCATGTTGTGTGAGGCACTTGTGAGTCCTTTCATCACTGCCTTCCTCGCTGGATTCTAATGGTAAGCCTGACACCCACAATCATATACTGTACCTCTAGTTTTCTTCATTGTTACAATTGGTGAAACCCATTGGAGGATTCAGATTTTTCAATCACATCTTGCTCTACCAGTTTCTTTAGTTCCTGTGAGACAGTCTCCCTTATAGAGTAGGGCAATTGCCTCAATTTCTGGCATACTGGTTTTACATCTGGTCTCAACTTAACTTTGTGCACAAAGTTCTGTGCACAGCCCAGTGAAGTGTTGCTTTTTGGTGAAATTTTAGACACAGGCTGTGTGGTAGGCACTGGTGCTGTAGTAATGAGACCATCAATTAATTGTAGGTTTAATGCAGCAAAGAGATCCCTTCCAAGTATAGCAGTACCTTTATTCACAATGTAAAAGTCACATTTTGCAGTATTTGATTCAAATTGTACAGTCAATAGCAAGCAACCAAGAACAGGGTTTGGATCCTTTACGTAACTGACCAGTCTCAGGGCAGGTGCAAAAAGCGTATCTTTTGCAAAATATTTCAAGAAAATAAATATCCTTTGGTAGTATAGAAACAGCTGAACCTGTATCAAGCATCAGGTTAATGGAGTGTCCCTTGTCACCAGAAGCAGTATTAAAATTGATAGTGCATATAAACTTGTCTGGAATATATGTACCAGCTTTATCCACACTTAATACTGTAAAATTTATTGTAGTGACTTTGTGAACATCTTTAGCAGAACTATGGCAGATCTTAGCAAAATGACCTACCTTTTTGCATTTGCGGCACTGTACAGCTTTTGCAGGACATGTAGCATAATTTACAGTGTGTTGTGTTGAACCACAGCAAAAGTATTATTTTTTATTTGTATTTGCTGCGCTGTTTTGTAGTGAATACCTTTCCTTAGCACTGTATTTTGCCTGTGACTGTGCATTCTTAGGCCACAGTATTGGATTCACAGTCTGTGCTTTCCCAGCAGTTCCCTGACTGAGAGTTTTAGCCTCTGAAATAGACTTTGTTTTTTTCCACTATTTGGTGTTAGCATTTCATCTGTTAGATTTCCAAAGTCACAGGTAACAACCAGCTCTCTCAAAGCTGCTACAAATTGTTATGTGATCCCACTGGTGTCTAATAAAAGGGCAACCACGTTTGGGAGTTTTACTTTAAAAGCAGCAAGTAAGCTGCAGGTAAAACGTAGTCCCTTTGTAAAATGTATATTGAAGCAATAGATTCTTAATGAATACGATGCAATTTGAGAGTAGGACTGGCAGATATGGGATGAGAGAGAGATGAGGGATCTGTGTAAAAACTGCTTGCTTCAACTGTTATTGAGTGTAGGGATATGGCTAAAACCCAAAGTAAGTTGTTCTAATTCTGTAATCATAATAATGTATTGATAAGTGCTAGAAACTGCTTTTGCAAGGCCAAAGTAATATTAGACAGCAAACTACGCCTGCTGCACAATATTATCTGACATTTTCTTGTATCAGCTGCACAGACTTGAATCCTGAAACCAGACATAGCTAACCACATTTGCCGCACCTAAGATATTTTTGTAACTTTGTTATCCTGTTTGTTTCTTCTAATGTCACACCTGCTCAATTTCTGTGACCTTGCCATCCTGATATGCAATGCATGTTTTTCCATTATACTCCACTGAAGAGGGGCTTACAAGGGTATATAAGCTTGCTCCATACAGTAATAAAACCAGAAATACTTTGCATCATATCTTGTGTCGTGAATTGTGTGTCTCCCAGGCGGCCATCTGGATCCTTTTGTGAGGAACTCTGAGGGGCGTGGCAGGTGAAGAGCAGTCAAGGACCGTTTGCCCTTACATTGAGAAAATGTATTAATAATGACCAATATTGCTGCAGTTCAACTTTTTTCATCATATCCGTTATCTATTATTTCCATATAAATAAAAGGCCCTTCATTTTAATCAGCAAGAATGCTACAAAATATCAATTTTAACACAAAATGTGATAACTCCCTCAGGTCTGATTGAAGCCTTGGAAAGAACCAATGTCAACAGTTTACTCTTCCATATAAAAAGGCTTCTCCAGGGGTTAGTTGCCACGAGGATAAATTTCTGTTATGACACCTATAACTATTTCATGACAGATAACAGAGTGGATACCAACACCTTTTATCACTGCCGAAAGTGGCAGGGTATTTACATGAAATGTGACACATTTTGAAGCTTGTTTGATGAGCACCTCTAACCTTAACCTTCTTTACCAAAATACATAAGTGGTTCTTATGAGAGACTACTCTAGGTGGCCATTCAATAGTGATTAATTTCAGTTTATAATTTTATTTATCAGTAGTCTAATGATTAGTTGGATGCCCTACATTAAGTTATTTCTATAAAGTTCTAGCTAGTAGAACACAGCACAGATTCCGTCACAGATTACTAAAAAGACAATAAGGTATGGGATTTGTTATCTGGATACCCAATTGTTTGGGGGATTTATGAAAACAAAGATTTGTAATAGATTACCTTAATGGATTAGAGAGCTTTTTCAGCCACCACTTCCCCAACCATTTGTTGCCATTTCCACTGAAGTAATATCTTTATCTACATTTTAATGTCTCTTCATTCTGGTAATTACTCTTTTCTTTATACTATGTTGTGGGGAGCAAAAAAATTACAGAGGTTTAGAAAAGTGGTTTCAACAGGACAATCAAATCATGTCTAAGATGTAGAAGCTAAAGCAGCTAATCATTTTTATGTTAATGACATTTTATTTACTGGCCTATTTTTCTGTGAACTCAACAATACAAAAACTCATAAGTACACATCATATCAGAATCAGATTTTAGGACAAGTTTTTTTTCTGTATGTGTTGGCTTTTGAACACTATGGCTAGCTGTAATTTGAAGAAGTAGAAAGAAGAAACCGGGAACCGGAAGATATTAGAACATAGCAGGAAAATGTACAAGGAGCAGTAATTTATGGACAGTCACTTGGGAAAGAAGAATTACCCATTTGGTAACATATCTAGAACTAGACATGTAATACAATCTTTTCAAATATTTGATATTTTGATGAAACAAGCTACAATATAACCCAAGCTGTCAAAATGCAATTTAGCAATCCATCATATTGTGATTCCTTTCCAGCCTGGAGGCATGTAAGTGTTTTATAAATACTTAAGTAAGCTCTGTTATCTTTACCAAGATCGACTGTCTATTACCAAGAGACACAATAGAATCACACCATATCTGTCCTGAATTACATCTATTCTAAACAAAAATTCAATTTTGTCAGAATGACAAGTTGTTATGAATATTTGTGCACACTGAAGAAACATAAAACATATTTTATATGTATTTAGAAAGCCATATTTAGGAAGCAGCAGAGTTGTGGGGTTTGTTTGAAAAGCTTACTCTCTTATTTTTAAAGCCTGAGATGAATAGGAAGAGGTGACTTGTTTGGGTCTCCAAGGGGATCAAATAGTAGGATGCATTGCTTCAGTGCTCGCTTTTAGAAGCTGCATTTACATTATGTAGCTATTACAATTTCATCCCATTAATGTGTTGATCTCTACAGCACATTTCACATCACTACAGAGGATTTCCTTACACCATTTACATAAGCACTGTGAGTTCAGATGTACTTAGTTGGTAACGATAGGTGCTTCGGTGCTGTAATTAGCATAAAAGCTTTGTGAGGGATTGAAGAGGACGCTCTAATCATTCAGCTTTTACTCACCTTCTTAAGAGGACTCACTGCACAAGGTGTCTCTCTCCTGCAGTTAATGTATTCTTTCACAAGGTCACTCAAACATTGTCCTACTTATTTTAAATCTGTTTCAAGACAAGGAAGAATGCATTTCATCTAATTTTTAGGTCATTGTTTGTTTCCCTCTTTATATCTAGGAAACTCAGAACCCCTGAGACTTTGGAGTTTATATTTAACATTGTTTTATTAACAAATGCCCACATTTCTTTTTCAGTCCCAAAAGTTGGTGTATTTAGAGTAGGCAACACAAAACTTATTGTGATCAAAAGAAGCAGCACAAAAATATTACTTAAAGGTGACACACACAAAGAAACACAGGTAAACTAGTTGGAAAAAGACAATTTTAAATAAATATTTTTCAACTAATATATGTTAGTGTACTCTAAAGTGTCAGCTAGTTTGCCTTACATATGTTTGCACTTACAATTACTCACCATGTTTGTTTTATATGTATGTACTGCTTGTAAATGGTTTTATAAACTGACTGATTTATACATTTTGAGCATGGAATGTGCCTAGGGTGCAAAACTTGCACATGCCTTTCACTGCTGCCTACCCCAGTCCGGTTTGCAGTCCAGCTAGTTCCACTTGTTTGCACTCCTCCGCATACATACCAGTGGTGAGGGGGTGATCCTGCTGGTCAGTGCGCATGTACCTTACGTGTGGGCTGCAGAGGGGGCGATGGGGCTGGCAGGGTTGTCTGGGGTTTTCACTAAAAAACTCAATTAGAAAAAAAATCAAGTTTTAATAAATATTCCTCTCAATGTTACAGTTTGACCATGCAACAAAATTTCAGTGTAATCTCATGTTTTCACCTATTATTCATTTAAAAAAAACAAAGAAAAACATTTTACAGTATATCATTCATTTTCATAGTTGCTGAGTTTTAATCTGCCATCTGTTTCTCCCAAAATGACATGCTCCCATGTGCTCCCATGTGACCAATAAGATTGCACCATTCTCTTGTATCAGAGAGCTATTTAGAATTGCATCATTACAGAATGTCAATGGTGGCACAGTGGGTAGCACATCTGCTTTGTAGTGATGGGAACCTCAGTTTAGGTGTGCTAAGGTGTGCTCTTCAAGGACTTTTTATTTCCTCCATTTTTGCATTTATTTAATTATGCGATATAATAATATACCTCTTGACATTAACTCAGTCAATTGGAATTAATTAAAAAAGGTGCATGAACAAATGAACTTTCAGAACATTCCAAATATATATATATACACATATAACTCCATTATGAAGTGATGGATTCTGGGACTTGAAGTCCCTCTCCTTTCCAGGGAATCTGTACACCACTATGAGACAATCCACTATCAAAAAAGATGAAGGAGGGTTTGCATGACACTGTTAGCCTAAGGGGGGGGAGGGGGAATCCCACTTTTTGAGCAAGTTGTTAAAGGAACATTAACAGTAAATTAAAGTGTATTATACAGTAGGAATGACAATATAGGGTAATGTTATCCTGCACTGGTAAAACTGGTGTGTTTGCTTCAGAAATATCACTATAGTTTATATAAACACTCTGCTGTGTAGCCATGGGTACAGCCATTAAAGCACAAGACACACAGTAGATACCAGATAAGTTCAGAAGAATCCCATTTTATACTTCAGAGCTAGTGATGGGCGAATCTCCCGAGATTCACTTCTCCGAAAAATTCGTGAATTTCCAGAGAAATTCGCGAATTGGCGAAAAATTAGCGCAAAGACTCGCGGGACGCTTTTGACGTGCGTCACGTCGTTTTCGGCGCTTCGCTGCCGATTCGCGAATTTATTCACCAGCGGCGAATTGCGGGAGTTCGCCGCGAATTCGCCCCTGCCGAATAAATTTGCCCATCTGCTATGTATTCTGTGCCTTTTCACCTTTTTCAGCTTTGAATGGCTGCCCCCATGGCTACACAGCAGCTTGTTTATATAAACTATAGTAGTTTTTCTGTAGCAAACACAAAACCTTTCCCATAAAGCACACTAGTATATAATATTTTCACTACTTTAGAACACTTTTATTTTTTGGTGTTACTTTAAGGCTGTATATTCCAATGTACTGTATTTGCTATAATTCTGTTTTGCTTTTAAAGGATATGTCAACCCAATATATATTTTTTTGCAAAATAAAAGAAAACACAATTATAAGCAACATTCCAGTATGGATATATTTACAATTGTTAGGGCTTTAAAGGACCAGTAACACCAGTGTTTTAAAGTAAAGAAAACATCATGTAGTGTTGCCCCACACTGTTAAAACTGACCTTTTTGCTTCAGAAACACTACTATAGTTCATATAAACAAGCTGCTAAGAAGCAATGGGGGAAATTGACAAATGGCTATATGGCACAGGATGAGTAATGGATAACACATAGCATTATGTTGTACAAGCTTATCTGCTGTGTAACTGGAGCCTTTTCTCCTTTGACTAGTTTCCCCCATGGATACACAACAGCTTGTTTATATAAACAATAGTAGTGCTTCTGAAGCAAACACTGCAGTTTTACCAGTGCAGGGCAACACTGCATTATATTTTTATTACTTTAAAACAATTAAATTTTTTGATGTTACTGGTCCTTTAAAAGTTATTTGCAAATGTAACTGAAGGCAGATTTTGCTTAACCCACGGTTGTACTTTTTAAACAAAAGCCGATCTCCTCCAGCAAAACAGAACTGTCTATCCCTTGGCTTGTGTTACATTGTTTCAAAAGCCAGAGCCACCAGAGCAGATACTGTAGGTGCCTGGCACCCCCAGCTTCATGCCTACCCCTTGGCCCCACCCTGCTAACCAGAAGAACATCAGAGCAGCATCTTTCTTTCTCCTGACAACTTCCTTGACTACTTGGTCATCAGACTGGTAGGGAACTGACCAGCAGGTGACACTGTTGTAAATTAATTCAATTAATTAATTAATAATTTACAGTACATATATACATTAATATCTTGGAATGGAAAAAATAATGAATGAACTTTCCAAAAGTTCTTAGAATAGCACTCTCAACAATGTTGTATTCACTTATTGTAAAGGTTTACTTATCCTTTAAAGGGGGTATAAAGGACAAAATATAAAATCCCATTTTTACTTTCTTTAATGAAAAAGAAATCGATCTCCAATATACTTTAATTAAAAAATATGTACAGAATTTATAAGAAACCTGACTGTATGCAGTGAAATTCTCCCTTCATTTACTTGCTCTTGCTGACTGCTGTGGATAGAATACATCAGACAGTCCCTAACTGCTCTGCAGGGAAAAGATCATACTTGAAATGGCTGGGGGGAGTCCCTTCCACTTTACTTCCCAGAACTTAAGCAGCTTTGTTTGTTTCCCCTGTTCATCTTATACCAGATGAACCAGCTTATTATTCCTACAAACCGTGTTTTGAGTACTGCCAGTTGGCTCAGCTGCGAACACAACTTAAGTAAAGGCCACACATTTATTTTAAACTTGGACACCAAAAAACATTCACTCTCAATCACGCTATTCATATTACTTATTCGTTTTGTACTGCCCTCAGTAAAATGAATGTCTGGCCAATTAACAAATGCTTCAAATAAATTAACAGTACAATGACTGTTAAAATGAAAAATATACTGCAAGTTCATTAGTTCAAAGAAAGAATGTTACAGTAGCAGTAAAATAGTTAAACAGTTGATGATGTGAGTTCCATGCAGTCATGTGCAGGAATGCATGGAGCAGACCATAGATACAGCTTCTTCTCTCCATAGGCAGCTGATGAATTCCTGTAATGCTCTGAATTCCAGCTGATATAGATAATGATCTCTTCACTGACAACATCTGTAGTCCACAGGGTAATGAAGGATGAAAGATTAAGTGTATTTAGTTGTTTTTGCCAATTTAAAGTAACAATTCTTCATACTGGCCAAGCTACATGGGTTTAGTTCAGGCTGAAGTAGGCATATTACCGACAATGGAAATACTAACATGTTAAATAACCATGACATTGGGGGATCTGCCTTACACTGACAGAGAGATTAAATCAATTTGATAGCAATTTACTTTACAAGGAGCCATCTGAAATTTATAATGAATGTACAGTAAAGTGAAAAGCTGCTTATAATTAATTTTCATTCACCATTATTTTAAAAAGCAAAGTGATCAATATTTTGATGTACATCCCCTTATATTTGTTTGATTAAATATGCAATAAAGCACATGAAGATAAGTTTGTTCATCTGAAAACATTTGACTCAAAAGAGTACTGTCATAACCCATGTTCTATAAGTTTCGGCAAGAAGAAGATAGTTCTCTGGAGTAAATATAGCATGAAAGACTAGATCAGTTAAAAGGTATGAAACTTGTCATTTCACTCTCTCTTGGCTTCACTAAAATATACTTCAACTTTATGAGGGTCAAAACTCATGTTTATCTTGAATTTATTGATTAATATTACACCTGATTTTATCAGATGTTATTTAAATCTTGCCCAGTTGAACTGATCAATAGAAGAAGATTTTTTTCTCTGTAACTGAAAACCGAAATTCTGTGTGGCATTTTTTCTTTAGAACCAAAAGTCCAGTTGGTGCCACCATTATCTCTGAAGTTTGCTGTGCATGTTAGTGATAAACTAAGGATAATTCGAACCCTGCTAAGATATGAATAATACTGTAATTTTCAGCTGCTTCGGTAAAAATGTATGCTGAAAGTTTGGAACCATATTTGAAAGCTCAATGGTTTCGAACGATACCAATATTAATAAAAGCCACCAATCAGTATCTTAGTTTCCCCTTGACATCTGGCTATTTTCACATCATCTGAATCTTAATAACCTTTAGAAACTTACTGAAATGTGTCTCAAAAGCTCACTAAGAAGCCCTCTTGACTTTATTTACACCTCCCAGAAATTCCATCCACAGTGTTTCATTTTGTTTTAGTCTTTTAAATGATCTACCTGTTCAAAAAAATAATGGGACTATATTTAAACATGTCACCAGTTACCATAAAAGAAAAAAAATAACATGTAATGTAATATA
>CM044434.1:73861856-73873090 GCA_024363595.1 Xenopus borealis | reverse complement strand
CCCCGTGTGTACTTGTGTACATATACTTGTGTATGTATCTATTTCATCAGGGCTGGAACTCAATTTCTTCTTCTAACTGAGATAAATATATTATTTGATAGCCATGTATGTTTTATTCATATAGCATGACCTTTATCTAACCCAGGCTATAACTAATACTCAGCTTTGTGTGTAACAAGGGCTACTTTTAATATTCAGTTTAAAGGAGAACTTACACCCCCTGAATAAGAAAAGTCCCATCTACAACCACTGCCCTGCTTCCTACCCACATAGTGCATTATTCCAGAAAGGTTCCCTAGACAGCATGCTTACTTATTTATGAAGAGTAGCACAGCGGAGCTCATGGGTTTGCCATCTTCCAGGACTTCAGTCTTCTTCAGATCCTCTTGCATCCCTTCAGAAATTCACTGATCTTATTTGTTCATGGGCAGGTGGTATGAATACCAGAGACTGCTCCTTCTGATTGTGCGTGAAATATGGCTTTCCCTTACAGAAGAAGACCAAAGACCCAGAAGATGGCACCCATGAGCTTTGCTGTGCTACTCTGCATAAATAAGTGAGCATGCTGTCCAGGGGCTCTTTCTGGAATAATGCATTAGGAAACAGAGCGGGGGGACATCTAGGGTAGTAGATGGGGCTTTTCTTATTGGGGGTGGTTTTTCCTTTAAATAGTGTTCTTTTCATACTGGATTTTTATGTGGTGGTATAGAGAGAGAGTCTTGGACCTATACAGATACAGGTGTTGTAACGCCAGCTCAGATGGTTTCTACAGGGCAACTTGCTTAGAAATAGTAACTACAACAAGGGGGAAAAAATTATTTATTTAAACAAACAACAAAGGTTGTTTTTGTGCCCATATAAGGTTAAACTTTGGTACAATAAAAAAGCAATTGTAAGAGAATTGATAGCAATACAGTAATAGTGCTTTGCATAGGGAAAGGGGATACTTCCAAATTAGTAAGGTTGTACTTCTTAACAACATTATTGTGATACGTAATTTACCAATAGGTGCAAACTTATTCCAGTACATTTCCGTATAGCAAGGAACCATCAATTAGCTTTTATCTGTTTGATAACGGAATACTGAAATCTAAAGTCATAGTTCTCCCTCTGTTTTATAGCAATGCACAAGAAATGGGCCTACCCTACTTAGTTAGCATGGACCTCCCCACAGGGACCCCACCATGGCTCCTTGAGCAGTAGGTTCTGAGATCACTTTAAAATAATGTTCCATATGTAAGAAAATGTATGGGGGAACCCGGGTACCCAAAAAAATGTTTATGCCTTTTGCAGCCATTGGTAAAGTGACTGAAAAAAGTAACACTAAAAAATCAAATCACTTCCACCTTTAGAAAATCTGCCCCATAGACTCCAAAGATACCCCCAGTGGCCAATTATCATGACAAATTGTAGCTTAACGCTACCAAGCAATCCATTTTCAGCTAAGCAATTCATAGTTGTTGCTTTTAAAATCTATAATGGAACAACATTATGTATTAGAGAAATCATTTACTTGGTCAAGGGTCACTAGCTCTTAAACTCTGGTTCATGATGTGACAAACTGTTGGCAAAAAGATTAACTAATATGAATGTATATATAATTATAATTATTTAAATGGAAAAACTTATTTTGACAGCCACCCCAAAATAAAAATACACGCTCCCTCCCTTTCTGTTCCATTTTCTGGTCTGTCTCTTCTTTTTATCCCATTTATCCAATTTAACTTACCATCAAACTGTTTCTAACCATCCTTTCTCTTCTTAGACTGAATGAATACTTCCTTCTCCTTGGTTTAGCATCCACCCTTTACCCAATTACTGTGTAGCTCATCTCTTCTATTTTGTGCCTCCTGAGTTTCAAGTTACCCCATGTAAAGATCACAAATAATGTCTTGGCATCTTTACTATACAACACAAGAAAATATAGTCTTGCATACTACACAATATTACCAGATAGTTAATGGGAAACATACCAGGATAAATATATTGAAATTAATATAATACATGACCCAATTTAGCAATGGCAATTTCCTTGTTCACTTTTAACATGCATTTTTCATCTGTGAACCCTGCACTTGTGGTTTTGGCTAAACTACAATTTTCTTATTCCAAATTAGTTTTTTAAATAAGAAAAATTGTACATGTGACTGCTGACCCGTTCTACAAAGCTTATACTTTTAAAGGCAGAGATGCAATGTTTATTTTCAAAATAGTTAGAACCTGCTGGAGAATGTTATATTATTTATAGTTTTGTTAGGATTTACTGATAACCAGAAATAATTCTGGTGGTGCCTTGGAGCTTTGCAACACTCTGCAAAAAGCATGCAAGTTTAATAAGGAAGAATACCCTAATCCAGAATAAGCAATGTACACAGAATTACATTTTGTGACCCCATATTGGGTCCTTGCACCACTGCTCTTGCTGAAATTTGTATCCTTATTTCTTTGGTTGCCCATACCTTTAAAGCTATAGTAACAAATCACTAAACTACCATGCAATAAGTCACTGGTATATTTCTGTTCTGTTCTGTTGTTCTACTTTCCATGCCTATGCCTGTGTGTTAGGAACCCAGGAGGTTAGTGGTGGCTGTTCCATGCTGTGCCAAAGAAACCATAAGCCAAGAGGAATTAAGTTGTTTACACATTAATATTTTCAGGCTTTGAGTAAGGCAACCCTGTATTAGGAAATCCAGCAATAATAAAGAAAAAACAATGCACAAATTAAAAGATGAAAAAATAATTATATTGTAAAATATAAATAGATTATGTACATAAATGTCTCTCTGTTTCCTCTCCTTAAAAAATCAGAAGCAATAAAACAGCCTGTTAATGGCATATTGTTACTTATATTTTTTTTTACTTTTAATAAATGTTATAGATAGCTTAATGACAGAAACCCTGTATGGTGCCTTGAATCACTCCCACCATAAGCAATGAATCTACGCCGCAAGCAATATTGTCACATGAATAATACATAAGTGTATCATAGGAGATGCTGTGTGATCAACAGTGTTCCACGGATCATAAACAAAGCAACATATAATGAGGAGGAGGAAGTAGTCACTCCAGCCAGAAATGTAGGATTTGATGATGGATACAGTTTTCTTCATTCTCCCAGATTGCCTTTTCAGCCTGCTGACCAACCTGAGATCCTTGTAGTTAAGTTATAGAACAACTATTGGGAAAAAAAAAAACAGTTTTCCTGGTATTTGTATCTGCCACTTTGCATTATAGGCATTTCAGTATATTATCATATTCTCATTTTGGTATGACTACCCATATTTTAAACATGTCCTACTTAATAACTCAACATTTCAAAAACAGTAAGACATGTCAATTAATTATTAAAGCAGCAGTGTCTTTACTCTCCAATTTTAGGATGTTAGGCAAACAGCCAGACTGTGTATGTATGATTTCTGTACAGTGTACAGTGTACCTGTGTTTTGATGGAAGGAGTCTCAAAGCTTACTGAGAATAAATCAGTCATGTAATGATTTTAATGGACTTCCTCCTCCCTCTTCCTGAGTTTGGAAAATGTATTTTCTTATCTGACAGAGCTCAATGAAGACAAAGATACCGCAAAAATACATTTGTTGACACTATATACTCCATGCTTATTCTTTCTGAATAAACACAGAAACGCTTTTGGACTTTTTATTGAGGCTGTTGGTACCCTGATCATTAAGGACTGAAGTCCTTTTCAGTATTTGTAGACATCAAGCAGTCATTTTCTGCTGCTTAAAATACACTGGTGGAGTTCCAGTCCTTAGTTGTTACTACGATTATTTCAAAGATTTCCTGTAAGCATTTATTGGATCTCTTACTTTTGTAGCAGAAACAACTTTAAACTATAAACTTGGATGATCTGTGGGCCTGGCCCCTCATAATATTTTTTATTCTGTTTATAAGGCATGTAGATAATTTACACCTGGAAACTTTGAAATACATAATGAAACATTCACAAGCAAAGATAGCAGTCATGTAATGATTTTAATGGACTTCCTCCTCCCTCTTCCTGAGTTTGGAAAAGTATTGCTAAAAGATATATTTTTCTAATTATTATTTGTCTAATGATTTCACTGACTGTAGCAATGTAATTCAACACAACAACATAAAATACTAAAGCTGCTTTTTATTTTATGTTGGGTTTCCTACTTAAAAATAAGCAAAATATTAATGAATAAGATATGAAATAAGAGACATAAATAAAGTAATTTAAAACTTTACCAACAGGGTACAGAACACTTTGCATTACAATAAAATAATCTGTTAGAATTTGATTACAAATAGCTGAAAAGATACAAATATAACACCATTTATCTCTATATCTAATAGAATAAAGAAATTGCTTGTTGATAACATTAAGAAACAGCAAATGTATAACTACAGAGATAATCTGTGGTGCCAATATAATTAAATGACTGGACTTTCTCTGATTTAAATTTTTCATTTTGGCCAATAGAGGGGGGAATGGTTCTGCTTATCAGTGATTTCTAGAAGGAGGTACACAGTTTCTGATGCAGCATTAAGTTGCATATGAAGTGATCAGTCTCTCTGTCATTAATCAAGTGAGGACAAGAGGCAGACAGATAGCAGTGGGGGGCACTTAATAAACCTAATGAATCAGCCCCAAGTAAACAGACTCAAGCAGAAGAGTGGGAAAAAATAGCAGTGAAAATTAACACATGCTAATTAAAATCTTTAAGTACACCGATACATCTTAATAGATGATCTACTAAAAGACAGCTGTGGGTATTTAAAGTCTTTCTTATTGTGGATTTGTTAGCACTTTACGATTTTTGTGGGCCAATCATGTAGTATATTTATTCTGAACTGAATTGATCATGTATTGCAACAACTGAGAACCAGTGGGTAAGATCAGCTGGAGTTTCTGTAAGTAACTGTAAGTCTCACTGCTTTCAATAGACACAGCCAAACACACACAACTGCTTGGACAACAATAATTGTAGAACTACATTTCCCAGAAAGTCATCTTCAACTGAAATTCAACTAGCTAATATTTGTAATATACAAACAGGGCCGGGCCAAGGGGTAGGCAGAGTAGGCACGTGCCTAGGGCACAAAGCTGGGGGGCGCTAGGCACATACTTGCTCTGTTGCTTACCTCATGTCTAGTCCGCTCTCCCTGTCTCCTTCTTACACTTCCATGCATGAACAGGCGAGTTGGATAATTCTGGCATCAGTGTTTAATACAGACTGTACGCGGGGGAGAGATGGGAGTTGGGTGGCCAGTTAGTAGAAGATTACAGTAATCTAGTCAGGATAAAATGAGAGCATGAATGAGCGTTGTGGCTGTAGCTGGTGATGGGTGAATCTGGGGCATTTTGCTTGCTGAATTTTTCTTGAATTCCCTGAGAAATTCTCAAAATGGCGAAAAATTTGTGAAATGCTGCCGGCGTCTCGTTTTAGATGCAGGCATCCGCCAGTGTCCTTTTTTTTACGCCGCCTAATTTTCACCAGGCAAATTTTCACAGGCATTTAGTGAATTTATTTGCCGGTGGAGAATAAATTTGCCCATCACTACCAGTAGCAGGTGAAAGGAAGGGACGGATTTTGGCAATATTGGCAATTATGTAAGAAAAAGTGACAAGGTTTTGACAGTGGTGTTAAAGGAATTGTTCATTACAAAAGTAAAAACTGGGTAAATAGCTGTGCAAAATATAGTTAGGCTAAAATGTAATGTATAAAGGCTGGAGTAACTGTAAGTCTAACCTAACAGAACAGAACACTACTTCTTACTTTTCAGCTCTATTGGTTTACATGGACTGGTTACCCTGGTTAACAGGCAGTATCCAATCAGTGACTTGAGGGAGGGCCACATGGGTCATAACTGTTGCTTTTGAATCTGAGCTGAATGCTGAGGATCAATTGCAAACTCACTGAACAGTTATGTCCCATGTGGCCCCCCTTCAAGACTCTGACTGACTCAGATTTAGGGAGCTGAAAAGCAAGTTGTGTTGTATTATGTTATGTTAGACATCCAGTCACTCCAGCTTTTATACATTACATTTTTGGCAAACTACTATATTAGAAACATTTTTTATTTTGCACAGTGTATCTATTTACCCAGTTTTTCATTTTACCCTGAACTGTTCCTTTAATATGCTCAGAGAAGGAGAGAGAGGAGTCAAAGATTACCCTCAGACAGTGTGCTGAGTTGACAGGGTAAATGAGCATGCCATCAACAGAGATAGTAAAAAGTGGAGTAGGACCAGGCTTAGGTGGAAAGATGTTTAGTTCAGTTTGATAGTTTGAGTTTGAGGTGGCACTGGTTCTTCCAATTTGGGATAGCTAGGATGCAGTTAAAGATTTGAGCCTCTGTTTCAGCTGTCAATGAAGGGTTGGAAAAATATATTTGGGTATCATCAGCATACAGATGATAATTAAAACCAGTTGATTAAATGAGATCTCCCAGAATGTACAGGGAGAACAACAGCAGAACAAATACAGAGCCTTGTGGCACTCCCACATTAAGCGGAACTGGAGATGGTGTTTTTGTAAGAAGAAAGCCAAGATGCAGCCTGGTTATGGATGCCAAGTGAATACAGCATCTGCATCAGGAGAGAGTCAACTGTATCAAATGCAGATGATAGGTCAAGGAAGATAATACTTTTGGCTTTGGCAACCTGAAGATCGTTTGTAACTCTGCACAAAGCTGTCTCAGTCTAGGATTGAAAGACAGGGAGGCTAGTGAGAAAGGACAATCTGTTGCCCCAATGAAGAGTGATTAGTTTGGCATAGGACCCCTGAGGCGATTGTGCTCCATGTAGGGAAATTATCCGTTTAGGCATAGGCTAGAAGAAAACTTATGAGAGAAGCTTGGACCCTGTATGGGAGGTCACCATAGAGAATCAGGGGGTGGAGGTTAATGGTGAAAGGAGGCCCCTGTATGGCTTAGGACATTCTGCCTTTGCATCCCTACATGACACAAGTCCTGGAAGCTTTAGGAGAGAAACACTGAGTGTGTATGAGAGAAACAGATAGAGATGGAGAAGCTGCAGACGTATCATGTATTGTGGAGCTGTTAATAAAGTGTGCTTTTGTTTATTACAACTTTGTGAGCAGGCCTGCTTTCTACAGTAAAGGCTATGAATTTACATCTCACAGTAATGGGTGTCCACCAGCCAAGGGTGACCCCTTATCATGTAGAAAAGAGCAAAATTGAAAGTTTGCAAATTGCTCATGCATTTGTATTCATGAAGGGCCCAAACCAAAACCAATGAACTCCGTACATGATGCAGTTATATATGAAGTTGTTGCTGCATTTACCTGGTGTGTTCTGTAATGTATGAAATTGTCATGTATTTGTGCTCTGTGGTAATATATAACTGACACTACATTTATCTTGCAAGTTGTTCTATTTTACAGTAATTTGTCACTCCATTTATCCTGCCAAATGTTCTGGGGTATAGCATATAGAAAAGGAACTTGCACAAAAAAAAAAGGTTTATAATTAGTTACTTGCATACAAAAATTAAGCTTTGTCTATGATTTGATTCTATATTAGTTTATGTATATCACTGATCACAAATCCACAAAACAAACAAAGAACACTGACCCAAAATTGCAATTCTTCTTGAAAGATTCTCTTGTGTTTATTGTGCCAATGAACCTGGAGAGTTGGAGAAAATGTTTTCTGAGCTTCTAGCATGCTTTAACTATTGGTTATATATGGAGCACATTGGAACTTGTAGTCCAGAAAAACATGGTTGAGCCACAGTATTTAGATTTGCTTAAAGGGAAAAATGCATGGTGATCAGTATCTTCCATGGCACTATAGTGTCATCAGTGACAATTATGAGTTTGATACTGTCTTGAGGTTTTAGTGTTTGGATCAATATCATATTTAGAATTCTGTTGCCAATTTTTCACACCAGATGAAATATCCTGTTCTCTTCTAAAAACATTGAGGACAATTAGTTAATATTAAAGTACCTGGAATCCTGCACAGTATGGTCAAGATATGAAATGCCCCTGCCTGCATATTTCCTAATGACCTTTCTAATGTCTGCTCTTTTGTTGGCGGTAGTTAAAGGGCTCCTCAGCATCTCCTGGGAAAGGACAGTGCTGAATACTTATTCAGTGGCACTTCAGAAACCAGGCTCTGAAAGGAAGGAAAAAAGATTTAACCTTGTGCAACCTTCAGAGACATGTTAAATGTCACATAGGAATATCTCTAGAGGCAAATTAAACAGCCATTTCTCTAAGAGGCAGATTTGACATCTGCCAATCAAACTTTAAATGCATAGTTTTTATTATGATTATTTTTAATTACTCCTGTCCACATGGCAGTTGAAAACAAGAAAATAAACCTTTTGTGCATTTTCTATAACAAGATTTCAGATTTTGCTACAATTAAAGAGCAAGAGGGACCATGTGTTTCAATTAATATTTAATAGGAATATTTAGATATAAGCCAGAGGAAACAACTGATCTGGGGAAGAGTGCTATGCATTGCTCACAACACATCACTTTTATGCCAAGTTCAATTTTATATCCCTACCCAAAAGAGTTTATTTTAAATGTCTCTAACATAATCTATGCCTGATAGAACCCATAGAAACTTTCACTAAAAGGACAAGACCCCTTTGCTAGAATATTAAATAATGCTGGGGACTCATTAAACACATACACTTCAGTCTCATTAAAGAGTTGAATGAGATTCAACTGCTACCTAATGAGAACGCAAGTTTTTTTGCATATGGTTATTTGTAATTTTGACTTTAGTCAGTAGGTGGAAACACTCCTATGGTTGGGCCTTGGTTATATTCCCCTAGGCATAAAGGTTTCTAGTGAAAGGGAGGTCCAAAGGCTAATAGCCTATATAAGGGGGTGGAGGTTTATAGTTATGGAAAACAGCATAAGCACCCCTCAGAAGTGGGATATAGGCTAAACAGTACAGACACCCCTTATCCCAATAAGGAGTTTTTTTAAGTTAGTGATAACTTGGTGACACCACAGTTAAAGATGCAGCATGTAAATTGGAAATAGGAAAACAAGTAGTAAAGGCTTCACAAATTGTTCATTAAAAATGCTAAAATAAAGTACAGTGCTTGATTCATTGAAAATCCTGTCCAACGGATTCTGTACACCGACATATCAGTTTTATATGTGGGATTCATTAGCTGTGTCCCACTTACAATCAAGCTCATGCTTCTGCCTCTAACAACAGCTTTTTGCTTTGGGTGGAGCCCTCCACTACTCTGATGCCGCAAGGTCTTAGGGCAAGGCCAGACGGGGAGATTTGGGGGAGATCTGTCGCCTGGCGACTTATCGCCGTGACGAATCTCCCCGAATAGCTAGATAGCATTGCGCACCCGCTAGGTGTAAAGTCACCTGCGCTTGTTCACACGCAGTGGCGCGATTTTAAAAGTCGCTCAAAATTGCCTGGCGAGTAGTCAGGATTACCAGGCTGTATAAGTGCCAATCAGACAGGATCAAGAGCCAGGAGCGTAGTCGGTATATAAAGGTCAGAGCCAAAAGCAGTCAGTAACATGGTACCAAGTTAGGATCCAGAAGAGTGGTCAAAATAGTCAAGGGTCGGTCCAGTCATTACATGAAAAGCAATGGGATTGAACCAGGGCCTTAACTGTCGGCTCACATAGAACAATGGAAAGGCAGACAGCACAGACATACCAGGTCTCTGGTTCAACTCCAAGCAGGTTATTATAGTCAATAAGTATGAGACTTACACCTCAATTATCCCTTTGCAAGTTTTGGGAATTTTATTTTATAGCAACAAAATAATATTGTCTTTAACCCTTTGAGCGACTGGGGTCTGTGTCAAATGTATACTACATGTTTTATTACAGTCCTATTGAGCACTGGAAACTAGAAATGTAGGTTCTATAGTGTAGGCATATACAGTATGTCTCTGAAGTTATGTTGTAGAATCAGCAGTTTGTGAAACTTCTGGATTAATGCTACCATGTTCAATATGATACTTCAAACACTAATTACAAAATTGGCTACATAGGATTTCCTGTCATATCAGGCATTGGGGACAGACACACCTCTGCACAGAAAAAGCAAAAGAAAATTTTGAAAATGTTTTAGCTGATTGGCAGTTACAACTTCTTTAATAAATAAATATAAAATGCAGCTTTATGTAGTGCATGCTACAGCGCACATAGCAAAGACTGATATTTTTCTAGCACACATAATAATTCAGCTGCAATTATTTTCTCCTTTCGGGCATATCAACATCTAAAATTGTCTCTAGTTCAAAAGATCCACATAAAACAAGACAGAACTTAGAAATTCAACTTTTTTTCAAGTTGCATTAAAAAAAAAAGTTCTCCGTCAATTTTTAGAATTCAAAGGGCATTTAAGAATCCTAGCAGGTTAAAAATGCATGACTTGTGAATATGTGATGCGGACAGCGTTTTATTAAGAGGTGGATAGGTACAGACTAAGGAAGGAGGGATAGAGTGGGACTGAATCCATCAATGAAGTTTTCATCTACTTATAAAAAGGCATCTTATTTGGTATGCTTGGGGCAAATGGAGACGAGTGATATGTGTGTGGATGGATGAAGTTTCAAACAGGGGACTCCCGGGATATAGTAGGAATATGCTTGCAGCAGCATGCAGATCAATACTAGAAGTTAAAAGCCAGTTGCAAAGAACTTGCTTAAAGTAGGTCACTGGGAAAAGCTTCTTAGAAGACTGGGGTTCAATTCCCCAGCTATGACCCCTGCTATTTTTAGAACGATCCGTGATATACTGTATGTGTGTTTATCTGTAAATATAAAATGAGATGTCCTGGGAAAACTATTTAATTTGCCATCTCTATTGAAAATTTGATGACTGAACAAAGGTATGTAGTTTATTTTGTTTGTTTGATTAAAAAAAAAAAAGAATTTCACTGAACATTAAAAAGAGCACTGCAGTAATTAACAAAGTACACTTAGAGGGGATCTCAATGCAAAACATGTAAACATGTGAAGAGTGGGCCTCTGAGCACTTTTGCAGTTTTCAATTTTTCCAAGTAGTTATTGAGATATTTAAGTTTTTTAACATTGTATATTGCTAGGCCTGCATTCAGCTCTACAGGCCCAGGGGTTGAGCAAGCCTAACTATATGCACTTTTTTATACACTTCCTGTATTGAGTTAACTGTTGTAACGTACAGTCTCCTTGGTGGTCTAGTGGCTCACCTCCGTGCACGCGGGATGTCTAGTGATGGGCGAATTTATTAGCCAGGGGCGAATTCG
>CM044434.1:73804298-73822428 GCA_024363595.1 Xenopus borealis | reverse complement strand
AGAGCAAGCATATATCAGGATTTAGCAGCCAGCCAGACCTGTGCTCTACCTCCATTAGGGGTGAAAAATAGCCAGAGCATTTACACCAAAAATACATACACCAAAAAGGAGCACAGATATAATTGTAGCAATATGTAAAACATATTTTAGATTAGCTGCTGATTAAGGAAGCATATCTCAGAGCCTAGTAGCCCCCCAGCCCAGTGATCCACATTCATTAGGGCTAGTGATGTCAGGTATGCAAATAGCCCGAACTCAGCACACTGCAGTTCAGCATAAAATCATGTTAAATTCCAGCCCACTTACTTATCTCCATTAGGGTTATTGGATTAAGGTGGACCATAGCCAGAGTCCAGTATGCGCTACATGTCAGCAGAAAACATGCTAGCCCTTGTATCTATTAGGGCTACTGGTATCAGACCAAGCACAGTGCAGGTAAACCCTGCCCCCATAAAACCCAAGAAAAAACAAAAGTAACAGGAGGCATGAAGGCTCAGGCCCCTAACTAATTAAGGCCTGACTAACTGCCACCTCCCTCGCCCATCCGTAAAAATGGGGTGTAGGGGCCACATACACCACTGCCACCAGACGTCTTTTGGACAGGCCCGGGAGGGCACACGGATGGGGGGACAAGCACTTGCCCCCAAAAGCTCTCACAGCAATACAGGAAGATAATTGAAACACCAGCAGACAAGGAGTAGCAAACATTGCACACCAGTGCCTTACCTGATCCAGGAGCTGAAGCACAGGAAACTCCCAAGATATGAGGTAGTGTGCTGGGGAACAAAAGGTCCCGTGGACCAAAACCCCTGTCCCTAGGACGCCTTCAGGGCAGGCCTAATGCTTTCCCAAGGTTAAAAAGAAAATTTTACTTCCAATGGGAACAAAAGCAAAGGAGAAGGACAAAAAAGACGCCGGTAAGTGGGTGTGGTTGGCCTTTTAAAAGTTTGGGGAGGGTCCTTCTGATGGGAGCATGGGGGAGGGGCTATCCCGATGAGTACTGACATGGAGTTCGCCAAGGGAAATACTTTTTTCTGGAGACCTACATTATTTGGGGGTATAGATGCCATGTATAAATATGTTTGTATATATATATATGTTGTTTATAGCGATGAAATTTAAAGTATGTGGTGTAAATAGTAGTGATAGTAGCTTATTTATTCACCAGCCATGGATTTGCAGCGAAAATCCAAATCTCACCATGTGCAAATTTCTTTGCAAAACTGCGGTGAAAATTTGCAGTGGAAAATTTGCTGAGGAAAAGCATCCATAAGAAAAAAATGTCCATAAGAAAAAAATGTCCATTGACTAATTTATTTGGAGTGAGAAAAACTGTTGCTCTCGTAAAAATTTGCCGCACATAAAAATGCCCATTGATGTTTCAATGCATTTTCGCAAAATTGCGCTGACAGATTCACTCATCACTAGTAAAGAGCAAGAGGCTTCTCTACTTTCAGATTGATAGGGTATTCTTCTACTATGGTATTATAAGGTACCAGCAACAGTGATACATTTTTTTATAAATCTTTGCTATCCTTTTCTCAGCCCCATGCCTCCTTTCGCTCTTGCCTTCATCTCATATGCTGTTTTCTACACTACTCTCATTTTCTCTTCCAACAATTTCTTTTCTCTGTATTATTACATTCTCTTTCTACACTGCATTCTCTCTCTCCCCTTTCCCTTTCCATATTTCCTGCTTCTCTTAGTTCTTTTCTTTCTGCCTTCTTCCAACAGGGGCTCCTGTGACCAAATACAAATTATGGGAACTTTTTAGGGATTCTATGGTCAGGCTTCAAAACATCCTCACCTAAGCTAAAAAGGTTATTTAGCTGGTGATTGAATCAAAGCATGACTCTGCCTGTATCCTGATATTGAACAGTTTTACCTCTCTTCCTCACAGCCACTCTTCCAGGTAAACAGTACTTTACTATTTATCCATCCATCCATCATCCATCCAACATCCATCCATCCATCCATCATCCATCCATCGTCCGTCCGTCTGTCCATCCGTCTGTCTGTCTGTCTATCTATCCAGTGTCAGACTGACCCACCAGGATATTAGGACAGGTGTCAGTGGGCCCTCTTGCTTCTAATAATGTCGCCAATTTCATGGTCATTATCTATTTCTTTATGAGAACAACAACGCTTAAAAATGGAGGACTAGATAGGAATGAAAGTTTGGAAAATTGTCCTACAGTTTAAGGTTTTCGGGTGGGCACATGGCATCCCCCGTCCAAAATCTAACTCTGCATGAACACCTGTTCTTAAGTTCTATAAGTAATATAGAGGATACATACATACATTTATCTGCTTAAAGGGGTGGTTCGCCTTCAAGATAACTTTTAGTATGTTATATAATGGGCAATTCTAACTTTTCAATTGATCTTCATTATTTATTTTTTATCATTTTTGAATTATTTGCCTTCTGCTGCTGAATCTTTGTAGCTTTCAAATGGGGGTCACTGACCCCATCTATAAACAAATCCTCTGTAAGGTTACACATGGTTATTGCTTTTTATTACTCTTCTTTCTATTTAAACCCTCTCCTATTCATATTCCAGTCTCTTATTCAATCAAATCATTTTTTTTTTATTTGTATTTTTTGTGTTATTTAGCTTTTTATTCATCAGCTCTCCAGTATCAGCAATCTGGTTGCTACGTTCCAAATTACCCAAGAAACCAGATTGCTGAAACTGGAGAGCTGCTGAATAAAAAGCTAAATAACACAACTACTACAAATAGTGATGGGCGAATCTCCCGAGATTCGCTTCGCCGAAAAATTCGCGAATTTCTAGCGAAATTCGCGAATCGGCGAAAAATTCGCGAAACGAGTCGCGGGACGCTTTTGACGCGCGTCGCGTCAAATCGCGTCGCGTCTCGTCAAATCGCGTCGCGTCACTCGTTTTTTCGGCGAATTTTCGCCAAGCGAAATTTCGCTGGTGATTCGCGAATTTATTCGCCAGCGGCGAATCGCGGGAATTCGCCGCGAATTCGGCCCTGGCGAATAAATTCGCCCATCACTAACTACAAATAATAAAAAATTAAAACAGATTGGAAATTTACTCTCTACATCATACTAAAAGATAATTTAAAGGTGAACAACCCCTTTAAAGACTGTTTGCAACATTTACAATTCTGAAGGCTCTTTAGCAACACTTAAAGGGAAAAATGGTAAGTTTTAAAATAATCTACAACAGATTTAGTCCAAGCAGTCCATTTAACACATGTTTTAATTAATGGGGTATGGAATTCATAACCAGATGGTTATGCCTACAAAAAAGACTATTTTTGTTCTATTGAAGCAGATTTTCCTATGATAGTGTTGAAAAAAATATTTATATTGAATATTAAACTTAAAAAAAGAGATAAGGATCATATTTCAGAAGAAAAGAAGCAGTAGAAAACTTTTCATAAACACACAGGTTTTCTCTGCGTCATACCTTTCCTGGGAATTTATTACTCAAATACCCGTAACAATTAATTTGCAATTAGGCAGCTAGCCAAAACATCACACTATGTAACCCACAATCTACCTTAAAGCATCTACACCATTTATTCCACACCAGGTAACAATACATTTCTACTTTTTGCATGCAAGGGTGTGTTAATAACTTGTGCTCCTAACTAAATACTTCCTTTTGTCTTCTGTATTGTTGAATGGGCTGGCCTGAAATACATATTGAAGTACATACTTGTACTTCATATATGGGTTTACTAGCAAAACACGTTTCATAGCAGGTTGCCAGCATCCTCACACTTCAACATAACCCTCTTTGTACCTCAGAAAATTTTCTTTTTAAACACTCATGTCAGCCTTGCCTCCTCTGGTGATGTCCCTTTGAATGATGAACCAATGTATCCAAACCCCCGCTCCCTGGCCTTCCACATGCTGTATGCCCGGTGCTCAATGATGGAGTTATCGGCACCCTCCCAATCCAATAGGTACAGAATTCAATGGCACTCGTGTCAGGTGCAAGCAGCGTCAAGCCCTTGCGTTTATTTGTGAACAAATAAATGCTTGACCCTGCTTGCACCTGCCACGAACGCCATTGAATTTTGTACCTTTAAATGATGAAAACAGGATGTATTGGACCAGGTATGGTCTTGTCTGTGGCAGGTAAGGGATGGATTGTTAAAACTAAATCCTCCAGAGTGCATAACACAATTGAAGAAAGAGAACCCTTAAATGAGTATCCTGTCTGGTCTGTTTACATTGAATTAAATACTTACAGAGATTCTTTGTTAAAGTGTGAATTATCTTCGAGTGAGCCTAGAACAGAATTAGTGTAAAAAAAAGGGTAAGTGGAAATATTTTCTTCTTTTATTTCTTTATTGTGAGTGTTTCAAAACTAAGAGAAAGTGAATAAGACTTATGTACATAAAGTACAGTTGCAGTTTCTATAATTTCCTCGCAGTCAGTTGCACATAAAATCACTTGCATTAAAGGAACCTGAATTAATATTCATATGACTATTGATGCAGGGAACCCTGGAGCTATCCCCACCTCCTAACCAGATGGTTGCACCAGGGCTCCCTTTGTGCCCAGCGTCAATAGATGTAGCGCCCTTGTGCCTAAAGAATTGGGCCAAGGTGTTACATTCTCACTGAACACCGGCAATGGCTCCTATTGCACAATTGCTCTTGATTTGTGATAAAATAAGAAAATTATTTTAATAATTTTGGTGAACTGGAGGCAATAGCAGTAGGCATAAGTGCATCTCCCCCTCCCCCATGTGATTGCAACGATGTTGAAAGTTAGAAAAAAAAACATGCTGATTGCACTCAATTTTGGACTTTGCTTGCTGCAGAAATAAATGTCCCCTAATGTTTTCTGAAACTTTATTGTACCTTAAAAAATCTTGCATTTACCTACTGTGCTGTTCATATGATGAATAATTAATTATCTTTAGCTAAGATACTGTACTCTACAGTCCCTCCATGAGATGATTCATCTGTTCCTGTGTCACTAAAATTAAATAATTACAGTGCTTTAGAACTTCCTACAGTTATGATGTCCATAAATATGACTTCTGGCACAAATATTAATAAGTGTTTCATTGCAATACATTATTTGAACTGGGACTGTGATTGTGTACACTTATACATTTACTTATTCTTCCATAATAATTTGTTCTGCTCTTTCTAAAAGTAAACAAAAGCCCCAGAAAGCAAAGTTATGCCCTTGTCAGAAAAATATCACTCAAGATAGATAATGCTCTTCATTTAGTTTTTACAATAGTATAACATAGTAATAATTGGTGTTCCTTCATTTTATAACCTGCAACATTATTTGTGGATAGGTATGAGCAAATAATTTGGGCCAATACAGTTTTTTTACATGAATTGTAGAAACATGGAGCACTTTAGCAGGGGCTAAAAATTTTACTTTATTGTTGAATCCTTAAAAACATGAAGCATACACGTTTCATGCATTTCGTGGTTCTCACCACTTCCTCAAAAGCATGATCTACTTGAGTACATCTAGATATTTAAAAGCCTCAATGAACACACCCACTAAAAACATTAACTAACATTACTAACATGCCGGAGGTTCTAACCTCCTTAGATGTATAAAACTTGCTATGAACAAGCGACAAATATCTAAATGAATCAGGTGTTAAGTATCCCAAACCAATCAATAATTGAGAAAAATAAGTTCTCATACATTATTACTAATGAAAAACTCAAGAAAAGGCAAGGCAACTAAGGAAACCTCATATTGAAAAGAAGAACCTGGCTTTTAACAAAGTGAATTGATGCCTGTGATGGTCATTAAATCAATTAATTGATAAATATACTATTTAATATATAAATATATTAAACCTCGTTTAAATCACTGGTCACCACAGGTCTAGAGCCAGTGACATAACAAAGATGAGAATGCATTGATCACTATAGATTACAAATATAAATTATGCAATAAGTGAAAAACAATAAGTGAAAACCATTATATATAAAATAAAGTAAAATGAATCTGTAAATAAATGCATTTATCAATCAGGCCAAAATCATTAACCAACCAAAACCAAAATTATTATAGTTATTCTCCTTAAGGTAAATAAAAAGAATTTCGTGGATTCTAAATATTCATAAATAGTCACAGTTTGATTTTGATTCAAACATGTCAATTCACAATTTCTATTAAGACCCCCATGAGTTTCTGTCATTCTAAGTTGGTATATCCAAAAAGTTTGTATATCCAATAAATTTCTAATCTTGGCAACATCTTATCTCTGTCACCTCGACGAGTACTTAATCTGGGGGTATCAATAATTTGAAATGAATAATTTGAATTGAAAAATTTGAAATTCCATGGTGTTGCTCAATAATATGTTTAGCAACAGCAGACTTGGTATCCCCTCTCTCCGCCGCAGATAGATGTTCTAAAAATCTGGTGCAAGCAGATCTTTTGGTTTTACCCACATATTGTGCCCCACAACTTCATGCTGCCAAATAGATTACCCATCGTGTCTTGCAGTTAAAATACTGTTTTATAGAATAGCTTTTATAAGTATTAGAGCTACTGAAGCTACTGTAGTTGAAACATTTAAAGCAGAACATGCTTTAGATCTGCTGTGACTACACTTATATACCCCTTTATACTTAAGCCAAGTTGAGTTGGTAATCTGTTCCTTGGACTCATATAAGCTAGGGGATAACCACAAGGCCAAAGATTTACCCTTGCGGAACACAAAAGAAGGGCTTTCATGCAACACATGTTTCAAAATTGGATCTTGTAGAAGAATACCCCAGTGTTTACGAATACTACGTTGTATATAAAAGAAACAAGGCATATTTTATGCAGATATTGGATAGACATTCTGGCAATTCTGACAGAGTTTATTACTACTCATTTAAGGTAATTGATAAATGTATGTGATTTCAAGATTCAGCTGACCTTTCTCTTCTCAGGGTTTTCCCATTAGGTCTCTTGCACCCACTCATTACTCAAGGTAATTGATAAATGCTGCTGCAAAGAGATAAACCAATTCAAGTATGGTCTAATGAAAAATCTGTCTCTAACAAACTGGCAATAACAGGTTGCATCAGTTAAAAGGTACCTTATTTCTTTCCAGAAATACAAAAGGCATTAGCATGTCTGGATTGGCTATCTATAGATTCTGGCACATGTCTGTATGATGCCACAGACAGTCACTATTTATTTGGGATTGTGGGGGGCTGATTGGGCCTTGTGTGTTTGAATGCCAGGACCCACTTTATATTTCCAGACCAGTGTTATACAGTATCATGTAAAGACTCAACCTAAAGTGATAACAGCACTTTCCAGGTTTTTCAAGAAAGCATTTCTATGGCCTTGAAAAGAAACATATTTACTGAGATGTGGGCAATACTGTCAGCTTCATAATGTTTTGCCATCAAAACCAGTCTTTTCAAGAGCTTGGACCTTACAGAATTTTTTAGCAGAAGTAAAGGTCAAAGGCAGAATATAGTATGGTTGATGGAGGCTGGGAATAAAAGATGCATACATTCTTAAACCATGAAAATTACTTAGAAACATGTTTCTTTGTTTCTTCACAGTGCGTTGGAAAACACTTGCTGAATTTATTTTCTACATGACTGAAAATCTAATCTCTATTGCTTTATGCCAATGTTGTCATCAATATATTTGGAATCCATTGGATCCATTAAAACTTGTTTTTGAGTATGTCTGTATGGTTCTAAAAAGATCTAAGTATGCTAAAGCTATTAAGGGGATAACCTATTTGCTGCATCATTTTAAGGGTTTACATGAAAAGGCTGTGGGTAATAATATGCTTAAGAGAAATGTTGATATTTACACTGAACAAGAACATTGAGTAATAAAACTGTTACCCAATATTGGGTCTTCTTTATTTGGCTTACCTACTGTATATTAAGCACCAAAAAGGGTAGACATGGTTTTTAGATCTATCTGCCCATAGGATGGGTAGCATTTAGTTATGAGTAAATCTGTTCTGTTTAGCTTCTCTGAAAAATTAGGAAAACTGCAAAACAATTCGATAAATGGCAAAAAATTCTCAAAAAGCATTGAAGTCAAAAGGTGTCAAAATGTTTTTATATGCAACCATTTTGGACTGTTTTGTCCAAATGCATTAAAGTTATGGTGACTTTTTTGTCACATCAAAATTTTTCATGGTGGATTTTTCCCACGGTTTCACAAAATAAAATTGCAGTACGGAATTTTGCCGCTAATCCATGCTTTCCGAAAAAATTCTCTCATCATCAGTAGCATTCTTACTGAAGAATACTTCTGATTTATCAGAGCTACTGCAGTATACTGGCAGTTGAAATTAATTTTAAATATGGCAAAAAAAAAAACGAACTTCTGTTGAATTTTAGTCTCTGATACCAGTGCCATCTGTTTCTTTCTCTCAGTCTGTACTGTCTTGTAATCAATACCCTTCTCTGTTTCCCTCTATAATCTACCAGGTGTTCTTTGCATATACTATACTATCTGGAACCTAGTCTCCATGTTCTGTCTGTCCACCTGTCTCTATTATCTGTCAGTGTCTATTATCTGCCAGTGTCAATAAATTGGGTCATATATTTGTATGATTTGTTGGTGATTCTAAATAAAGTTGTTCATTTTCTTGCAAGCAGAAAGTGCTATTCAGTTTGTAAACCTCAGGTCAACCCTGTGAATACAGCCTGGGTCGATCACAGCAGAAAATCATTACAATGTAAGGCCCACTGACTGGTTTCATGTGAAATGAACATTGAGGCTTGATTTCACAAGCACAATGAGGTTCAGATGAGTGTCTGCTGAACCTTGCCCTTCTATATGGAACAAACATTACAAAATCACTTAAAAAACCTGGTGCATTGTGTTAAACTCTGGATTTATATCAGACTGGTTAATTAACCTTGAAATAAGAAAGTAGTATTCTCAATAAATTCTAAACCTGTTAACATTTTGTGAAAAAGGAGCATAAGGAGACCTGAAACCAATCACTGCATTACTTACTTTATATTTTGGTTTCAAATTCTGGAACTACAGTTGCCACTTCACCAATAAAGTGATTTACCAAACTTTTTAGTTTTCTCTTGGGATGCTGGTAATATCTTGCTTACATTAATAACCATGTGTGCTTATCTGTATACGTTTTGGTATTCTAACCTCTACTATCAACCTCCTTCCGACCCTTTAGAGACATTGGACTTTCTGTGGCAGCACCTGGAGCTCCAACTTCCTTCAAGTGACTATGCTCAATCGGCACAGACCACCTATATCCTATATATTGTAAGTAGGCTACTTTTATTTAATCAACATATTAAAAGTAATCATTAATCAAACTTTGGAAGAGTGTCTCTTTTGTTGTTTTTATTTTGTCTTTCAGAGTCTGACGGCATGCCTTCTCCCCAAAGCACTCTGCAGACTTCTAAGGCGTGAGAAGAAGTACTTCCCCTTTTTTTAAAATTTTTATTCAACTGCCTAGTTCGCCAGATCAAAGCTACCAAATTGGGTTTCATTATTTTTGATTGAATAAAAATATTCGATGGAATGGCTCAAATCACAAAGTTCAAAACTTTTTGTGTTTTCACACTGCCTGCATCATTTGCATCATTAATTGGACATTTGTGATATCTTGGCAAAAATAATTGATAGAAACCTGCACTTCAAATTAATTGATCATTATTGTTACATTAAAAAGTATTGATTTTTTTTACTTTTCACCTATCTCGACAAGGCATTTCTCCCCCCTGGCTTTGTATATTTGCAACTGGATTCAGGATAATATTGGGTGAAAGAATAAGGGACACATTTGACATTCTAATTAAGACAGTGCTTTAAGTTTAGGAACTACAACAAAGTAATCAATTACTGTTAAATATATTGTTCTGCTTTTGTGCATGAGGACCAAACCGTCATAGCAAGCCTGTGCAAATTACATTTTGATTGGATAGCCTTTATGCATGCAAAATAGTTAATAGGTAACACTGAATCATTACAGTCCAAAATATAAAATGTATACTAATATAATACTATATAAAATCTCTTTTAATTGGCCTTCCCCGCCAGAGACTGTCACCTCTCCAATCCATAATGAACACTGCCGCAAGGCTCATATACCTCAGCAATCGCTCCTCCTCTGCCATGCCATTCTGCCAATCCCTGCACTGGCTTCCACTACCCTTCAGAATTAAATTCAAATTAATGACCCTGACATTCAAAGCATTTCATAACTATGCTGCTCCCTACATCTCTGAACTCATCTCTATATACTTACCCAACCACTTACTACACTTACTACTGACCTGCTACTCAACGCTCTCATTACCTCCTCACATGCTCGGATTCAAGACTTTGCAAGAGCTGCACCCCTTCTCTGGAATTCTCTCCCACAGTCTGTCTGACTTTCTCCCAACCCTTCTGCTTTTAAAAAATCTCTTAAAACGCACTTCTTTCGAGAAGCCTACCCTCACTCTTAACTACCAAATGCTACACTACATACAGTACCACATTTCTCACCCACTTAATTTGATCTTGCCCATTCCCACATCTTATGTAATAATCCCTTACTTTTAGATTGTAAGTTCTTTCTGTATAGGGCCTTCCTCAACTTTTTATCCATATTGATTGTGATTGTATGTTACTCCATACTGTATGTATGTAATTCATGTGATTTAGTTGTATAAACACACTTACTTTAAAGCGCTACGCAATATGTTGGCGCTATTGAAATACATGTTAATAATAATAGGTATGGACCTATTATCCAGAATGCTAGTTGACTTATATACAATTTGTCATGGGCTTGTTTGCTATTCCTGTATTCTCAGTATAACTTTATTTCATATGTGGCTCAGTGCCATATTTTACAGTATATAAAGGATTAAATTATACTGGGATTTGGGTTGTAATCTTGTTATCAGGGTTGGGCTAAGGGGTAGGCAGAGTAGGCACGTGCCTAGGGCACAAAGCTAGGGGGGCGCCAGGCACATACCTGCTCTGTCACTTACCCCATGTCTGGTTGCATCACTCCCCATGTATTTGCGCTTTCTGTGGCCGGCATTTCGTACTTCCGTGCACGGAAATGCGTGCGAGCATCGACTCAAGTTACCAGTCTGTGCATTCCTCTGAAATCAGAATCAACTGCTTCATGTATGGTCTACATATAGAGAAAGTATTAAACAACATATTCCCTACAAATTACAGATAATTAAAGGGGTTGTTCACCTTTGAGTTAACTTTTAGTATAATGTAGAGCGTGATATTCTGAGACAATTTGCAATTGGTTTTCATTTTTTATTGTTTGTGGTTTTATAGTTATTTAGCTTTTTATTCAGCAGCTCTCTAGTTTGCAGTGTCAGCAATTTGGTTTCTAGGGTACAAATTACCCTAGCAACCCTGCATTGATTTGAATAAGAGACTGGAATATGAATAGGAGAGGGACTGAATAGAATGATAAGTAATAAAAAGTGGCAATAACAATACATTTGTAGCCTTACAGAGCATTTGTTTTTAGATGGTGTCAGTGACCCCCATTTGAAAGCTGCAAAGAAACAGAAGAAAATTGCAAATCATTAAAAAACTATGAAAAATAAATAATGAAGACCAATTGAAAAGTTTCTTAGAATTGGCCCTTCTACAATATACTAAAAGTTAATTTGAAGGTGAACCACCCCTTTAACTGACATTTATTTCTCCTCAGCTCTTTAGAACAAAAAAGAACTCCATGAACAGGCCACATTATCACTTCCTACTTGCTCCCTGCTTCCTGAGCAGACAGCTTACCCACAGTCATGCCCCTGTATTTGGGTAAAGTCTTGTATAGCCACACTCTGCAGCATTTGCGCATTAGACTGCAGGGTCAATCAGTTGGATACCTTCAAGATTGTCTGGTATTTGGCCACCTTTAGACAAAATAAGATAAAGCTAACTGATGAAGGTTAGGTCAGAAAGAGACAACATTTTTGTCCCAACCATCTCAAGACATTATGAAAGCTTGGCTAGTATCCCAGATTCATTTTCTTAATGGAAATGATTCAACATTGGATTTCTGACTTCTCTCAAATACAGAAGAAAGCAAAAGTATAGCATGTCAAACTTTAGTGACAAATCATCACAATAATATTGTGCTTACTGGATTATACAGGTGGTTGAGATTTTTTTTTTAGGGTTAGTTTACATCCTGGGGTACACAGTGGGAAACTGATTTTCCAGTACAAAGTTTGCACATGCCATATCATTTGTGACAAAGTGTGTAATTTCAGTGCAGTTTAAGTTAAGTGTGTATTTTACTCTGACATTCATTTTTTATGGAACAAGATTCATGTTACGTGATTACCTCATATTTTCTGCAGTGTTCTTTATTAGTGCTGTGTTGCAGTTACACCTTTAGCTACTGTGAAATTCATATCTATTTGGGATTTTTAATCACAGTTTTACATTAATCATCCATATAAACTAGAACTGAGTAAATCCTCTAGTGTTTGGTGAGTTTCAAGTGACTGATGCTAATATATATACATAATATGTTTATGTAATTCCTGCATGAGAAAATAATTTTAACATACTTTATCATTCAGCAGTGGCTATAAATAAAATACATTAACTGCTACAGCACATTTGCAGCATAAGAACAGGATAGTATGTAATGTTGCATTCTCTCATTTAAAATCTCCTACTCAAGCACAGAAAAAAGGACCTGGGGAGTACTATGTGAAAGGAGTGGGCAATTTGTTTCCCGTTTATGGCTGCAGACATACTGGGACCATTCTTGTGGCTCAACTGAACAGTCTCAAATTACCTTCTATTCACTTGAATGTCAAATGCCTGGAAGAGCTTTCAGCCTTAAGTGTCTCACTAAAGCTTCAAGGGGGTTCCATTTATCTGATCCTAAGATGGTAGGGGACAATTTCAGGTCCATGTAAGATCAACTTAAAGGCTAAACTCCACTGGAGATTTTGTGGGATAGTGGTAGGATCAACAAAACACATCCTATAAGCCAGATGTAGTCCTCTGTGTTAAACTATAATAGGACTGATACAAAAATCTGATGGGTAAACTACATGAAACATTTGCCATCTGGCATGACACATCTTTAGGATGGAAATGCAGCATGTTGCTTCTTCATCCGGCAAGTTTGCATCTGATAAGTTAAAAACTGATGGTGTTAGAAAGACTTTTTTTCCTCATTGAAAGACTGTGAGATGTAAACACATGAACAAAAAACACCATCTGACATTACAATACAGCTGTGGGGGGACCAGATTTCATAGCATCCTACAAAATCTTGTGCTGTCTAAGATAGACCAGTAAACAAAGTAAGAACAGAATGTGGGGCTTGATGTCCCAGTGTTTGTAGTTCCTTCCCAAAGGTAAGATTGTGCCTGGATTTGAATAGTCTGGATTAGAGAAGTAGAGTTTGCCTGCCAGAGTTCAAAACAAAAATTAATACGTTTTAGGGATAATAATGTTTGGGCTAAATAAATTAGGGCTAAATAAATATTACTGGTCATCTATAATCAGAATTGGTAGAATCTAATTAAGCCAAAGACCTAGGCATCAAACCCCTGGAGCCTGCATGAAGCTCTGGACAGACAATTGGTTGGTACTACTTCATACCACCATTTTCATTTGTAAGCTATCATTCCTTACGAACAATTCAGCATTTATAACTGATTTTCTAATAGAGGAAACCAGGAAGCTACATACATCAACAGTACTATTATTAAAATAGGAAAAACAAAGACACTAACTTCTAATTCTCCTCCTTACCTCTGCTCCAGTTCCAGAAACAGAAAGGTAGAAGGGGTAGAGTTTCAAAGAGAATTCTTTGCATTAATTTAGCTCTTAGAATTGCATACACTATGCATGGATAAATCCATTTTTTGTTGGCAGCTATTTGCCACTCAATGGTAAAGACTGTCTGTCTGAAATGAAGTTTGCTCTGCTCTCTTTGCTTCAACATCAATGCAAAAAAGAATATTAGTATTGTCTTAAAGTGTACTTACATAATTGCTGCAAAAATCTGTTTTGGGATATGTTGCACTCTAGTGTTTCATTAAAATAAAATAATTTAGCATTTAACTATGGCTTGTGTGGCCTTACTGCTCTTAGAGCCATTGCATCTTTGCCTTAGGCATAGACAGATTAGCTAAATACACTAAAATTATTCCTGGACTGGGGACTCTGTTAATGTGAGCATTCCCTAGGCACTGATTTACATGGCAGTGAGTAAAGGACAGCTCTAGGTAATAAATATTGTTATAATGCACAGTTGATATTTGTCTGCAATGGCAATGTGTGCTTCTAGCTAATAGCTAGGCTAGGAGAGGGGACCATCCTTACACTGCTCTATTCTGAAGATGACTATAGACGAGTCTAATTCTCTGCATTCAAAATCATAACACATCCAACAAACTACTTTTGTTTCTAAAACATACAGAATTTCCATTCTATTATATTTCTCCCTTGAAGTTTCATCACTTTGAATAAAAACAGCAGCACTTTTATACTGGCAGCAAGCCCAGAGCTTTCATTCACCAGCATCTGTCCAGCAACTTAGCACTACTCCTTACTGACTACCACTCACCCCTCCTAATTAGATCCTATGGTCCGTTCCTTATTAACTGTCAGAGGTGTAAAGCATAAAGTGGCAGGGTGATAATTAAATATTTTCCTGCTTGTCAAACACTATTGTTAGGTGCAATACGATGCCTCTGAAATGATAATCTGGTTAATTGTTAACAGAGACAAAATATAAATGTTTGACAGTCACAGATGGGCCTTGCTGTACTGGGTATAAAAGAGATCTAAACTATGGGTATACTGATCAGTATAAGTTGCAAGTTTTGGTTTGTATTTAACACATAAAGTGTAGAGATGTTTATTGTTAATAGACATTCTATAATGGATAGTCTTTATAAATATTGTAATAAATAGTTCATATTTGAAACATTATGGCATTGTCTTAGAGGCTTCGGGGCAGATTCACAAGGGGTGAAGTGGCTAATGGCCACCTCACTCTCCCCTCAGTGTGCACACACATGCAATGATGTTGCCATGGGCTGAATTGGCCAATTACAAACGGGGAATAGAGCCCCAACTAGGGGTAGGCAGAAAACTCTTCAAAATGTAGCTGCCCAAAGCTCCCCCCTCCATTCTTATACCCTAGCCAGGTGCCTCTTCTGCCTACTCCTATTTCCAACCCTGAATGTACAGTTCCTATTGTATGCTTATGTGCAGTATCAGACTGGCCCACCGGGATTCCAGGTAAACTTTCACCTGGCCCAGGTGTCAGTGGACCCTCCTGCTTCTAACCATTTGTCCTATTTCATGGTAAGTCCCAATTATTTATGGGAACAAAGATGCTAAATAGATGGAAGAGAATAGTAGAATTAAGAGGTTTTGGGAGGAGAGGTGGAAAACATTTTTAAGAGTAGGACTGTGGTCTAAAGTTTCCTGGTAGACCCATGGCACCTCACTCTCTCAGTATTCATTTAATTAAAAAAAACCTGATATTTGATATTTGCACCTGTAGCTGGATTAGAAATTCAAGTATATCAGAGCTGTCATAACTTATACAATTATTTACTCTTCTCCGTATTTCTGTCTCATTCTGCGGTACCTTATGACTAGGGAATGTTGTGCCCCTTCTTGGGATTGAAATTCATCTACAGAGGTTTTATATTCATCACAAGTCATATGAATGCTAAACTTTGACATAGCACACTCAGATAGGGGAGAGGGTGTCTGAGTTTAAATGACAAGGTTAATCATTTTCAATCACCTTTACAGCTTTAGCAAGCTAATAATTTATGTTGACAATAATATGCACTGCTCATTGAGCTTGTGATCCTGAAACACTGACCTAGCATGCTCTGCTAATGAGGGCAGAGGATTCTCTACCCTTTTGCTGGGAAGTATATTGAGTAAAGAGACTAATGGAGAATAAGGTATTCATTCTTTTACTTTCAGACTGGAGGGGAATGCATTATAAGACACATCAGTATGATGTAGTAGAGTTGCATGCACTGAATGCTTACAACTGTAGAAAAATAAACATTTGCTTTATGCTATGTGTCAACAGGGTCTGCTAAAACAAAAGCAGAATCCCACATAATTGCAAAACTGAGATTTGATGAGTGGTCAGTGCTTGTAGTGACTGCTTAATAGAAGCAAATCCTGTTTTGGTTTTGTGGAAAGTGGGCCATGGTCACAACCAAAGAAATGAACTGAAATAGTTTAGCTGTATCACAATTGTCTGCCATATAGATTTTAAACCCTTTTCTATATTCACTGGACTCAGCTTTTATTTATTAAAAAGAACAGCAGGTTCACTACTATTAATTTGCTAAATCTTTGCTATACATGCAGCTGTTTCTCTACACAATCATACTGCATGGTGCCACAGCGGCAACATATTTGAAACTTCACTAATTTGTCCTTAATATGCTATCATCATCATCATCATTATTATTGTTAATATTATTATTTTTTTTTATTTTTATTTTTTTTGCTAAGTGAGGCATACTTTGCATGGTATTAGGTAGTAATAGTGACATTAACAGGGTGCTGAGAGGTTATATTGATGGTTTTTCCCTTGTGCGATAAGGCCTGTAATTTTTTTTAATGTTATGTTACTTAAAGAGAAGGAACAAAAGGCACACTTTAAAAGTTATTGTGTTCATGTCTCCCCCAGTCACACTTCTATTAAAACAAAAAGAAATTATTTTCAGCACCATGGACAGACATCTCTTCAGTGCTGAGGGCAATCAGAGAACTTCAGGGAGTGTCAAATCTACAATGCATAGTAGCAAGTGAATGCTGTCAGGCTCAAAAGCAGGGGCAGTTTATTTAGTAACAGATGTTTATGTAATAATTGCTCCAGGAACAAGATATATTGGCAGGGTAATTTAGTGAGTAGCTTTCTGGCTCCAACAAGGAGAGTAATTGGGGTAAGCACCCTTGCGTCGATCTGTCAGAAAGGGACACAAGTGGGTGAGCTCAGGAGCAGGGATAGAGCCAAAGAGCATGATACCCTTTAGGATACCCTTAGTGCTGGGGAAAATCACAAAGACAGGTTGCACCACCCCTGAGAGGATTCCTTGCAAAATACTAAAGAGAAAAGGTTTTTGTTTCCACTGTACTGGAAGATGCCATTGCTTGAAAGCTGTGATTATGATTACCGCCTGTTCATTAAACAAGTTCTTGGTTTGAAACAACTCCTGAATTACTGTTGTTTCCAAGCTGATTGGTCTGGGCACCAGGAGACATGCAGGTTCCACCTGCTTAAAGGGGCCACTACAAATTTCTGGGAGTTGCCCATAGACTCAGGGTGCCATGATACACTGGCAGTAAGTCACACAATTTCCACACATCTCAGACCCACCCACGGTTGTGCTACAGTAGGATTTTCTGAGAACTGTAGCAAAAAACAGAAAACCCCTAGGATATCAGGTCCTAGATATGACACATTCAGGATGTTCTTAGATAGAAAATGAAACCAAAGTGAGGCAGGGAAGAAAATATATATGACTGACAGCTGACATTTCTAAATCTCAGTTATGGAGGTTCTAATAAAGAAAAAAGAATTTGGATTTCATTTTTAATTTAAAAAGGACTTTAATATACACGTTTGTGTCCCAGAGACAGGTCCCCTTTAAGTCTGTTTAAATATTAAGCAAATAATAATAATAAGACAATATTCCCTATTATATTAATCTATATATACACTATATGTATGTATTCCCTCATATATATATATATATATATATATATATATATATATATATAGGTTCATCTAATAAACCCTGCATTATTTAAAAGATTGGCTTCAAGATTGATTCATATTGGCGTGCCGTCATCGCTATGGATATATATATATATATATATGTATAAACATCTCTCTATATATATATATGTATATATATCTACGTACAAACTGTAGTGGAGCTCGGTACCTGTCTGCGACCTAGTCCACAGACGTGGACCAACCATATATCCAACAAAAAAGTCCAGACACTGTAGTTTGGGTAAATAAAAATTCTTTACCACTTTTTCATGCAACGTTTCGAGGCTCCCGCTCCTTTATCAAGCAGTACAGACATCTTTGGCATCACATCCTTTTAACCCTTTCACTGCCAGCCATTTTGTCCAAAACGGAACATCTACTGCCAAGCA
>CM044434.1:73774793-73798541 GCA_024363595.1 Xenopus borealis | reverse complement strand
TGCAATTCGGTAGGTTCAATCTGGTGAAGTAGGAATTAGAAGGATTTTAAAATTTTGATTCCTTCAATCATCAAATGATCGAATTATTAGATAATTCGGTATTCGATGATCTAAGAGGCCAAATTTGAATATTTGAATATCCGATTAAATTGTAAATTGCCCCTTAGTGTCAATATTTAATCTATAAACAGCATGGCAACCAGTCCGGGATTGGGGTAGGCAGAGGAGGAATGTGTCAGGTCGCAAAGCTGGGGGGTGCCAGTCACACACCTCCTCTGTTGCCTAGCCCCAATCCGGTCCCTTCTCCACCCAACTCTCTGCTTTTTCTTCTTTTTGTATTCTTGTGCATGTGTGCGAACACACGTGAGCACCAATTCAAGCATGCGCACGTGAGCGCCACCCTGTGCATGTGTGCTCTTGCTAAGCTACCGCTGTGACCAGCAGGCTTGCCTAGGGTGCCTGACTGGCATGGCCCTGCCCTGCATGGAAATGTAGTATTCATTACATTAAGGCCTTTATGTGGAATTCAGCACAAAGCTCATTGTGAATAATGAAAAATTTTGATAGTTTGCCAAAAAACTAGGGATGCTCCAAATCCAGGATTAGGCAATTTTCAGCAGGATTCTTCCGAATCCTTGTGCCTGGCCAAACCGAATCAGAATCCTTAAAATCATGTGACTTTTCATCACAAAACAAGGAAGTAAACATTTTTTTAGCCATACGCAAAGTTTAACCTTCTTCTCACTAATTTCCATATGCAAATTAGGGCCCGATTCGGTTCGATATTCGTCTGAATCTTTCGCAATGGATTTGGGGGTTCGGCCAAAATAGTGGATTCGGTGCATCACTAAAACAAACAGATATGCACTTGATTTGGTTACACAAGTGGTAGGCCAATTCAATGCAGAACTGCCTGCTACAAACCAATGGGTTTACAATTAGTGATGGGCAAAACGCCAGCAAAAATTTGCCGCCAAAAATTTGCGAATTTCCAGCGAGGAATTCGCCGCAAATTCGCCCCTGGCGAATAAATTTGCCCATCACTAATTGTAAACCCATTGGTTTGTAGCAGGCAGTTCTGCATTGAATTGGCCTACCACCGAATAAATTCGCGAAACGCCAGCAAAAATTTGCCGCCGAAAAATTCGCTGGAAATTCGCGAATTTTTCGGCGAAGCGAAACGCATGAGATTCGCCCATCACTATTTACAATATCTAACCAGACAGTTTTCCATTAGTTAACAAATACATGGGTCACTCTACTGCCTGAAAGGTTGAATTTGACTGTTGGATGGACAACTTGAGTCAATCCAGCTGGATGCCGATTTGCTAAATGTGAACCTCCAAGATATTGTGTATAAACATATATATTCCTCTTAAGGACTGAAGTTCAAAACAGCACTGCATACTCCAGGTGAGGCCTTACCAGTGAGGTACCATGTTTTCATCCCTTGAGTTTATGCTCTCTTTTATGCAAGACAGTACTTTATTTGCTTTAATGGGCACATAATGATACTGCTGGAATTAGACAACTTGTTATCTATAAAGAGCCCTAAATCCTTCTCAATTAAGGAAACACACAATTTAGTGTATAACTTGCACTTATATTATTTCTGCAAAAGTGCATAACCTTGCATTCATCAACATTGAACCTCATTTTTCAGTTTGCTGCCCAGTTTTCCAGTTTAGCCAATTTACTCTGCAAAGTGGTAGCATCCTGGATTATAGTTCTACTCAATTGAATATAATCAGCAAAATTTGTGAAACATTACTTTCAATGCTCACCTCCAGGTCACTAATAAGCAAATTAAAAAAGCAAAGGAGCAACTTCAGACCCCTAAAGTACTCCACTAAAAACATTAGTCCAATTACAAAATGTTCCATTTACCACCACTGTATTTTAGATGTCTTTTAGAGAGTTCTCTATCCAAGTACAAATACCATGTTCCAAGCCAACAATCCTTATTTTAACCAGTAATCTGTGTGGCACTGTATCAAATGTTTTAGCAAATTCTAAGTAGAACGCATCCACTGCCATTCCAGAGTTGAGGTCCCTGCTCACCTTCTCATAAAAAGAAATTAAATTACGCATAAAACCATGCTGACACAAACTCATAGTATTATTATTTGCAATTAAGGGGCACATTTACTAAGGGTCGAAGTGAATATTCAAATAAAATTTGAATTTAAAAAATTTGAATTTCAAATTAATTTTGGGCTGCTTCAACTATCAAATAGGCCAAAATTAGATTCAAATATAAAAAATTCCAAAATTCGAATTTCCGAAGTATTGTCCCTTTAAAATCCTTTGAATTGGACACTTCACCACCTTCAAGCTGCCGAATTGCCATTGCAGTCTATGGGGCACCTCCTAGAACCAGCCTTTAGTTCTGATGCTGAGAACGGGATCCCTTTTTTTCCTCCAGAAACCACATATCTGGGGGCAAGCCAAATGATATGATTATAAGTGTCTGATGCACTCTGGTACATTTTAGCTATTTTATGAGGAGTAACATACATTCTATAGAGAAAATTAACTTGAATATATATCTAGCAGAAATTGTGAGCTGAGGTACAAAGTCCAGTGCTTCTTCGCACATTTCGTTGTCCAATTCAGGATATTTTCGGGTTCACTTTTGTTTAACCTTAAGAGAGATTAGCCCATAAATATAATGTACATATACATTAACACTTTAACTAAAAATGTTTAATTGAAATATAATGGGAAGTGAATTAGAATTGAATTTTCTTCTCATTATGCAAACAGAAAATCTTATGTAACTTAAGTGCAGTTATACTTTAAAAGTTTAAATGTTTTGAGCAACATATCACAAATTAATAATACTAACACACTCTTCTCATAGAAGATTCTAATATTAGCATCACATCACATCATGCAATACTAGCAATTACCTGTTCCTTGATGCTCTATATACTTTTCCAGGCCACAGAGCAGCAGCTGTATGAAGAATCAATAAAATAATTTCTAGTTCAATTTCAATCTATTTCACAACTGGGCAGGAATCAGTAATGAAAAGCTGGTCATACATGGCCCAATAAAAACTGCTCTATCATCCAGACAAAGTCAATACATTACTGGTTTATGTATGGGCCCTTGCAAGGTCCTGCATGATTGATATCTGGCCAAAAGTAGTTGGCCACTAATGAAATTTATCCCTATTGTAAAACAGAATCAAACTAAATACATGGTAAGATCCATTCATTTGGTGAGGTTGTCAAATAAGCACATTTTAACTAATTTGGCCACCTACCCAGTTTAACAATCAAATTATAATGGGGGCCTATGTAGCTCAATCAGGCTAGAACCTCATTAGAATGTTGATGTTGCATAAATACCTCTTCTGCTGGAGGCAGAAATATTGTAGTCTACAAATTCAGTTAAATGCAACATTTTTTTCCCTGTGTATATCAGCAGTGAGTGTATGTCATTGCTGGGATTTAGGGGGGCATTAAATTATGAGTGGGTTATAAGAGTACTAATTGCAAAGAGAAACAAACATGCAACTAGGACCGGCTCTGTTTTATTGTGTTTTACAACAATTTTAAATTGGACAATTTTATCCCACTGGTAAACTGATGATTAGGAACCTTCTGAGTTACAGAAGTATTAGTGCAAAATGGCCATACTGTATTTGCAAATGCCCTTAATCCACCTACAAGAAACCAAAGCCTATGGTTCCTGCTATGGGCCTCAAAATAGCAGGGCAGATCTCTTGGGTTTCTAACAGCTTCACACAGAGACACCATAAACCATGCAAATATAGGTATTCCTCTGTAATATGAAAAATCCCCCAGGAAAATGTAGTGTATAGTGCCCATTTAATCACATGCATGAAGTTTTTAATCACTATTCTGGTTCCAACCAATAATCTACAGGTTTAAAAAAAAAACAGCAGACCAAAGATAGTCTCTCTTGTCCCATAACCAGCCCTGGACTGTTCTTAGGTATGAGCTGCATAGTGATCTGCAATGGGCATTAGCACTGTAGTCGACAATGTTAATTATTTTAACTAATGATCACTGAAATCTCTCACAGCAGAGGTTACATTGATACACGTGACTTATTTAGGAGTAAATTCCTGCATGTTTGTTTCTCTTTGCAGTTAGTATTCTTATAACCTACCCGGTTTATTGTACACGACATCCACTCACTACTGATATATGACACACTTAAAAAAAAAGATGTTGCATCTGATTGAATACACAGATTATAAGATTTCTGCCTTCAGCAAGGTATTTATGCATAATGCCCATAAAACCTTTCTCTGTTGTCAGTTGTAACTCGTTATCTGAAATATGTAATTATCATAATATCATCTCAGTTCTACAACCATTAGCAGTCCAGATGCTACTGAATCACATCTCCTAGAATGTTACAACAGCCAAGAACCTCTGAACAATGAAAAACAGATGAGAAAAAATAAATCCACCTTGTGGATCAATAGTTTGACTGTAATGTCTGATTCCAGGACATGGATGGCTTTTCAGTATACTCAAAGTGACTGTCATGTCATTCGGAGGTAGCCCTGAATATCCATAGCTGAAAGACAGTGTCAGTAAACCTGTCCCCGGAAACACCATCTGGGTGCTGGCTTTCTCTCCATCCTCACTGTTTAATAGATTTTGGCAGGACTAAAACAGCTCAAAGCATTTTCATCCAGCTGAAGCATCTCTTTCACTCAATGTTTCAAAATGTTATTTTTTTACAGGTTTCTGTTTAAATATTAATGAAGTCCTCTGAAAGAGGTCGGGATGAAAATCATGAATATTTGAAATGCTGTGAGTTGAGGGACAGAGTCAGGGGGATAAACAAAGTATTGATATAATCTGACCTAGAAGTCAGAATGCCATGATATGTTGAAAACATCAGGGCATGCCCACTGACCATTCGTAATGCACTTTATTCCAACATCGAGAGTTCTACCGGAGCTCTGCAAAAACTGGCAATTAGGAAAGGATGTAGCTTTGACATTTTCAAAAAACAAATGGGAAGGTCAGAAGATTAGCTTTTAATCCTCAATATAATTTTTTACTGAAGTGATTCCATTGTAGATACAGACCTGATACAGAAAAAAACATTTGAAAATGTTTTTGAAGTTGTTTTTTTAATTGTTTTCCATACAGTTAATATCCATTCTCCTCCCTGCTAGCCAAATCTCCCTGCACAGGAACATAGAGGAAAAAGCCTTGGTATACAGTGGAAGCAGAGAAGTACAGATGGGTGAATTCCACCTTTTTTACTATGACAAAAATGGTCGTCAACAGACACGCAACTTTTATGACGTACAATAATTCCCCCCCCCCCCCCCCCCCCCCCCATTGAAGTCTATGGTGTAATTTGCACGGAAACTCAGGGAAACCATTTGCTCATCCCTTCAGGGAAGTTATGAGGAGTAGCAAGGGAATAGCAGGCCACCTCAATGTGCCTGTCCAGAGTGACTGTAGATCGTTGCTGGCACAGAACTCATTATTACATTCAGGTTTGGGCACGTGGTGTTTTTACTAAAGTTGTAAGTTAATTTTGGCTATAGAGCCAACCCAAGATCTGAGTGATTTTTGTGTTCATTGCATGTATGTAGGAATGTTTTTATTTATAAATATAGTACTAAAAATGTACACAGCACTGTACAACAGAACAATAAATGAATAGAACAAATGGGGTCATTACTGTAATAAATACAAAGTACAATAATAACTACAAAGAAGAGTTAAAATAAAGATTAGGCTCTAATGGGGTTATGTAATAAAAGGCACTAAGTTTGCCAAGGGGGAGTAACTCTTAGCAATCAATCAGAAGGTAGAATGTACTAGTCACCTGTTTATATGCAAGTATCTTATTGGTTGTCAATGGTTTCTGCTCCAATGCAAACTTAGGGGGTTATGTAATAAAAGGCACTATGTTTCTCTAGGGCAGTAGCCCATAGTAAGGATTTAGAGGTCCCTACCCCATGGAGTTTACAAACTAAGGGGAGGGGATAACAGACACAAATAGAAGGCTATTAAGTGATAATCTTTACAGTGGATGTTACTGTATTATTAAGTGCCAGAACTAGACCAAATGTCACGCATGTTCTCCAAAAGGTATTCTTTGAGTGTTTTTGAAGCGACTGAGGGATGGTTCTCCCCCAGAGGAATTTTGGGATGACATTCCAAATATCAGGAGCAGCAAAAAGGTTGGTGTGCATCATACAGCTTGATGCTACACCAGTCAGGGTTGTCACAAAGCATAATTCATTATTGTACAATTGTTTCCAAAAGCTATAGATCTGTCTATAAATTTACAACAACAACAGAGAAGATGAGACAAGATTTTCTATATACTTACAAATATCGGCTTGCTGATTAAGGGGCAAATTTTGCAAAAACAACTGGATTTAGCAGATTTTGCAGATTGCTCAATTGACTTGTACAAGATTTTTAGTTTAAAAAAAGAGTAATTTGAGATCTTTACTTTTTAACCCACGATGATTATGCTCTAGTAATATCCTTTTCAAGTGATAAGTGGGGATTTTCCTACCGGTGAATTGTGATGAGTAAATTTTTTTGCCAGACATGGATTCGCTGAGAAATTCTGCATTTCGCCATCTGCTATTTTTTTTCTGCAAAAGGGCAGTTCACAGGCAGCGAATTAAAACAAGGGGAGAATTGTCTGTGACATGCTAATAGGAGAGATTAAAGTTTTATTTAGGGGAGGCTACCAATAGAAGGCTTTCAATTGGTAAACTTATAATTCAGTGCTGAAAAATACTGTATGTTGGTGCTTGACAAATACGTTATTAATAATAATAATAATAATAATAATACTTCAACACTTCTCATTTTGAGGTGGTTAAGCCTCATTAAATCTTCAGTATTCTTTATCTAGTTTTCCCTTTAGACATGAACTACACTTTTTCTTACAGAAACGTTTCCATTATTAGCCATTATTATATACATATTTATGAATGTTACATAATACAATGTGGCTACAAAGTAACAATCAGTACATTAACTACATTTTAAATGCCCCATGTGCATATATAAGGAATTACTGCACAGTTCATCTCTATATAAACTGGTGCTTCAGTCTGAAATAAAAGCTGGAAAACATATCTATATTTTACACAGCATGAATATCATCAGAAAATCCTTTAGAAACTATCACAGTAGATAAGGATCACTTGTCCCTCCTCCTACTCTTGAATGTGTTTCAGTTACTCCGTCTTATTAAAGGCTATCTAGATGCAGGTTTTACTACTAAACCCTCTAGATAATGTAACATATTTAGAAATTCATACAGAGGAATTATTTTTTTGTCAGCAGAGGCTCTTGTTATCATGGCAAAGATAAGATATCCTTTATATTTGATGCACCACTCCAAACGTCAATACCTGGATTATGCAAACATATATTTATGTATAAGGGAAAGGGGGCTACATGATAATTATAGGTAATGTTGGACTTTTTTTTATTGTAAAGAATGAACTGAACAGGCATCTGTTACCAGACACAAGATCATAATCAAGGATATATAATTAATATTGGATCATCTTGGGCACCCTATACTAATCAGTATTCCACAGTAGCATTTCTGTACGACTGACAAAGAATTTCGTTTAACGGTAGTCAAATGCCAGAAAGCACATCATTCAGCTGCTCAAGATAAGGAAGGACAGCAGACACAGGTCACAATGTGGCCCTATACTTTCTACATGCCTAATGGCAGCCAGTAAGGACATAGCTTGTCTGTGCCCACCAACAGTGCAGTGGATTGTTTAAGCTGGTGTGAAGAGCAGCCAGACCCCAGACATCCCTTAGTTCTCCATGTCCTTCAGTCTAGCATGTTCATGATGGACCCCTTATAAAGCATCTATGCAGGTTGTCTATTCGTTTATTTCACATGGGTTCTATAGGTGTATAAGCTGTACCGGTTTTATCAAATATTCAAAAGTGAAAACATTTTATTGGGACTGGGACATTGGTTTTAGGAAAAAATGAGAGAGCTGCTCAAACTCCAATTTTACAGTATTCCATAGTTATCTCACATGTACATATGTAGCACCATTAACAAAATCATGTAACAGTCATACAGTATATGTTATCAGAGGACCTAGGCAGTGACTTCCTCAGTGCCTGGCACTAAAGAATAATGATAATAAAATAGGAATTAAGAATTGTTTGGATGATATTCCCTATTTTAAATCTTAACAACTGACTCTTTAGAAAGAAAAGGGTTGTTATGGAAATCTTTTAGGCACTAAATACATGGCAGCTTTTCACACCTGCCATACTGTGAAGACGAGCCATCTCTAGCTATAAAACACAATGCTAATGACTCCCATTTTCACTTAGATGCATCAAATAAATATGGAAGAGAAAGAAAATGCTGACTTTGGCGCATTGTAAAAACCTCATCAGTTTTCTCGCTGTTTTCCCTAATTGCAGTGTTATGTTTTTATTAGGTGGAAGAGAAACACATTAGCTTGGCCAGGCAATCTCGCTGAACAGTATTTTAATATCTGCATTGTCATGTGCCATATGATATGGTAAAATCATACTCTTTAACCTTTGATCAGAAGATCCTCTAGTCTATTTAAAACTACAATAGGCAATATCCTTCTAAAATGAACTGTCTATCATTGTGCTTAAAGAGGCATCTTCATCTGTACTGTCAAAGTATTTTGCTATGTAATGTGACATCAAAATGGAACAAGAAATAAGAAGGTGCATTCCCTTTAAGTACTGTATATTTTTTTATTAGATAATTCCTATTTTCATTAATCACAAAATATTTCCATTTAATCATTAAGCATTAATTTATTATTTATTTATCATGTACATATATACAGTATATGTGTGTGTGTGTGAAATATTCTGCCTCTCTTTACAGCAATTAGTCACCATTATCCCTGCTGCAATGGAGCTTACAGTCTAAAAGTATTTTCTGATCCTTTGGTCATCAATATTTCACCTAACTTAGCCTTATTAAATGTAACCTAAATGAGGGGTGCACCGCTTAGTTATTATAAACATATACACAATACCCGGGGCCAGAGCTCATGCTAACAGAAACCTGCATCAACAGTTGAAGTTAATTGTATACTTTTCTTATCTTATATGTTTTTGCGCCACATACATGATGCATGTATGTGGTTTCTAGTAAGTGATTTTAATCAATGATTTACATTTGAAAAACCCTAGTGATGTAACATGTCTCTCCTTTAAGCATGGTCAATGTGTTGTTAGGGATAAGTAACTGTGGGTTGGGTACTGCTTAGGGGAATTAGGATTAATGAATTAAGAATGGGTTGGACATAGAACACTGTGATATGTTGGGCAGACTCTTTAATTCCTATTTAAACCTCCATTCATGAAAATCCTCTAACCATATTACAGCAATACCAATAACATAATTTCTCATACAGTGCATTGCTATTGGTGAAAGAGGGTGATCACCTAGTATGAATTTGGAAAAGAAGCATATTTTCAAAACCTAGTATTCTAATGTAAATATTGCACTTACTTAATATAAGTGTAAAACACAGTGCAGAGATTAGCAGCAGGTTGGAAACATTTGTGAAATCCTCTTTGAAATCTCTAAATACAGTACCTGCCACTCTGATTGTTCAAAGGTTAATAGTAAGGCTGCAGCATTCCATTAATCACTTAGGATTGCTTCTGCAGCATTCCCTTAATAACTTAGGATTTCTTCTGCTCCATTAACCCACTCAGCCCCCACCTTCAGGAATTTCCTTCGGCTGTTGGCTCATGAGCATGCTCAATTCTTCTCAACTCAGATTATTAAACAGATTATTAAACACACCCTCCAGTCTAGCAACCAATGAAGAGATGGCATTGCTGGTTCTCACAGAAACTCTGCTCTAGCTGTCTGCTCCTACCTTCTCTCCTGAGCTCAGCGTAACCATCACAGTGCTCAGTCAAAGCAGGACTTTTAATCGTAGGCCTGCATTCTTCAACTGTATGAAATTTACCTTGACTGTGTGCTGTTTGCAGATATAAATGGGCTGATGATGTGTCAGAGGGAAAATGCCCCCCCCGGGTGAAAGCTGCTATTTGTTTTAGGGAAATGTTGATACAAATAATGACATTTGGGTAGGGAGATGTGCCCAACTTATATACACGGTAGGAAAATGTAGGCTTTACATGTTTTTTAATAATTGGTGTACGTCTGGTAGTACTCTTTACTTTTATAGCATTAAACTGATTGGCTGTGATGTAAGGACTGAGCATGTGCAGTAAAATTTAAATGGTTGTTTCACCTACAAGTTATTAAATGGCTTATTCTAAGCAACTTTTCCGTTGAATTTTTCCATTTACTTCATGAATTATTTGCCTGTTTAATCTGATTATTTTCAAGTTTCAAATGGGGGGGTGGGGTTTGTCAATAACCACATATGAAAAAAAGGAAAGCTTCGTAAGGCTGCAAAATCTAAGGTTCGCATGGGGCGAATTCGCTGCGAATTCCCGCGATTCGCCGCTGGCAAATAAATTCGCGAATCGCCAGCAAAATTTCGCTTTGCGAAAATTCGCCGAAAAAACGAGTCGCGTGTTGTTTTTGACGCGACACGGCAAAACCACGCGACAAAAACGACGCGACGCGCGACAAAAACGACCCGCAACTCATTTCGCAAATGACGTGACGCTCCAAAGTTGACGCGATGCACATCAAAAGCGTCCCGCGACTCGTTTCGCAAATTTTTTGCCGATTAGTCAATTTCTCGGAAAATTCGCGAATTTTCCGGCGAAACGAATCTCGGGAGATTCGTCCATCACTATTCAAGTATTCTCCTAATATCACATGTCTCTTATTCAAATCAGGGTATGGTTCTACAGTAATTTGGACCCTAGCCAGATAGCTGAACTTGCAAATTGGAGAACTGCTGAATAAAAGCTTGATTACTAAAATACCAAAAATAAATTAAAACAGTACCAATTGCAAATTTTCGCAGAATATTATTTCCACGTTTGACTAAAAGTTAATTTAAAGGTTAACAACACTTTTAATATGAGCTACATCTTACTGTTCTAAATATAATCAATTAAAACTCTGGTCTGGTTTTCAAAAATAATCAAGTTACTCTTCACTATACCTGCCTCAGTGACCTGTCACTCTTCATGCAGAAATCAGGGTCCAATTATCTACAAGTAGGCCTAATATGTCTGTTGGGAGAACTCCATTAGCGCTATCACAAATAACCAACTCCAGCAGAACCAAAATGGAACAAAATAACTGACTCCATGCTTGCAGAGAAGCAAGGATATCAGAGCTGGTGATTTTGAAAGAGAATTCTAGTGAATCGTCTAGGCAAAGGGTGCATCCCCTCCCCCCAAAGGATGCATTTGACCTGTCAATCAATATCTGACTCCACCTCCTACATGAAGAGAGATTGAAGAGATACAGGTTGCAGAGGGGAAGAGTGAATAGTAACTTAATTACTTCAAAACAGTACAGATATTATATTTAGATTATATTTAGAAAGTTACTTATTTCAGTGAGATGTAAAGACTCAATATCCTCAATAAAACCTTCTACCGACTGCCAGTGACCAGAGGGTGAAGACCTAAGAGTAAGGGGTACTATTGTATTTCAGAAAGTGCTTCTTTTGCAAAGTCCTAGAAAGAGCATCTTGAAAACGTCAAAAAGAAAAAAAAGACACAAATGCATATTATATAAACTTGCTTTATTGTAAAACTTTAAAACCAAAATACCCCTTACAGCAAACTGTGCACTTGAACATATCAGTGTTAAAAAGTAAAATAATATCAAATTCATTATATATATTTATGTATTTATATATATTTATATCTTATATACATTTCTCTAGTATGGTCTGCAAGAAGTAACAATTACAAAAAAAAAATACAAAATGTTTACAAAAACTAGTTATAGAAATTTTAAATGTTGAATTATATCCATGATTATAGGTGTTTCATTTCATGATAAGGGTAAAAATAGAATTATGGAGCAAAATACAGTATTACAGCCTAATATGTGTATTTAAGTAAGTGGAGAATATTCATTGGCAGTAACAAATTCCTGGATCACCTTGGAACATATTGTTTCCTATGTCACATGGTGCCATTTAGGATCCAGGGCAAACACAGCTACTGGCTGTTATTGTACTTTATACTAGATACTAGTTTGACTAAAATGAACTTGTTTCTAGCTATATTACTATAATAAATCACTATTTTGGTGTGCCATAGCCCATTGGTCACTTTTAGCAAGAGTTAAGTAAAATCCTGTTACATAAAAGATACTGCATGTTCAGTTATAGTCAGAGACTCCTGTTCTTGATTTGTGGTTTTGTGTGTGTAAGTATGTGTGTTAACACTTTGTAGCAAGTTGTAGTTGGATACTGGTTACTGCAATGGTTAAAATAGAGTTTCATGTAGCCTTGCATTGAGCTGAATGCACCATGAAAGCCTTTTTGACCCATTTGTGTTTTATTACAGTTTGATATGATTGCAACAACTCTTTTCAATAACAGCAAACTTCATTGGGAGCAGGAAGTTATACAGTATACTGTATGTGTTTACATTGCTAAAGATGTAATTTAATTCATGCAGAAAAAGTTTTAAAAATGTTTAAAAAGTTAAGATAAAAAGACTCTTCTCTTTTCTCTTTTGGAAGAAAACCTTAAGAAGTGGGTCAGGAAGTATATTGAGCGTAGCTACTCTTACATTTTTGTAGCAATTTGCACTCAATCCTCTACAGTATCCCAAGCTTGGTGGGAACAAGGCAGAAGCAACATGCCACAATCATCTGCTTAGTGAAAAGCATGATGCCTGCCACTATATTATGACAATATCATTTTTGGTAAAGAGGCGTTTGTTTCCTAAATATATATTAATAAAAACAGGACACCCAAAAAATCATGTGTAGTATAATCTGACGCTTTTGCTAACATTTTATGATGGTTGGCCCAAGTCTGCACCAAGGTTAATAGAACATTTGTGTTGAGAATTACAGATATTCTCAAATAATAAGCAGCAGTACATGCTTAGAAATGTACCTGCAAACACACTGTAAACAACTAATGTTGTTTTTTGCATACATTATGTAATTTGAAGCAACTTTCCAAAAGACATTCATAAAAATGTTCAATTATTTCAGTCATTTCTACTCATTACTATAATATTCCCTGCCACACTACAACAACAATGTATCAGAAATTACCTATCCTCCTTCCAAGACTTCCATTTCCCCAATCCTTTGCTTGCTGCCCTTATTGCCCTTCACAGAACATGGAAGGCATGTGGGTAACCGAGTCCTTTTTTCATAGTAATAACTCTTGTTTGTTACATGGCAAGATACTCTTCTGCATGTTATATACATTTCACATTACAACATACAACACACCAATGGCTTCTATGTTTTTAAAGAATAGATAACAGTCCCGTTTTATGCATTGACTTGATTTAAAAAAAAAAATTGTAAAAGTTGTGTTGCAGGTAAACCTGGTGTTTTGGTAAAAAAAGTCAAACAATAAGCAAATAAGTCTTGATTGATATCTTTGTAAACAATTACAATATCCGAGTTTATTTTGAAGGTTCTGCACCATCAAAAGTATGAATGCAACCAAAATCACTGTGGTTGCTTAATGAATTGTAGAAATTACCTTTACATATACAAAATACAAACACAGATCTGGAGGGAGTAGAAGAAAATGATTCCAACTACATCATTAAAGTCACAGCTTAGCTTGGGCAGTGGGAAAGGGAAAAATGGAGCTAGCGTAAAACAGATTTTGAGACCTATCAAGAGTAAGGAAGAAAGGGAAGGGAGGGAAGTGAAGTGACAAAAGGAGGGAGGGATGGAAGGACCATGCATCGGCCATGAACAACTGTCTCCTGCTGCTTGTGTTTTGATCCAGCATTGGATGATTTAAAATGCAAATATCTGTAATTTTTATACCACTAAATCAATGAAAAAATAATGAATCCACTACAACAAATACTAATATACAGATAAGGCCAGATAAATTGAAGCATTTGTCACATACAGCTGCACTTCAATCCCCCCAGAAAAAAAAAAAACAATGTATGGTGTCTGCAGATGCATTTGTGGAGGCAACAATGACTACAGCAAAAATGTATAGAAAACCGTTATAGTTAGTTGCAAACAATTTCAGACACATCTCAATGATATATTTTTATGGTGCACAGTTTCAGAGCACATTGGGATTATTTCCATAGTTTGCCAAGTATCTTCCACAGAGGTGAGCAAGATGAGTTGCCTTTGGAACCATTTTATATAATGTGGATTCAAATATTTATTTTTCATTTTAATAAACAACTGTACATAAAGAACAAACCGAAACCAACTTATCCCTATTATTTGTCCTTTTAAATAAAAACATATTACATTTCCTTCACACTTTTATGGAAATTCTGAACCACCCACCAAGGAAAGCAGAGGGACTTCATCTGTCACTCGAACATGATCCAAGGTGAGGGAGGGACTGAATGAACTTGGTAGCCTAAGTGGAGGTAGGGAAATTTTTCCACTTGCAGGTCAGGTGCTGTCTATTGAGACTTTCACTTTATCCTAGGAATCATGTATCTCTGTGAAAAAAAAATATTCATTTTGTTTGGTTTTTATGCACTTTTTTTTTTACATAATCCCAACTCAAGGAGCTCATGTCATAAATTGTGCCACAATAAACAATGATTTTAAATTCATTCCGGACAGCAATATGGCTCCACAAATGTGTGAATTTTTCATTGAGACTATGAAGTAATGTCACCAGCATTGATCACCCAAATGTCAGTTAATGACCCATGTCAGCATGTAGGATCATAAGCTATTATGGGACTGCACTGGCCAATCATTGTACATTCTATATCCATGGCACATGTGTAGCTTACTTTTAAGCTTCTACAGATCACTGGTTTTCCTATAAAGCACAAATGCCTGTCAAATAAAAGGCAAATATTGACATCAGTGTATACAGTATATACTGCTGCTGTGATGAAATACAAACTGAGATTGCAGAAAAAAATGACATTTTGTAATTGATGCATTCCAGGCTTATGTTGAAGTGTGACCTTTTCTTTGATGACGTTTAACGATATAACGTAATGAAAATGTTATATTGTTAGTTGCATAACCTTAAAACTCAGTGTTCACAGTATGCTGCTCATACGTAAAGCATATGAGAACTGGTAACCTTTGACACAAAAGCAAATGTTAAAAAAGAGATCTGCTTCAGACTTTGTGCTTTTAATTACACATGGGGGTAAGAGCACTAACAAGTGCAAAAGCTAGCTTTTTGGTGTTCATCTAAAAATCACTTGCATCCAAGACCTAGCTGCACTGTATATCTTAAATATAAAGAGAAATGAAATCTTGAACATAGTGCAAAGAGTAGCATTTGAATGAGGAGTGGAGATGCCTACATGCCCCCCTGCCTGATCCTCGTGAGTACATCATTGCCAAGCACAAACAGCACTTTATTCATGGAAAGAACTCAGATCTCTGTTCCAAAGTGAAGTACCTGCAACAATTATTCTGCATGGTAGACTGCAGCTATTTTATGAACTTTGATCCTTGTACTGCAAGTAGTAAATAATGCCTAAAGTGATGCACTTGCTGTCATGTTCCAAAGTATACATTTCTGTGCGTGTTTGCAAATGGCAATTGTGCTGTATGGAATAGGCTTCTGTACTGCACTGTTATATCTTAGACACTGCTTACTTAATTTTGTTCAGCTTCCAAAAATACAATTTTCAGTAAATATTGTCCCTATTTTTGAAGCCTTGATAACTCAAGACTGAAAAATTACTGACAAAACTACAGGTAAATGGAAGACCAAATGTTATCCACTAAAACGTAATATAGCAAATGGAAGGAACATTTATTGAAATGTGAGACCAACCCCCCATATGTAATAAAAGACTCTAAATTCTACCTGCTGATTGGTTCCTATGGGTTACTGCACCTGGGCAAACTAAGAACATTACCTTTTCTTCAGAATGATAGTGATCAGATGTTTAAGCAATGAAAGAAAAGAAAATAGTTAAATGTTTCAGAACCTGACAATCCACAATGCACATACATTACCAGAACCATTACTTTGACTTAACGGTGTTACTGTATCTCAAAATTGATTCATGATAGGATTAAAGGAGAAGGACACCCTAAAAATGAATAGGACTAAAAATCATTTTTTTTATACTAAATTTATTGCACCAGCCTAAAGTTTCAGCTTCTCAATAGCAGCAATGATCCAGGACTTCAAACTTGTCATAGGGGGTCACCATCTTGGAAAGTCTGTGATACTCACATACTCAGTGGACTCTGAGCAGCTGTTGAGACGCTAAACTTAGGGGTTGTCACAAATTATCAAGCAGAAAATGAGATTGGCTTGTCATATAAGCTGATGCTACAGGGCTGATTATTACATTTGGATGCCAGTTGCACTGGTTACTGTGCTGCCATGTAGTAATTATCCATATTAATTACTAATGAGCCTTATATTGTGTAACTTATATTTTTTGTGTACTGTATATCTTTAGTCAGTCCCTAAATCAGTAAGTGACAGCAGAACAGAGCATGTGCAGTGAATCAACAGAAAGGTAGATGGGGAGTTACTGCGACATTTGGGGGGCATAGAGATTTCCTGCTAAAGGGCTGTGATTGCCTTGGGTTGGTACAACATTTCTACCTACTACTTTCCTTGTCCTTTAATCTTCAATCAGACACATATTATCTGCATTTTGATTGATTACTTAATATACGTAGATTCCTACTATGGTGATCTCTTGGAAATTTTTATTTACTTTCCCATTAAGTTTTATAGTAACTCCAATATTCCATTTTTTTTTGCGTAGATATGATGGGTTCATTACACTCAATGGTATTATTGTTTTCATGCAAATGTATTTGATCACTTCTTTTTTAATGTAATTTATGCTCTCTTAATAGCAGAGACAGATCTTTGTTTAATTAATTATAATTAAATTACTTTTTAATGTGCAGCAATTAATTGTTAAATTGCTGCACACAAATGATTTTTTACATAATAATATGGTTGCACGCCTTTATCCATTTGCTATGTGTAAATGGTTTTATAAGGAGTTAATTAGGAGACCTCAAGAAGATACTCAAGTGTCACAGAGGGATTCTCTTTGTTTTCATTCTCACATAAGTCAAGGGAGGATTTATGGGCAGAGATGCATTCTATTGGTCATATGCAGCTGTCCCACATCTTGGAGGTATAGAATGCCTATGTTTGATTAAAAAATGGATGCAGATTTGTACAATATTATTCAAGGAATGTTTGCCCCAAAAGGTAGAAGTATGTGCGCTAATGTTGTCCAACTTCCTAATCAGTTTGGGGGAAGAAGGTTTCTTCTCTTACTCTGCTCTTACATCCAAGAAAATGACAAACTGTAACATACTAAAATAAATTATTACTATCATTTTGGGGTTATGAATGTTAGTTAGTAGTAACAATGAATGCCCCAGCAATCCTCTTTCTTTGGTTACCTGCCAGGATTGGTGGATAAACCATAGTTAACACTGGGTATCATATAAAATGAAGCTGATTGATAAAGACACATTTAACTTTAATAAAGAAACATTATAACAAAATTATGTAAATAATGGCATTACTATGTGTTACGGATTTTGTTGCAAGTTGTAGGTTCGTGCTGAAAGTCTTGTTGATTTGTGATAGGGAAAACAGTTCATTAAACCTGGTGAGTGAATATTTTTTCCCTTTTTCAGCGTAGTGTTTGCTTCTAGATCTGCATTAGTTCAGAAGTCTTACTCTTCAAGACACTGCCTTATTAAAAGGCCCATTAGCTGTCTGATTCAGACATATCTTAAAGGCTGCACCTTTTGCAAACTCCTTATAGGCACAGCACTGAGGTATGAGTTCCCACAGATTAGACTGGCCGACCAAGTGTGTGTGTTCAAAAGGTGCCGTGCTCCACAATATAGGACTTGGTCATCCCGTTTGAGTCAATGGTTCTACACCAGCACAGACAAAAAGAGAAAGAAAGGAGATCTTTTTTATTTTTATTGCCATGCTCATAAAAAGTCACAAGTTTGTGACTTCTCAATATCCACTGAGGATGAAACGACTTGGCAATAGTTTGCCTCTTTATTTGTAAACAGGACACTTCTGGCTGGAGAGTGTTTATTGGCTGGATGCCCAATGTCTCTGTAAGAGTCAACATAGCTGAACAGGGCATTAGTCTGAGGATATGTTCTGGACTTGGCCTCTGGGATAGTAGTAATTCTACGGGAACACAGGTGTCAGTCCAGTGTTGCAGGTCATGTTGTCCTTTCCTGGCAATCGCCTATCATTGAAAGTGTGCATATTAATAACCGCATCACTCTTTACCATGACGGGTGGCTGTGGTTTGTGTTTGACGCGTCGCTGGCAAGTAAGGGACAATCGGATCTCATCAGCCATAGTACTGCAGAAAGATCGCTAGGGAAAGAACACAGAGGAAAACATTAAAGCCTGTTGCACCCTAGCATAATACAAGAATATTCAGTGATATTTTGATGTATCTTCACATACAATATACAGTAAAGTGAAACAAGGTTGTTATGTTTATATGATATGTCAGGATAGAAATTATTGAGAAACACCTATTAGAGATGGAATAATGTTTTAAGTACAGTCATTTATTCTATTTATAATTTTCAATGTAAAACATTCAACAGTGAAGCTTTTGTGAGGTCTGCCTTATTTGTACACTGCAAAATATTGTACATTAATATGGTACAGTACAAGCTAAGTCCTATAGTGTTTTTTTTTTAAAAATAATTCCCTATCTGTGACCTAACCCAAGTTTTGTCTTGCATCCTTCACATTATCCATTCCTCTCTTTTAGAAACTAACACAAAGCCAAATATATAGTCTGCTATTGGTATTGTAAGTGAATAGGAGGCAACATTTTGCCATATAAATATGTGATAAGAGTTAGAGGAAAGGTAACTATTCACCATTTTGGCTGAAAGTGAAAAGCATAAATGTATACAAAATTATTTGAATACAGACCAATCATGTACCTGTTCTCTCTCAGCTGTTTTTCTAAGTTTGTACACAAACTCTGCCATGGCTACCACCACTGAGAGGATAAGTCCAACTGCTAACACAATAAAAATGCCCCCAATGTTTTGAATTCCAAGAGCACTGGCCTCTTTATTTTTCTCTTCTGGGCAGCCACCGGCTCTCCACCATCTTTCTTTCATTTTGTGAATTTCATCAGCTTCCTGGAGTTGGAGGATAGCAATACTGATCCTGTCTCGATATGGAGAACCTAGAGCAATAAACGTCAAATGTAAAAGTCTCCCCCAACCAACCACAAATAAGTTTAAGATGATGAATTCTGGTAATTAATCAGTTGTGAATTAAACCAATTTTTTTTTAAAGGTACTTTGTGAACTTCCATATAATTGTGCCTGGCACTTCTCTGTCCTACCTGCAGTTCTGAATCAAGAGCAGTTATAACTACTGATGCAGTGGACCACTGGAGCTACTGCCACTTCCAGACCAGATGGTAGCTCCAGAGTTTCTTAAGCAATTTTAATCAAATTGATGCAGCACACTTGTGTCTGAAGAATGAGACGTCGGCAAACATTAGAAATAAAGCCAACCCAACAAATCCAAGTGTAATTGAATCATCTTTTTTATTTTTATGCATTGGCCTCAAATACACAAGATGCAATGCCCTTTTGTGAACACAACAACACTGGAATTCTTGAAAAAAAAAATCATGGCTATTCTCTAAATATTGCTCTTTGTTTACTGTATTTTTGGATGTAAATAATCATGTCTGACACAATACGTAAACTAGGCGAATGATTATTGGTGAGAGTGAGACACTTTCTCTCTTAAAAACCACAAAGAATCTTTATTAGTTAATTTAATTTGATTTTATGGATTTTTATTTTAACTATAAATACTACTAACCAACAACAATAAAGAAATAAAAGAAAAGCCAAAGGGAAACAGACATTTTGCTGTACTATATTGTAAATCAATCTCTACAGAAAATGTAATTATTCACCACCAGAAGAGACAAGTACAGAGTTAAAAAAAGGAAATCTATAAACTAATTCACTTATTCCTTTAAGCCAATTAAAGAATTTGTTTAACAGGCCTAAAAGATATGACTTCTTGTTATGTAGTAATGGAAAAAAATAAATTACAGAGCACCACCCTCTGGCAAAAATAGTTTTCTAACCATTGGGCCTTGCAGAGGAAACCGTACAGACAAATGAACAATAGGGATGCAAAGTAAAAAATATTGAAGGGAGCAACTACCATACTGAATAGCTATTGTCCATGGCACATGTATATGACTCCCTACAGACCAAAACAAATGTACAAACATAAGGAATATATATCAATATCTATATTGATAAGATAGATATACACAAAGTGTATTCTAACCAGTGGCGTAACTACTCCCTGGTGGGCGCTGGTACAGGATGGGCACAAGAGCCCAACTGTCAGGATATTACCTCTATAAATTACATGCTGGAGTGTTGATGGCATATCTGCTGTAAAATCTCCCCCCTAGATAATTGCCTGCCATAACCATTTTTGTGGCTCCAAGGGGGCGGGGCCCTGGTACAATTGCACCCCCTGCACCCCTGGTAGTTACACCACTGATTCTAACTTCTATCTGATCCACAGGTAGGCAAAAGAAACACTACAAGCTGTCAACTTTCAAACAGGCAGTTGAACCAGTCCTAGGATCACCTTTGTATGTGGAGGCCAATGCATTAAAGGTCTAATTTTACTGGCATTTTATTAAACTCTATTTCTCTAAAACCACAAATGCCATGAAAGGTATTAAACGATCTGAATAAACCTCTAACGGGGGAAATGTTCCTTTGTGCAAATTTAATATAGCCGTTACTAAAATGGAAACTACTTAGTGACCTCTTCCGACAGTGGAATTTTATAGTTCACACCAGTAAAAAAACCTGAAAATTTTGTTATAGTTGCTCCAAAAGTTTATTGGGGGGAATGTAATAAAAGTCACAAAGAGCAAAACAATTTGCACAAATAATAACATTTTGTAATGTAATACCCTTCCTTAAACAATTATTGCTCTGCAAATTTTGATGCGCATTGCAAATTTGTGCATTTCCCACTTTTAAGAAGTGCTTGAAGGTGTCATAATATTTTGGAGTAAACATAACTTTTTCTGTAAGAAGTTTTATTACATTCACTCTGCACTGGCTCAACCATAAAATTTGCAAACCTTCTTCCACTGTCAGAAGTGGTTGCTAAACAGTTTCCAGGTACGCAAAAGCTATATATTATTATATAAGGAAAAATTGTTTCACACAAAGGCATAACTTTTCGAATTGCAAATATTTTTTCCGTAACTGACTTTTATTACATTCCTCTACATGACACCTTCCAACCACTTCTTAAAAGTGGGCAATGCGCAATTAAAATTTGCAATGCAATAACAGTTTAAGGAAGAGTATTACATTGCAAAATGCTAATTTTTATTCTTATTTGTGCAAATTCTTTTGCTCTTTGTGACTTTTATTACATTTCCCTATAAAAAAAATTTTTTGCAAAAAATATCCAAAGATATCTAAAAGTCTTAATGGTTAAAAAAACTAGTCCAATACAATCAGTGCAGCTTCCTTTGACTTCTATAGGACCTCAACTACCTTTTCTTGGAGAAGTTTTGTATTAGAGTACCTTAGATACCATATCTAGATTCTGTTGAACTACAAATTACTGCATACATCAACTGGTATCATGCTAAGGAATCATTTAATAACAATCCCACCTGATCTATATAAATATGACTCCATGATCTTTGTTCTTGCAGCTGAAGCTGGAAGCTTTAAAAGAGCATTAAACCCTAAAAATGAATATGGTTAAAAATGCCATATTCTATATAGTGAACTTATTGTAACAGCCTAAAGTTTCAGCTTGGCAATAGCAGCAATGATCCAGGACTTGAAACTTGTCACAGGGGGTCATCATCTTGGAAAGTGTCAGTGACACTCACATGCTCAGTGGGCTCTGAGTTGAGAAGCTTAGCTTAGGAGTTGTTGCATGTTTACAATCAGAAAGTAAGGTTTGTCTGTGGTATAAGCTGATGCTACAAGGATGATTGCTAAATTCTAATGCTAATTGCACTGGTTTCTGTGCTGCCATGTAGTAATTATCTGTATTAATTCAGCATTACATTGGGACATTTCTATTCTGTATATACAGTTGTGAGTTGGTCTACTTCTTTAGCTAGGCTTTACTTTAAATTTGAGTTTTCCTAATGATTGATTACAGTGTACTATCATTAAGCCAAAATAACATAATAATCTCTGTATCTTAGATAAGAATATGACTGACATAGTCAGCTGCATTACCATTGGTGAATTTTATTGTATCTGTAATTAAGTTATGTTTTGGACATCTTTATAAGAGAACTAATGTGGGACAGTTTTATAGTGTTTACAACTCCTTCAATATTTATTATAGGCAGAATACGTTATTGATATAATCCCCATTTCTACTGGAACCACATGCATTTCTGTGGGATGTATCATAGCCATCTTCAGATTGCCCCATAAAAGAAAATGGAGCTTTCATGAGATAGCAAGTGATATTTATTCTCTACTAAACTGAAGTTAACACAAAAGAGATACTGTATGCATATAGGAGAAGCTGAATGAATTTTGTTCTGTAATTATCTTCTGTCACTCACTGAAATCACCAAACACAGGATGTGACTCCCCTGTGCTATGTGTTAAAAAAATTATTTTTTAATGTCTTTTGATTCCCTCACAACTCCACACACTATACAGTTTGAATATCACCCCCATGTTGACCAAACTGATACAAGAACTAAATGTGTGGTCCAAACTACCAGTGAACTACCTAGGTAAATGTCACTTAATTAAAATGATATGGTTCCCCCATCTGTTGTATTTATTGCAAAGGATCCCACTGTTTCTTACCCGTAAAGACCTGACAAGGGTGAACACAGCACTTAGTCAATTTATCTGGGGAGGTAAACATTCTCGAATCAGCAGAAACAAACTTCAGCAGCCAAAGTCTCAAGGTGGTATAAACTTCCCAGATATCCAAAACTATCATTTGGCTTGCAATTTACACCATGCGGCAGACTGGGTGAATAACAGAGAGTTTTATGCAATACCTTCCCTAGAACAGGCTCTCGTACCAAATATCTGCCTAGCCTCTTTTCTGCACCTAAAGGAGGGACAAATACCACAGTCAATAAAGGCTAGTCTATTGCTCTATACCACAATTAGAGCCTGGCGTGGAGCACGTCATAGATTTTAATCATAAATTTGCCCATGGGCAGCTACCTATAGCAACCAATCAGTGATTAGCTTTTTAAAGCCAGCTGCAAGTAGAACAATGAAAGCAGTAATTTGATTGGTTGCTACTGGTTACTGCCTATTGGACCAATTTGCCCAGTGTTGATAAATGACCCCCACTGTCTGACATTCTTACCATTTCTAGGCAATCCGCAATTTTTTAACAACTATAATGGATTCCCATTTCAAGCTTGGGCAAAACGGGGGCTTACGCAAATTAGACACTTTGGGGCAAATTCACAAAGATACGAAAATTCGCTAGCGTTGGTTTCGCTAGCATTCGCCGCACTTTGCCAGGTGAATTTTCGGCAGCGCTACGCAAATTCACTAAAGTGCGAAGTTACGCTCAGGTCGGAGAACGGTAGCATAGTTGCGCTAGTGTTA
>CM044434.1:73748436-73758760 GCA_024363595.1 Xenopus borealis | reverse complement strand
GTTATTCTGATTTTCCCCCACAATCCAAAATACAAACATTCGGATTAATTGGCTCCTATTCCAAGATAAGCCTAATGTATGTGCTCCTGTGGTTGAGAACTTAAAACTGCAATCTCCACTGGGGCAGGTAATGCTGAGTAATATTTATAAAATATTGTTTTAAACAAATATAAATATAGGTATGGGACCTGTTATCCAGAATGCTTGGGACCTGGGGTCTTCTAGATAAGGGATCTTTCTGTAATTTGTATCTCCAAATGTCTACAAAATTATAATTTAAACATTAAGGGAGTTAGTAAGTAAAATCTGATTTTTCTGGTCATAATATTAAAGTGAAAAAACTATTTTTTGTAGAAAAAAACAAAAATTTTTGTGATTTATAAAACCCTGATGGTGTTAAAAGTCTGAATAAAAAAGTACTCCAATTCAGACCTGACGAGTTCCTGTAGAAGTCAATGGCAGATGTCCCGTTTATATCCTGATCTGTGCTGGGTTTAATTCAATAATCCGAAGATTACGTGGTTTTCAGGCATCAAATCCGAAAAAGTCTCAGGTTTAGGTTTTCAAAACCATTTTTTTTGTCACAAATTGGAAAAATGTATTGATGAATAGGGGGGAGTCGTTTTTATAAAATATTGAGAACTTTTTGGATTTTGATAAATAACCCCCTAAATAAACCCTATAACAGTGTTTTACCTTTAATAAAAATGAATGATATCTGTTAGGATTGAGTAAAATGTACTATTTAATAATTAGAGAAAATGAAAATAATTTCTAAAATTTAGAATTATGTATTTAAAAATGAAGTCTATGGGAGATGGCCTTTCTAGATAATGGGTTTTAGATTACGGGATTCCCTATACCTGTAAAGGATAATATTAGTTCCCAAATGTCAACCTTTCACCTTTTTACCAACATGGTTTTGTTAAATTAAATGTACTAGTAACTAGTGTACTAGGCCTGGCATCACCAAGTGGAAATGTTTGCATAACATATCCTTCTTTGATGCCTATGAAGGCCAATCATCTATAATGTAAATTGCATGTTTTTCTTTAAATGCATTAAAAAAGCATACTATTGGGCATGTATAAATATATGTATATGCATGCAATATTTTTTATGAAGGCAATCTCAGCAGCCCCTGCTAATTCCTCCCATTAAAGAAAGTGCATACAGCATAGCGTGAAGCAGCTGAACAATTTGAAGATCACTAATGTATGCATGTCTACATAGTCATTAGCTAATTATCACATATGGCATCCTTTGCAGGTTGGAAATAAAACTATTTTAATGCTTTCGTTATCGGGACAGGAAAAAAAAAAAAACTATTTCCCATTGTTAATTTTGAAGACAAATTTAAATAGTCAATAAATTGATAAAGTGGACAATTTACTGAACTGAAATTTCCAATTTCTCTGCACCACTAATCCTCTTTTACCTTGCCTTTGGCAAGTGAGGCATTTTGAGAGGAATCATTCACCACCAACATGAGATTCATAAATGGCGATGATAGTGTCTATTACATGTCATCGGAAAGCTTACAGTTATTACTTTAATTATAAGCAGATAGATGTTTTTCTACTAGATCATAAAAAGTGCCCATAACAGGGAAGAAGTTGATGAGACGTGTCATCTTTAATATAGATATAGAATTCCTAATGCCTCTGGGCACCTTCATCCAAGCTGCCTTAATTATGTGTGTGCTTTTAAACGCTATTGCCTGCATCTTTGTATCATACCACTGCTTACGTTTGATTTAACTCACTTACAGTTTGTAACTTTGGCGTAATTTTTCTCAAAAGAATAATGGTATAGATATTTATATATTATGGTTTGAAATCCCATGGGCTATGTGATTTAATTCTGCCGATAGAAAACACCATGGGAGTAGGTTATTAATGGCAATGCTCCTTGTTTGCTTACAAACTGTTTTTAATACTGGAATGAGTGGTATGCAATCCCGTGCTGACAGTAGGAAGAGTGACCTATTCACATGGCCATGGTTCTTAGTTTATTATACTTCTTATGATTTGATTTATAAAAGGGAATATGAGTGCATATAATAGTTACTGACATCAGCCTTAGCATACGTTTCCAGTAGCCAGTAAAATGATCCTTTCTTGTTCCGAATAGGTACATATTAAAAAGTAAGGAAGAACTTATTACCGACACTACAACAGGAGCCATTTCAAAATGTCAGTGAACCCACAGAAACATGAACTTAGTTGTTGCCAATGCCTTATAATTTTACCTTTTAAGTTATAGATGCCTCACATGCCTTCGGTAAAATATTCTACGGTTACATTTACTAACATATATTGGGTGGTACCCTGAGTACCCTGCTAAACTGGTATTTTGTACTATTATAGTCACCGCATTCTTGTACACTGGTCATTATTTATTTTGAACCTTATTAAGTTTCCCATTTTTAAGAATATTAATGTTAAGTCTTATTGCTTAGAGAACACGTTTTTTTGTGATGTGGTGCCAGGGGTGCAGTGCCAGTTGAGATAGCTAAGTAGTTACTAGTGGCAGCAAAAAGTAACTCCTGGTAACTATAAGAGCTGAATTTTCTGGTAGTTGCTTTTTCTAGTGCAGAGAGTGCAATAAAGCTCTCTGCACTAGCGACCTAGACCCTTTCTGGACCCCCCTGTAAAGATGATCGTGGGGCAAAGCAAAAGCCGTCTTTGGGTTGCAAAGGGGTGATAATCACCCCTGTGTGGTATACAGTTGCAATCATTTATAAAGTTTGTGCAGCGCATATTTATTGCAAATGGTTGCATTGCCCAAGTTTTTTCCTGAACACTAAATTATTGCACTGCTGTGCCCATCTTTCCATTTTCTGCAAACACACTACAAACCTTTTGCAAATTGCTCACAAATAAGATGGGTGTTTGCATGAGTGTGGCCACTATGAGGGGCTGTTGTGCGAGAAAAAAAAGTTGACTACTTTCAACAGCAATTTGCAAAATTTGCAAATATTTTCTCTGTCAAGTTATGGCATGTGTGCTTGAATACTTGTAATTAATTTTTGCCATATTTAAAAAGCTCTTATGGACATTCACAATGCAAATTTTTTTTTTGCAATTTTGTTTGCACATACAATACACCACTCATATTTAGCAGTTCAAATATATTCACTGTGCCCCAGTGGGGGAGATTGGTTCGCACAGTGAATATATTTGTAATGTACATGGTTACATTTATAAAGCTGTGCAAACAGAATAGCAATTTTTTTGTCACATCTCGAATGTTTACTGTATATGGCAAAAATTGTGAATATTATGTGAACACTCTGCATTTGAACTACGCCACAACTTTGGTGGCAGAGAAAACATTCTCAAAACAGTTTCAAAAAATGCAAATTTAAGTTACTGTTAACACTATTTTCATGCACAACAACCTCACACAGTGGGGGCGCACTCACACAAATACCCGTCTCATTTGTGAGCTATAAGAGAAAATGTATTGTCAATGTGAATTCACAAAATATGGTAAGATAGTCACAGCAGTGCAATATTTTAGTGTTCAACCATTAGCAAATAAATATGAGCAAACTTTATGAATGACCCCCAATGTGTTTTAGCCTTAATGCGCATAAAAGCCAAACAAAAGTCAGTAAGGGTAGATTTTTAACATAAATGTGGAGGTAGAGACAATTTGTTTTTTCTAATAATGCATTTTCCCAAGGATCGTCATCTTTTTTACATTCAACCTCCAGACAAATACAAATTCTGTACCGACTGTAGATACCGGATGATCCCATGCTTCTTTGCTTACTTAGAACTCGCAAGTAATCTAAATAATATTTTCTTTCAACAGAGTTCCACCAATTTATCATATTTTGTTGTCTGATTAAAATCATTTGAAAGTTTTTTACCCACTCTCTCTATGAACTTCCTCCTTGTGTAACCATCTATAGTTCCTACTAAGGAACTAATATATGTTTTGCCTCTTTAAAACATGTTTATTCATAGTACAATTTTGTTGACAGGTCAACCATACTTGTCTACAATCTTTTTAGCTCTTCCTTTGTTTTATTATGCACTCATTTCATTATACTAAACCATAAATGATTAAGCATGTCACTCTGTTGATAAACATAGTTGGAGGTCTACAAAATATGCAGCATACCCAGAAGTATTTTGAATGTAATTAACAGTAGGCATAAGAATGAAAGTGTTATTGTAAGGTAACTGATCTTTGTGTATGTGTTGCCACTTATTTAATGAAATCTAAAATGAAAAGATCAATTGCCTGGATGCAGTGTGATTTACTGGCCTGACTGTATATCATCCAGAAGACCTAAGGGCTGTTATTAGTAAGCAGCTGTAAAAACAGTTTGACTCCATTTACAATATTACTTTGTACCGACGGCTAGTCACCATTCTCTAGTAATTGAAATATGATTTTTTTATGTAACAGGAAAATATAAAGCAAAGGAATATGTTCCTCTTCTTCGAAAGGATCTTCAGTGTAATAAAGCATCTTTTTTTCCGGAAATACATCTATACTCTTTGAAAGCAGAAGCCTTTCAGCATGCTGGGACATATTTTCTTTAGAATTCCATACATTCTCCATAGAGAAATTGTATATGAAAAATAAGTAAATTAGGGATATAAATACTGCACAGTAGTGATGGGTGAATTTATTCGCCAGGCGCGAATTCGGAGCAATTTATCAAGTGTTTAATTTTGAGTTTATGGGAGTTTTTAAAAAATGAAAACGTATTAAAAATTCCAGTTTTTAAAATTTGGGTGAATAGGATAGACCTGCAAACTCTAATTGAATTCAAATCAAAGGGAGGGTACATGATACATTTCAAAATCCAAATTTCTAATTTGGACTATTCCTTAGTTGAATTACACTAAAATAAACTTGAAATTAAAATTTAGAATTTGACCCTTAAAGGAAAACTATACCCCCCCAATAATGTAGGTCTCAATAAAAAGATATTGCATAAAACAGCTCATATGTAAAACCCTGCTCCATGTAAATAAACCATTTTCATAATAATATACTTGTTTTTAGTAGCGTGTTCCATTGGGTAATCATAAATAGAAAATTGCCATTTTAAAAAATAAGGACAGCCTCCTGGGATCGTATGAATCAACGGTGCACACAAACATATCAAACAAACTATAAAATTAGGTCACATGAGCAAATCTGTTGCTTAAGTATTCATTTTTGGGGTATAGTTTTCCTTTAAAAAATCTGCTCTTAAGTGTGCTAGGATTATTCTTAATTGAAAAGCTTCTGGGAATTTTGTAGATATGTAACAAGTTGTCTAATTCCAGGCAGTGTCATTTTCTGTCTACTAAAATAAAGTACTGTTTTGATAAAAAAAAAGGGCATTAACTCAAGGGATGAAAACATAATTGTGCCTCTTTAAAGGTCTTTGATACATTTCAGGTGTCCGTATCTCTTTAAGTGTGCTATATAGTATTAGTATGGGCACCATTGCCTGGCACCTGAACATTTTCAACTGCTGCTACCAAACCAGGAGCAGCAGTCCCCAAGCGCATCTTCACTCCTTAACCAGCAATGGCTGCATCCTCTTCCTAATGTTTTTTGGAGAAATTTGTTGGGGAAGAGCAGCTTGCAGGAAAAAAAATGCTCCCCCCAGACCCAGAGGGAAAAACTCAAAGCATGGAACTCTCACCAATACAGCTGTTATCTTGTGTTACGGAGGTGCTATCTGGTTACCTTCCCATTGTTCTGCTGATAGGCTGCTGGGGGTAAAGGGAGGGGTGATATCACTCCAACATGCAGTACAGCAGTAATAAACAAGGCAATTTCCATCGACTTACTGCGCTGTGTGTGAATAGGCGCAGGCGACTTTTCATTTTAGCCGGCTAGAGACTCGGGTAAGCAATTCAGGGAGATTAGTCACCCCAAAGAAACGGCGATTAGTTGCAAGGCGACAAATCTCCCTGAATCTTCCCTTGTGGAGCGACTGGAGTTTACCAGTCACATGACTGGGGGCAGCTGGAAAACTGACAATATGTCTAGCACCATGTTAGATTTAAAAATGAAATATATAAAAAATCTGTTTGTTCTTTTAAGAAACGGATTTCAGTGCAGGAGTCTGCTGGAGCAGCACTATTAACTGATGCTTTTTAATTTTTTTTCCATGACAGTATCTCTTTAAATCAGTATAGGTGGTTCTTCACAGTGAGGGCAGTGAGGTTGTGGAATACACTGCCAGGTAATGCTGTTATGGCATCTAAAAGTGGAGAGAGAGAAAGGTGGGGATGTGTGTGTGTGTGTGCACTGGGTTTCATTTGGAGGGGGTAAACGTGATGAAATTTGGTCTTTTTTCAACCCAACTTAGCCAGGTGGGATGGGTGGATCTAATGTGTGAATGTTAACTTTTTTTAATGTTTAGGCAGCCCTCAAAGTAAACATAACATTTCTCTAAATGCAAAACTGCACAGCAGTAGTGATGGGTGAATTTATTCGTCTGGGGCAAATTTGCTGCTAATTTCCGGGATTCACCACAGGCGAACAAATTCCCAAAACATCAGAGAAATTTCGCCTGGTGAAAATTAGCCGGTGTCCAAAAACGGACACCCGCGTCCAAAACAAGACACGGTCGCGTTTTGTGTATTTTTTCTACTAGAAATTCGCGAAATTTCAGCGAAGCAAAATGCCTAAGATTCACCCATCACTACACAGCAGCTATAAAAAGTAAGCTATGACCATAATTATTTATATTGGTTAGTATACAACATTGATCTATAACAAAATGGGAAACATGCCAAGAAAGTATGTCTAATTTTCAATCAGTTAATGAACAAGCTTTTACCTTAAAGAAATTCATGGTGGCTCCATCTGTGACAGCTCCATACTCTATCTTTGTTTGTTTTGCCAAGTCATCTGCTGAATCAATGGCAGATTCCATTCTCTCTACTGTAAGAAAGGCAGCAAGGTTGGCTGTGTAGGATGATATAATGATTAGAGTAAAAAACCACCAGATACCACCAATAATCCTTGTGGACAGAGCTTTTGGCATCAACTCGGACCCTAAAAGAAGGAAAGATAAAAGAAGGATAATGAATTACAAACCACCAGATCCCTTTTTCATTCTAAGGTGCAAAAATAGCTTTTACAGTGGACCAGCTGACCTTGTGGTGTAGGACAGGAATATTTTCCACTCCACTGGCATTTCTTCTATTGCTTATTTAGATTAAACCAAAACTTCCCAATACACTCTCATCTTGACCTATTTGTTAACTTTAACTGACCTTGACTGTAACTCGTTCTAAGAATTCTTGTGTCATTTGACATCTCCCTGTAGCCATCAAAATGTCATTGTTTAATGTATTTCTAGCTCAGTTTCTTTACATTTTCACTGTCCTTCTCAAGTAACTCCCCCTGACCAGTCTTAGGAGAGATTTTATCCTATTCTCTCTCTCAGCTTCCTTCTGCTTGTTCCTAATCCACACAAACCAGTGTTTCATGCATTATAGTTTTGTTGATATTTCTGCCAAAGCTACTTAAACATTTTTTGTTGTTGTTTTACAATTGAATCTTGTGAAACACCTGCTTCATTGTTATGTTATTTAGCAAGTGACGCAAGCTAAGCTGTGCATAATATAATTCTTGATTTACTCAATACAATATAGCAATACAATATAGCAATCAGTAGTGAAACTGAAAACCTTCTGACTAGTTCTTCCCAATATAAACAAACAAAAATGTGAAAGAAAAACAGTTTGCTGTCATTAATGTTTATTTTGCTTCCATACCTGTGCATCATTTGCAATTTGTGGTGGACACGTGCTTGCTTTTACACAGCAATTTGTGGAAAACCCCTTAATTGTGGGTAAAAAAAGCACAACTTTTAGTATGTTATAGAATGGCTAATTCTAAGCAACTTTTCAAAGGGCCTTTGTGTTTTCTTTTAGTAGTTTTTAGTATTAGTTCTTTTTCTAATTCTGTTAAGCTTTCAGGTAAGGGTCACTGTCGCATCTAAAACATAAATGCCCTAAAAAGGCTACAAATGTATTGTTATTGCTACCTTTTATTGCTAATCTTTCTGTTTAGACCTGCCTATATCTGTTATTCTAACCAACTCATGCTTGCTAGCATTATTTGGACCCTAGAAACCAGATGGCTGAAACTACAGACTGGAAAGCTGCTGAATAAAGAACTAAATAACTTTAAAAAAAAAAATTATAAAAAATTAAAAGTAGTTGCACATTTTGCCAGAATATCCCTCTGTACATTATGCTGAAAGTTAATTTAATGGTGAGCAACCCCTTTAAACATTAATGTTTGGAGGCGGAGTAAATCTATGGTCAGATGTCAGGAGGGAACCTTAATTATCTCAGTAGTAAAGACTGAAGGACACTCCATTGTTTGTTAAATACCGAAACTCCTTGGATCAAACATGAATTTAAACGAATAGGTTTCAAATATTACATCATAGATAATGACTTAATTTTATTCCATCCAATTTTTAATATAACAATTATTTTATTTTTCTCCCTTTTCTGAGCATGCTGAATTACAACTCAAAGTGTGGCAATCTGAAACTTTAGTGCTTTCCTGGGGGTTTGACCATTGTAACTGTACCAGATCTGAATACTTTCTTTATGTTGATGAGCATTTCTGTAATTGCAGGAGAGAACACTTCCAAAAACTATTGTTGCCTTCTCACAGCAAATTGTAACTTAATTCCTCTGTGTGGCTTTGTGACAGGGAAGGTGACAACATTATTTCATGTGTTTTTTTCCCCTTGACAAGAGCTGCTATGGTTTTATCTTGGAGCTGTCAAACAGCAGCAAAATGTTCATTTCAGGAGCCATGCGACCAAAAAAAAAAAGAAAATGAAAATAAGGGACCCATACCTTGCTGCATTAATGCTCCAACAGCAAACCAAAAGCTGTTGAGCAGAGTGAAATTGTTTTCTACCACATCAGTTCCTGGATTGCATGGGTGAGCGTCGTACCATTCATATGGACTAAACCTGTAACAAAACACATTCACTGTTTATTCACAATTCATCATATGTTCCCACAAAGCTGCCTTTTTATCCCATTTTTATTGTTTTTTTGTTACTTAAATGTTGTTAAGAGATGATTATTTTCCATTAACAGTATAGAAAGGAAACAAGCATAAGCATAATCATGTCAGTAGTGTTACATTTATGTCTTTCTCACTGTGAAATGTATTATGTTTCAAGTAGCTAGTAGTAAGCTCTCCCTGTTTTTGGGTGGCACATCCATCAATGGTCAGCATCCACCAATTCAGTAGCAAATGGTCTAATCAGCACTCCATTCAATTCATATAATTAAACCGCATGTTTCAGCTCCACCTTGCCCTTTAATTTGGTTTGTGAAGAAGCTTAACCATAAGAAACACATATATTTTTCACTTTTCCTCACTTTTGTGAGTGGGAAATGGTATTTAGTGTCCTAGATTTCCTGTGTGTGGAGGTTCCTGTAAGCAACTCCTGATTTTTCATAAAGGATCTGCTCATAACTATATGTTTGTGAATATTCCCTGTCCTTATTATGTAAAACGGAATCCTCTGTGCTGCTTTAATTTCCTTATCTATAATCTCCAGGGATGACCTTGTAAAAGTTTCACTGATGATCTGACCTCTGCCAGTCATACAGACTAAGCTCTTGTGCATCAAAGAGAGTGCCATTAACGCAATGTCAACTCTTCACATTGAGCTGCTTTGAGTAACCCAACAAACAGAACTGCAGGCAAACTCTCACTGCATAAATGAGTAAAATCATAAAACTTTTATGCAAAGAAGTGCACTTGCAAGAAAAGACTTCTGAGGACCTGAAAACCAAGTATGAAGAATTGATAAACAGGGACGTGTACAGCATGTAATTATTTTCGACAGAGAGCTGCACTGCAACCTATAGTTTTCTGTGGGGAATGTAATGGAAATACTAAAGGAAAAAAAAACAGCAAACTGAGATATGAAGAGGATTATCATGATAAAGGATAACTAGAGGAAGATACAAAAGGATACATGCCATGAAAGCACTGAAAACTGAAACTGTGCTCTATGTGTAAACGTGTGTATGTGTATACATACAGTATATTTATATGTTATATTACACATATATATTTATAGTTCTTTTTTATATATATATTATGGTAGAATGACCTAAGAAATTTCTCCCAAATTGGAGCTAAACTCTGCAAGGGAGATGTTACTAAACAGGGAATCGTTTTTCTGTTCAAAGGATTTTGCTGTCTGGCCCTGGAAGGTATAGGGGCAGATTTACTAAAGGGCGAAGTGACTAACTCTACCGAAAATTTGCCAGCGTGACGTTATTTCGTTACTTCACTAATT
>CM044434.1:73716833-73741360 GCA_024363595.1 Xenopus borealis | reverse complement strand
GTCTACATGCGCAAAAAGGGTTAAGCAACAGCTTAAAAAGCTTTTGTTTAAGTACAATCTAACATATTTTTTTCTGCTTGCTTTCAGCACCATGGTCAGTAAATCTCATTAAGAGTCCCTGTTCTAACCTTTAAAAGGGCATATTTTCCAATAGTAATATGAGATTTAAAATGGATTTTGAAAAAAAGTATACTCAAATAAATGCCATTTCAAACCTGTTACAAGAATAGCATTCCACTAGATAGAGCTGATTCTTCGCAAGATGTTCATTTGCTGACTTCTACACTGTAAAGTTCAATATGGTAAACAAAATTGTTAGCAAACAGAATTAGCAGCAATTCTCACAGAGGCATCCTGCAAATGTCTTTCATATTAATGCAAATGGAGAACTGTTGTTTGGCTCTATCAGTTTAGACTCTTAAGGGATTAAAGGCCTTGCAGGCAACAACATATCTCTAAGCCTGGAAGTCTCATTATTAGCAGTATGAAATCTATTTTGTTGCATACTCCCTAATAGCCCCTGAGTTAGCTTTAAGTGGCATTGACCTATAATAATAGCAACTGCTGTACCTCTAGTGTATACTTCAGACTTTTTTTATATATGAAAAACTGGCTAATCTTCTTTACCCTTTACTCAAGAACATAAACAGGGGATTGTTAAGGGCACCACGTGCTTTTATAGAAAACAGTGCTCTAAATAAAACATAATTCTGAGGCTGAAATTTCCATGGACATTCAATGGTATACAGCATAATAAGGGAAAATAACATGCTGTAATAATCATTAAATCAAATTAAAGCTGTTTTATGGAATTAGTTAGGCACTTGGTCAGTGCACCAGAGACACATCAGCACCAATTAATCCCGGTCTATGTGATTCGCTTGGTTTCACTGCTTGTTCCAGTCCTGACGACTTCCCTGTCGGTTCCAGTACCAGATTCCTTGTCTGTCTAAGAACTGGCTTTCCTGACTCTTCCAGTACCAATTTCCTTACCAGCTTTAGCATGGGCATATTTGCAGCAATGCACCTGGATGGGGGGGGAGGGTCATAACTGCATTTGGCAAACTTTGGTTAGTTAAAGCCTCTACTGGAACAAATGACGTTACCCAAATGCACATTCATCTTGTTCTTGAAATGTCTGGTCCTGATTCCAACTCATGCCTGTTTCCTGACCTGTAACCTGTATTCTGAGCTCTGCATGCAGTGATCAGTCCCTGTGCCTGTGAATGCTGCCTCACTCCATTGATACCATGCAATTCAACTTTGCTTTGTCTGATACCGGTATCAGACTTGTCTGCCTTGGCCAGTCCAGTGCCAATCTTGCCCAGGACCTGCTCCTTGTCCAACTAAAGCCGATGGTCGTTGGCTTGACAGGATCATATGTTTATACCTAGAAATGGTTACATTTGTAACAGACACTTTCACTTGCAAATACCTATTGTTAGCAAAAGTTGCAAAAACATATCTCACATAAATATTATTGCTTTAATTATTATTATTATTATTATTAACATGTATTTCTATAGCGACAACTTATTTCGTAATGAATTCTGGAAGACAAAGGTAAATGATTTCCCAGCCATTGATGACTGTCAGGAACATTATATTTTCTTTTTTACCAATTTACGCATTAATCAAGCCTGTTACCTGTTGTCAGTTATGCAGAATGTGCTTGATCAGTCAAACACCAATCAGATCTATAAAGCAATAGTGCTCAGCACTGCGCAGCAGCATTTCATCCATGGGAAGAAGGGATTCAGTAAATTCTTTCACAATGAATAGTTCCAGTGTGGAAACTAAATTACTGAGTGCAAAAAGTTCAGAAAAGCTGGTATATTTGATAAAAACAACCCCACGCAGCAACACATTTTTGGAAACCCTAGAACGTGTTACTAACCTTTAGGGAAAGGTCACATGGGCAGATTCAGGGAGATTTAGTCTCCTGGTGACTAATTGCTTCTTCTTCTGGGCGACAATCTCTCCAAACTGCCTTCCGCCTGCTATAATGAGAAAATGCAGCTCAATGGTACTCACGGAGCTTCGATTTCTGAAGTTGCCCAAAGTTTCCTTATGAGGCAACTTCGGGCAACTTCGGAAATCAAGCGATGTGAGTGCATTGCCACAGACAATTTTTCATTATAGCAGGTGGAAGGCAATTCATTTTTTTTTATATTTTGATTGTGTATTTGATTTTTTTTTAGTTCAACCTTCTTTTAAAGGAATACATTCAACTATTAAAGATTTAATAGGTAAATATTTTGTTTAAACTTTATTTGTACAGGTACAGTATGAGATTCCTTATCCAGAAACCCTTTATGCAGAAACTGAATTACAGGAAGTAAGACTTCATTTTAAATAATTCACTTTTGAACATGATTTCCTCCTTATCTGTAATAATAAAACAGTACCTTGTACTTGATCTTAACTAAGATATAATTAGTCGTTAATTGAAGCAAAACAATCCTATTTGGTTTATGTAATATTTGGTTGATTTCTTAGGAGATCTAAGGTATGGATATCCAAACTAAGGAAAGACCCCTTAAAGAGAAAACCCCAGGACCTGAGCCTTCTCTGATGGGGTTGGCTACATCTACTGCACTTCTTAGACATGGCACAGGGTGGGATTTCTTTCCATGGGGTCCCAATTATTAATCCACAGGTCACCAGGGCCCCCAGGGTAGTGGATGTTCTGACCAAGTAGAATGGGACCCAATGAAAAAGAATATCTGCATGGATGCCATGTCCCTGCTCCACCCTAGCTAGACACATTTATGTAAAAACCCTGCACATGATCCATCCAAGTCCTGCTCCCTGACACACAAACCAAATCCACAAATCACACCATTTCACTGGTTAAAAACTATTTATACCTGAGAAAAGATTTGGGAAATTAAACAATGTGGTGTTACAAAATAGATTTAAAGGAATAAAGATCAGTTAATAGTGATCAATATATTCAGTTTTGAAATCTGACATGGGGCTAGATATTTTGTCAATTTCCCAGCTACCCCTGGCCATGTGACTTGTGCCAGCACTTTAGGAGGAAGCTGCTTTCTGGCAGGCTGTTGTTTTTCCTTCTCAGTGTAACTGAATGGAACTCACTGGGACATGGGTTTTTACTTTTGAGTGCTGTTCTTAGAACTACCGGCAGCTGTTATCCTGTGTTAGGGAGCTGCTATCTGGTTACCTTCCCATTGTTCTGTTGTTAGACTGTTGGGGGGGGGGGTGATATCACTCCAACTTGCAGTACAGCAGTAAAGAGTGATTGCAGTTTATCAGAGCATACGTAACATGTATTGGGGCAGCTGGGAAATTGACAATATATCTAGCTCCATGTCAGATTTCAAAATGAAATCTGTTTGCTCTTTTGAGAAATGGATTTCAATTCAGAATTCTGCTGGAGCAGTACAGCTGATGCATTTTCATGACCATATCCCTTTAAATAAGGAAGATCACAAACAGTCACCCATTGCTCCATAACACTAATGCCAAATAACATCCCTTTAAGTTATATTGACAACATGAATGTAGACATAACATTGAATTCAGTTTGCCAACGGGCTTTCTACTAGTGCAAAAAATGTTTTTTCTTTACTTGATTAATTATATACATTACTATTGCTTACTCTTAGGGGCAGTTTTACTATTATTCACTAAAAAACCCTCAAATTCATTTGAAATTTAATAATTTTAGGCTATTTTTTTCCTCGATATTCGATTCCTCGATGAAATCGTACGATCGAATACCAATCGTTCGATTTCATGAAAAAATCGTACTATTTCCTCCGATCGCTCAAAAAATTCATAAAATTCAAACGATCGAGTCGTTCGATCGTACGAATGGTATTCGAGCAGGTAATAGAAAAAAAAGCCTATGGGGGGATTCCCATAGGCTTCTATTGCAATTCGGTAGTAGGCGAAGTAGGCAGTCGAAGAAAATGTTAAAGTTAAAGTACTTCGATCATCGAATGGTCGAATTATCGAATATCCGATCAATCGATCTGTTCGAATCTATCGAATTTTCGGTATTCGATGATCGAAGTGGCCAAATTTGCATATTCAAACATCGGATTAAATCGTACGATCGGAATTCGATCTATTCGAACATCCGATTAATTTGATCTATTCACGTGAAATTAGTAAATCTGCGCCTTAATATTCAGATTTTTTAATATTATACCAAAGCACTTGTGGTTTTAAAAGAATAGTGTTTAATAGTAATTTAAAAAAACATTAAAACTTTTAAGTTTAGCAATATCACCAATACCTTACCTTAAATATTGCCTGTTACCCTTGTTTGTACCTGAGCACAAAAAATATGCTTAACTTCTTGTTTTCTTTATTGTGTATTATAGCTTGCATCATAATCATTCTTAATTCAGTTTGCAAGCATCAGTCATATCATAGTCTCAGCTTTTCATCCTTCTTGGTCCCTACACCAAAAATTGTGACCAGTGGCCCCTGAAAATGGTTGTGACAATATGAATTTGGAGGACCTTTTAGTTAAAGTTATATATAATTTCATGTTTCTATAGTCCTCGATGTTTACATGTTTTTCCCCCTATCTAGCTCTTCCATAAAAGGGTCACATGGAAGCATTACTCACAGCAGGTGTTGATTTGAAAAGTATTTTGTACTGTAAATTTAATAAAGGATTCTTTTTTATAAAAGAGAGGGTGCTCAGTGGGGAAAGACAATGATAGATAGCCAATTTTCCTCTTAAACCTTCAAGTATTATGTAAGGTTTTCTCTGCCAGGAATCTGCAAGGCTGCAATGCAAGGTTCTATCCTCATTTCATAAATATGGATTAGAGATCAGACAGGCTGCAAATCCATTATAGATAAAATCATTGTGAGCTGAAAGGTGTAGGTGTCTTGTAAGGCAGAGATTAGACAAAATCAGGCTTTAGAGAGGCTCAGTTTGGGTTGGAAGAAGACAAACAAGATGAGGAGCAATAAAAGTATTTATGAAGGCCATGCTCCAAGCCAAGTCTGTTAATATTAACAGGATAAAAAAAACTGCAGTAGGTGTGATAATTTATTCCTTGTACATAATGTAGTCTATCATGGTTTTTTTAATGGAAATTGCATGCTAAACTTGAGGGTAAACAAATTGGCTTTATACAGAAACATATAGAAGAAGGTGTTTTAGTTAAGTGGCTCTTCATCTGTACAGACTATATTCAATATATATTATTATCAACAGTATCTGGATGGTTGACTGTACACTATCACATTTAGAAAACCAAAGATATTAACATGAAGCTGGTATCGAGTTGCTGCTATAATAGCCTTTTAGTCTTTTGGGAAGTTTTTATACTTGCTTTTGGAACTTTATTGGCTATTTTGCTGTGACAACAAAACTGTAAGTGGAGCTGGGCACTGATGTAACATAGTTACATAGTTAAATTGGTTTGAAAACAAAGTCCATCAAGTTCAACCCCTCCAAATTAAAACCCAGCATACACACACACACCCCTCCACTCTTTCACACAAACCATATATGGCCATAGCTATACTAACTGTAGAGTTTAGTATCAAATAAAAATATTATGTCTGTTCAAAAATCCTCCAAGCCCCTTTAAAAAGCATCAACAGAATCAACTATCACAACATCACCCGGCAGTGCATTCCACAACCTCACTGTCCTCACTGTGAAGAACCACCTACGCTGCTTCAAATGAAAGTCCTTTTCTTCTAGTCTGAAGGGGTGGCCTCTGGTGCAGTGATATTTGTTTATAATGTCCTCTAATGTATTTGTAAAGTGTAATCATGTCCCCTCGCAAGCGCCTTTTTTTCAGAGAAAACAACCCCAACCTGGACAATCTACCCTCATAATTTAAGTCTTCCAAAAATGGATAACATCTATAGCAAAGTCCATTGCTGGAATTTAGATGTTTGCATAATGTTTGGATATAAGAGACAGAACTGGCATGTACCTAGTGCTTGTCCAGGTTGAATATACAGCTTTATGCCGAAACGTCAGGGTAATTCTAATTTTGGCAAGGGTGTCTGCTCACTTGTTAAACCTTGATTCTTATTCTACGGCATTATGGTATGTAAATGAAAATAATTTTTTATCTATGTCTGCACAAAGTTTTTGCAACAAGCATGTTTTGTATAATGAATGAATTTTACATATAAAGATCATGTTAAAAATTACCGCAGCATGACTATATTTTTTTGAGTGTGCAGGTCCTATTTGTGTATGTAATACCCATGTGCCTTAGAAACAGCACTCAATGCCAATGCCAATGCTGGTATGCTGTATTACAATTTTAAGTGAGGGTTATTTACTAAAATCCGTACATTTTTCACTATTTTCTATGAACTCCCTTGCACATACCATACCATATTAATCAATAAATGTACTTGAAAAAATCTGGTGCTTGAATCCTGTGAGTTTTTCAGAATTGACGGCCAAAAAGACTTTTTGTTGATTATCTCCCAAACACCACAAATTATTAGGATTATTGTATGAAGCCAATTGCAGATCAAGATGTCTTCCAATTGTAAATAGGGCATCTGCAATTGACTTCTACATGACTTTGGCAGGTTTCAGATAAGGCACTTTTTTATTCAGACGTTTAATAGTATCTGGGTTTAATAAATCATAAAAAATCATGTTTTTCTTTCTATGAAAAAAATTGTGATTTTTCCCCTTTAAAACTCCGACCAGAAAAAAATATGTTTGGCAAATAACTCCCTAAGGGGCAGATTTACTAAGGGCTGAATTTGCGAAGTGAAAAAACTTCAAAATTCGAAACCCGTTTCAATCGAAAACGGACCTATTTTAATGGAATAGGTCCTTTTTCAATTGAATAAAAAATCATTCGAATCATTCGATCAAACGATTCAAACAATTCTCCGCAAAATCCTTTGAATTCTTAAAACTTAGAAAATTTTTCAGGAAAGGTTCTATGAGGTCCCCTATAGGCTAAAATGGCAATACGGCAGCTTTAAGCTGGCGAATAGTTGAAGTCAAAGGATTTTTAGCAAGTGAGGGAATACAGGGTTATGGAAGATAGTTCATTATACAAGTTGATCCAGGGACTAGTCCGATTGCCTTTTTGGAGTCAGGAAGGAATTTTTTCCTCCTCTGAGGCAAATTGGAGAGGCTTAGGGTGAGTTTTTTTGCCTTCCTCTGGATCAACTAGCAGTTAGGCAGTTAAAATTAAAAAAAAAAAAAAGGTTGAACTTGATGGACGCGAGTCTTTTTTCAGCCTAACTTACTATGTTTTAAAGGGCCAGTACTTCAAAAATTCAAATTTTTTTCAAATCGAAACGAATTTTGGGCTATTCAATAGTCGAAGTAGCCCAAAATTACTTTGAAATTCAAATTTTAAAAATTAAAATTTTTATTAAAATTTTCACTTCGACCCTTAGTAAATGTGCCCCTTAGTGTGTGTGTGTACACAGTATATATATATATATATAAAAGAGCATATAATGAATTATTCAGATTATAGAGCAGATGTATTAAGTCAACTTATGGATGAAAACACCTATTTAAAACTAAAAGGTGACCCGACTGACAAATTCAAATCAGATTTAAAAATAATTGTAGACCAAGCCCTAGAAGTTAATTTGATTAACAATGACTTATACAGGTACCTACTACCGGAATACCCTTTTGGGGTGTACTATATTGTCTACCGAAGGTTCATAAAAATCTAACAAATCCCCCTGGACGACCTATTGTGTCCTCCACTAACAGTTTGTTTTACCCCTCTGGACGTTATTTGGATTTTCTTTTGCAGGAGTCAGTACAATCTTTGCCATATTATTTGTGAGACACCCCACATATTTTGGAGCGGATTTCAGACATAACACTCCCTGACTGTGAAATTATTCTGGCAAGTTTAGATGTCAGCAGTTTATACACTGTAATTCCACATGACGCAGGTATCAAGGCTGTCTATGATATCTTAAATGCCTCTCCACATTACAATGGTCCACCCATTCCCTTCATATGCAATTTGCTTGAAATGACCCTGAAACATAATTTTTTTAAATTTGAAAATTTGTATTATTTGCAAAAGGAGGGTACGGCAATGGGTGCGGCTATGGCTCCTGCCTATGCCAACTGTTTTATGTCTACCTATGAGAATGCATACATTATACCACAGTACTTGAACAACATAATTGCATATTATCGCTATATAGACGATATTTTCATCATATGGCGTGGTGATGGAGACTCATTGGAACATATGGTAAATACACAAAATTTATTACCTACACCCATTAGATTTACCTTAAACAAGGGTGGTAATCATATACAGTTTTTGGATGTGGAGGTTTTCAGATGTGGCCCCACGCTAGGTTACAAGCTATACCGTAAACCTACTGATCGTAATACGATCTTACATTATAATAGCTTCCACCCTGTAAGTTCCAAAAACAGTGTACCATATTCACAATTTTTGCGCACTATACGCAATAATTCTGATGTAAACATCTGTGAAAAACAACTATGCGAGTCCTTTTCGAGATTCCTGAGTCGTGGTTATAAGAGGGAACTGTTGGACCAGGCGTTATCACGTGCAAAAACTAATGGGACTAAACCTATAAAGAAAGACACAAATAATGACAGATTTGTGATTACATCCCAATATACCACAGCATCAAAACCCATACGTGACATAGTTGATAGAAATTGGCAAATTTTGAGCAGTGATAAAAATTTACCGAAAACACTTTCCCATAAACCATTGTAGGGTTATAGTAGAGGTCGCAATCTAAAAGATATTCTGATGCCCTCCGACCCTCTATATTGCTATGAAAAACAACCTTTTCTTCTTGCACCCCTAAAAAACGGTTGTTATAAATGCTCAGGTTTCATTACATGTCGGAATATGGTTACTGGTCCCAGTTTCCAACATCCACATACAGGCAAAACAATTCTTATTAAACATCGAATTACCTGTACAAGCACTCATGTTATCTACATGATTAAATGCCCTTGTGGCTATATGTACATAGGTAAGACTCAAAATACCCTTAGAGAACGGATGGGAAACCACCGTTCATCATTACGGGCAGCATTCGATACTGGCAGAAGTGACATAGCTTTGTACAAACATTATCTTGAAAAGGGTCATGGCCCCCCTACCTTTCGCTTCATGGGCATTGACAAGGTTAATAAACCAAGAAGAGGTGGTGACTGGTCTAAATTACTGCTACAAAGAGAAACATTCTGGATTCAGACTCTAAATACTGTTTCCCCGAAGGGCCTTAACGAATATTGCTCTTTTGTATCATTCTTAAATAGCCGTTGATGGAGTATTTTTAATGTTTGATACATATTTATTGTTTTTAATCTCTTACTGTTTTAAAGTTGTAACTGACTTTTCACTATGACACTATCAGGCACTTACTAAGGGTTAAAGAAGCATGCTGGGAAAGCTATGCCTAACTTCTATGGACTTTGCTGATTTTGGGGGGGTTGGTGACTGGGTGTGGTTTGGTGAGTTTGCCTATTTAAAGTTTTGGTGTATGTAAGTTTATTTATCTTGACAAAGGCCCCAGTGAGGGTCGAAACGTCGATTCATGGAATAAAGTATTTAACACTTTTTTGCAAAGACCCTGTTGTGCAACAGCCTTTTCTTCCTTTTTATATATATATATATATATATATATATATATATATATATATATATATATATATATATATATATATATATGTGTATATATATATATATATATATACTGTATATAGGCAGACCTCGAAAATGGAAATGTCCACTTTCTTAGGAAATGCCTGAAAGTAGGTAAACAAAAAAGCAAAAGAGTACGAGTAAAAACCTTTGCCACTCTCAGCTCCAACTAAATGATTTTAGCTCATTAACAAAGGCATGTCCCCTGTGTATTCACTGTATACTATCCAAACTATTACCAGACAACACACAGCACTAAATAGATCAAGGTAAAACATACAAACATATGGTGGGCACCAAGGTACATTGTTATATATCTCCCCCATAGTCCAGATTATGTTGATCACTATAGCAATACCAAATTCTACTCATCAACCTCTCCTTTATACAAGCCTAAAATACATGCTGAATATGTTTATGTATTAATAGCCTTGTGAAAATCTGGATTTTCTCTGGTAATTAAATACTATTTTCTCTGTCCATTGGAGTCTCAATGTTACTAAACTAATGTGTCTTTATCTACTCCTACTCTTCACTTGTGGTTCCACTCTAAATTCCATTTTATATGAAAGGGTAGTTAATTCAGCAATGAGTAAAGTAAAGTTTGTGGTTTACTATTTCTATTCTGTTAACAATGTGTGTTAGATATAGTTTTTTTCTGCTCTCTTTATTGACTAGTAGAGTATTCTGTTTTTCTAAACATAGTCAACTAGCATTGTACTAATATCTAGTTTCTCAAGAACAGGTTCAAGGAGCAGGTTGAAGTAACTCTACATGCATTCAATGTGCAGTTTATTATAGCCCACAATGAGTGTTAATCAGACATGCAGTTTACTCTTTATATTAGACAGAAAAGAGAAGAGCAGTACCAAAAGCTTCACCTCCCCACCTGCACATCTGCTTGCTTGTCGGTGGATATAAAGTTCTATAGTTAGAGGGTTTTGGGGGGGGGGATATACAGATCTGCAACACCACTTTACCTGTTTTGACTTTGTGACCCTGTAGTTTTTATGTTTACATCAGAGAAGGGTATATACTAGTGATGGGCGAATCTCACCCGTTTCGCTTCACTGAAAAATTCGCGAATTTCCAGCGAAACGACGCGCGATTCGTTTTTTTTGCCGAATTTTCGCTGGCGAATCTTTGCTAGCGTTTCGCGAATCGCGGGAATTCGCTGCAAATTCGCCCCTGGCGAATAAATTCGCCCATCACTAGTATATACACAGATCACTAGTAATGCTCCATGAATAAACTGGAGGCCATGAAATATGGCTTAAGATAAACCTAAAATTTGCTAATTTCAGCAAAATAAAAGAAAGTTCCAGGTTAAGCATACCATTTACAAGACTCAGTTAAATGTAGAAAGTCATTTTAGGGTTTACATGAAGAAGAAGAATGTCTAAAGTGACATTACCTGGCAATGACAAAGAGTACACAGCTCACACCTAGGTATGCAAGGAGGATGTACATCCAAATATCAGGTGACAATGGGTTCAGGAAAGAGAAGACACTTGGGGCTGTTCCATTGGCTTTCCGGTACAGGATACTTATCCCCAGGGTCATGAATGGCTTGGAGAAATCTATTACTTTTTCTCGAATGTGGGTTATGGTGAGGGGAGCCACAGCAAGGTCAGCTTTCTGAAATTATAGAATGATAAATGAAAGGTTAAAGTTCTTTAAAGATTTGCATCAGGTACTGTATATTCAACCTGGACAAGCACTAGGTACATGCCAGTTCTGTCTCTTATATCCAAACATTATGCAAACATCTAAATTCCAGCAATGGACTTTGCTATAGCTGTTATCCATTTTTGGCTGATATTAATTTTTCTTAGTACCTTGTACTTAATGTTACCTAAGCTAGAATAAATAATTGTTGCATGCATGCCAGTTCTTTTGGGTTGTATTAAAATGATTTTGTTCTCCACATTAGAGAACGACCACTTATCCCAAACCAGCATGTCAAAATTCTAAATGACATAAAGAAGTCAAAGCTTTTTGGTAACTATATGAATTAAATACTTCAAGAACATACATTGAACATAAATCATAAATATTTCAGGTCACTATGTTATGATCTCTATTCTTTAAAAGAAAAGTGATCTGTATTCTGTATTTGGACACAATTTTGGATTGTATCAAATATGAAAGAAATATTACCACAAATAAGGGTTCATTAATCCAGAAATGTTCTGTGCAGTTGTGAAATGTGAGACTACGAACATAATCAACATTAATGCTTTAAGATTGTCAATAAAAACACATTCTGTTATGACTTTTTAATGCTGAGATAATTCAACTGATATATAAAGGTTTTAGAACGTGTGGAATTATGTTGAGCTTTTTTTGTGTTAGAGCAGCTTTCAGAACCATTCATGTGTGATAAAAACTTGACACGAGCTCAAAAGCTCACGAGTTAACAACCCAGGTAAAGAAAAACGCGCCATTTTACTGCAACAGTTAAAGAACGAGAAAATGACCATCATTGCCCCATCACACAAGCACATTCACACTAACTCCAGAAAAAAAGATTTTATTATTGATGATGATAATAAAAGAAGGTCAATCTGATATCCATTTGTGGATCAGTCCTCTTCCTTTTTTATTTCTCCTTTGCTTTCCTTTGGGCCTACATAAACAAGTCAAATAGCTTTTTGCCAGTGTTATACACTGTATTACTATTTTGAAGACATGTGTCAAACAAATGCAAGAGATCAACACATACAGTATGCTGAAGTTCAGAGCTCTGCTTTCATAATTCTTAGGCATGTGAATTAAAGCAATGGGCAATTAGGGAGGAATTGTTTTGTATGTCTTTACATATATTCTTAAACATAAATAAGCTAGTGCATATTGTGTGCGTAAAGGAGAGTTTTAGGATTATTATTTTTCATGAGTTGCAGTTTAGAAGTGAGGCAAAACAACCTATAAGCATAATAGAAAATAGAAGGGGCACTCTATAGGTCTGGACTGTGCCAACTAAGAAAGATCTGGGTGTGTGAAAGATAACATTATACAGACACTCTCTAAATTCTGGATAAACATTACCTTATTATTTACTATATTAAATAGTAGTTCCCCTTGTTTGTTCTGTTTTGCAGCAAACTGTGCAAAATTATTATTTCACAGACACACATTTGCAGAAAAATGGTTTCCACTGTGAGTACCCATAACCTCTTTATTTCAAAACAGGGTACATAAGGATTGGATGTCACATAATAACATACTAAGGATTGTTAACTACAGTTTTTAGTGAATCTAACCTTGTCATTATAGACTTCCTGGGTATTCAGTGTCTTCTACTAACAACCCCTTATCATGTACCTGTCACCATTTATACATGACCAATGCGTATAATGTTATATTTTAGGTTTTTATAAAATTGTATCACAAAAAAAAGAAACAAGAACCCAATGCAATAGTCACGATTTTTATATATTTTAATCTACATAAAATGAGTACATTAAAATTAACATACATTAAAAGAAAAAAACAAGAAATTGGACTTATTGAGGCACATCATATTTTATTATTGGAAATGTTTGGTTATTATTTACTTTGGATCTTACATTTGTCAAATTTATTCTTAAATTGTTAGAATAAATCTTAAAACTGACTGCCTGGTTTCCATTATTACCGCCCTGCTTATTGTAAAAGAATTCCGTATTAACCAGCACGAATGTGACCTAACAGTCTAGATAGCATGTTCTGACAACATTGAGATTTTCTAATATCCTAAACAAAAAGATATCAGAGAACTATGAAGCGGAGGTAAAGTATTCCCCTTTTTAAATTGATTCAGAAAATGTGCACTTCTCCTTTCATAAGTGTTAGTTTGTTCGTAATTCATTTAAAGGTCAAAATAGATATCGGCAATTAAAGTAGAGCATAAGCAACAGTGCATATTACAGTAATTAATACACAATATTAATTCATTAGCAATTATTTTTGATATGGGTTAGTTAGCACTTCAGGTTAACATTGTATTGCCCAACAGAAAGAATAATTCTGAAATGCTAACAGGTATGCTGGGCCTTTAATTTAAAAAGCATTTGCATAGACAAAAACCCTGGACTTCCTGGACACTCTAATACTCCCGCTACAGTGTCCAGTACAGAGGAAGAAAAAACAATATTGATTTTTTTTTTTAAATATGTAATGCGATGGATAGCTGCCTAATATTACCAAGCCCCCTAAACAAAATTGAGATCACTGCCAAAACTCCTATAGAGTAGATTGTAGCAGGATTTGCTAGACAGCACTTTTTCCTTCTCTCTGGCATACTTCAAAGAACTTGAATAAATGAATCAATAAATATGCATATATATGTAGATACCTTTTATTGCACAATCTTTGGACTGTGTAAATAATTTTGTCACCAAAGAAAATTACCAGGAAAAACAATTACTCATGCCTTAAAAACATGAAACCCATTTAATCTAGAGCAATTTTTCTATGTTACTTGATTCCCCTTACTTAGTTAAACAAGCAACTAAAAGATTATTTTTGGCTTATGCAGATGAGATCCTCTTAATTATGCAGTAACTACACATTTTCTATATTTACTCACCAGACAGCCCAACAGAAATATGTATTCCAAATGTGAACTTATATTGAATAATTACACATAATCATTCATATGCCTCACCTTGTGCTTTTTAACATGCTTATTGAAACTGAAAATTACAATAATATTTGCAGTGATCGCCTATGCTACAAGCTTCCCCTATAAAGTAATGCTTCATGTAATGGAGCATACTTCAGGGAAATGCTAAATATGCAAATATGCGTGTAAATGTGTCATCTAACAAATGAATTTGCAGCAATTACAAGCATTACAATAACTGTTAATGTAAAAAGTAAATCTACTATACAGATAAAAGGATACATACAGCACAATTATGACGTTTCTTTCCAAGAGATTCTGCACCATCATTTTCCTTGACAATGGAAGTGCATTTAGCTATTTTTATGAAACCTGGGTGGCTTTTTATCTGTCAAGAATTACAGAAGATATATGCACGTCATGCCCAATGACTGTCACATGTGGATTTTGATATGTGTTTGACTTTAGGGTCTGTGACAAGCAGAGAATAAAGATGAGGCAATATCATGCAGAACTTAAGAAGCTATTTTTACTCTTAATGTAGAAGTTTACATTGAAACCTAATGTTTTGGATGTAATAAATCAGTGATGCCCAAGAGGCTTCCCTCTGTACTTAGCTGCTTTCCCCTTGGAAGGGGAACCACCTGCAAGGAATACCTTTCACACACAGTGCACAATATATTGATATGGAACATAACAGACTCGTGATGTCTAGGACTTTGAAAGCTCTGTGGTACCCATGATTAGAGAGTAAGGAATGGACAAGAATTTAATTTAATTTTCAAAACCCTTTTAAAGGACCAAAAAATGAAATTGTTTTAAAGTAATAAAAATATAATGCAGTGTTGCCCTGCACTGGTAAAACTGCTGTGTTTGCTTCAGAAGCACTACTATTGTTTATATAAATAAGCTGTTGTGTAGCAAAGGGGGCAACTAGTCAAAGGAGAAAAGGCTCAAGTTACACAGCAGATAGCAGATGAGCTCTGTATAACATAATGATATCTGTTATCCATTACATATCCTGTGCCATATAGCTGTTTTTCAATTTTCACCATTGCTATTAAGCAGCTTGTTTATATGAACTGTAGTAGTGTTTCTGAAGCAAACAGATCAGTTTTAAGAGCAGAGGGCAACACTACCTGATATTTTCTTTACTTTAAAACATTTCATTTTTTGGTGTTACTTTTCCTTTAATAGTGCATAGGGGCTAGACTAATGGTCAGTTTCCCAGGTACCCCTAGTCATGTGCTTTGATAAACTTCAGACAGTCTTTATTGCTGCACTGCAACTTAGAATGATATCACCCCCCCCCCCAGCAGTCTAGCAATGGGACAATGGGAAGGTAGAACATGCAAGTATTTATCCAGCACTTAAGTGGTAGGTATTAATCCTTGTTAAAGGGGTGCAAGCAAAATAGTGTGTTCACCTTCACATCTTGTTGCGAGAAATCCAAAGAGAATTGCTGCACTCCCAGCTCATGATAAAACCGCCTTTATTGCACTTTACATTGGCACAGCAACGTTTCGGACCTCCTGGTCCTTTTTCAAGCTGACAAAGTATACATACACAGAATCACACCTTCCTTAAATACCCATTAATACAGTGCCCTCTAGTGGTTACAACGTACATAAGTAATTTATGATAAACAGTACATTGTATACAATTTATCTCCATATTACACAATGTTGCAATTTTAGCCATAATGACTGACCTAGCTATTTGCTGTCATATTTGTCTTATTAATGGTCACCACTAGAAAAGAGAATAAAAAAGATATAAATAAAAACTTTTTATATTAAAAACTCTTAAAAATGCCATTCTTATATTAAGGGGTTAATCTCATATTCTTTGTTTAAACCTCCAGGTGTCAGGGTACCTAGTTTTCTAATCCATCTAGCTTCACATTTTAGTAATAACTGTAATCTATCCCCTCCTCTCCTGGGTCTCGGGATTTGTTGTACAATTTGGAACCGTAACTGACTAACAGAATGGCCCGCATCTACAAAATGGTTAGCTACAGGGTTTTGTCTGACCTTTCTTTTTATATCAGATTTATGTTCCCCTATTCTCTCCTTTACCTGTCTGCTAGTCTGTCCTAGATTAGAAAACTAGGTACCCTGACACCTGGAGGTTGTATACAATGTACTGTTTAGCATAAATTACTTATGTACGTTGTAACCACTAAAGGGCACTGTATTAATGGGTATTTAAGGAAGGTGTGATTCTGTGTATGTATACTTTGTCATCTTGAAAAAGGAACAGGAGGTCCTAAACGTTGCTGTGCCAATGTAAAGTGCAATAAAGGCGGTTTTATCATGAGCTGGGAGTGCTGCAATTCTCTTTGGATTTCTCGCAACAATGGGAAGGTAACCAGATAACAACTCCCTGACATAAGATTGCAGCTCCTTGGTAGAGAATAGCACATAATAGTAAAAATCCAAATCCCACAGCAACTCATCCAGTTACATTGAGTAGGAGAAACAATAGCCTGCCTGAAAGCTGTTCCATCATGAAGTGCTGGCACTTTCTGGAAGCAGAGGATCAGGCAAAATGACCTGATGTGGCTGCCTACAAACCAGTATTACAATAATAAATAAGTAAAAAAATATATATACACAGAATAAAATTGTATACGGCAGAGTAAATTATTTGCAATGTAAACAATGTACTGTAAATTAGAAATAAAAATTACACAATAAAAATCATGACAGTATCTAGTTTATTTAAAGACAAAACTAAAATGGGAGAGCTTTCATTTATGCAGCACCATGCATTTAAATAGAATTTAAAGAAAATGTGGGCCATTTGAGTGCACTAAAGTGACGCGACGCGCGTCGAAAACCACGCAACGCTTCGCAATTGACGTGATGTGCATCGAAAACGATGTGGCGCGACTTGTTTCACAAATTTTTCGGAATAGATTCGCCCATCACTATTTATTACCTCTGAGAGGGAGGTGACAGTGTCTTTGCTGTGTGTTAACGAAGCATCTGAAAATGCATTTGTCTCTGTATTGTCATCACCAGTCTGCCATCACCCTTTTCTAGGGTTGCTACCTTTCTAAATCATTCTTACCAAACAGTGGGGATAGGGTGCAAAAGGGAGTAGGTCATAAAGTGAACTGGGTAGTGATGTAAAAGGGGCTGAATGAAGTTGAGTGGATGGAGGACAGGTTATGGCAGGAAAGAAATAAGATACTGTATGTGAATGGGACAGATCAGGGCAGATTAGGGGCTCAAAAATCTGCTGGCAGCTGTATTGTCTGTAAACAGCTGGTTGGCAACCCTAACCTTATTCTGACCCTTGCAATTTATATTATTTAAAACTCTCTTGATGTTGAGGATCCAGAAGTGTTAGGGCTCCTACACACGGGCGTTTTTACCTGCGTTGCATTTTGCTGCGTTCAAACGCAGGGGAGCGCAGGTATAGATGCACTCAATTATTTTCAATGGGGCTGTACTCACACAAACGCATGTGAGCGCCGAACGCAGGAAAAATGCAGCATGTTGCGTCTGAATCTGCATTCGGCGCTTACACGCGTCTCCTGGGTACAACCTCATTGAACAAAATGAGGTGCGTCTAGACCTGCACTCCCCTGCGGCTGAACGCAGCCAAACGCAACGCAGGGGAGCGCAGGTCAAAAACGCCCGTGTGTAGGAGCCCTAAAAGTGCCCATATAAGGGCCGATAAAAGCTGCCAACAGACCAAGTCGGAGCCCTCTGATGGGCTTCACTGATCGATATCTGGGCGAAAGTTGTCCAGGACTAAAAATCCCGTTGGATCGTGGCCACATCTGTTCGTTGATGGAGTCCCGCGATCCGACCGTCCATATGGTCTCCATTATGATCCGATTGTTGGGCCCTAGGGCCCATGATCGGATCATCATAATATCGCCCACCCAAGGTGGGCATATCGGGGAGAGATCTGCTTGTTTGGCGACATCGCCAAACAAACGGATATCTATGTTTATCGCCACCTTAAGGGCTAGTCCAGATTAGAAGATTCGGGGAGACTCATCACCTGGAGAGTAATTGCCTCACGACTATCTCCCCAAATCGCTTCCCCCTTCCTTCCAGCTGCTTCAATGAAGAATCGCCTACACCTATTCACATGCGGCACTCAGCCAGTCAGCCTATAAAAAGGAGGGTTCAAGAACAATAAAACACAACATGGTTTTACATATGTTAGGTAAAAAGTGGATGAGGAAAACAGCTTTTCTGCTTAAGGGTAACTATGGTAAAATTTTTTATTTAATATAAGCTTCAGCATACTGAAATAAGAAACTTTATAAATACAAAAGTATAAGTATAAAAAATACTGTACTGTTTCTGAAATAATCACATTTATGTTCACTATTTCTCTCTCAGCATCTGTTTCTCGTCATTCTATCTTTATGCAGAAGTCGGTTGTCAGATAATCATTTACAGTTAGATCCAGTACATCTTATGGGGGGACTCCTTTTTCCTTGAAGAAGTATTAGAGCTCACTCTATTAAAATCAAGAGAAATCCTGTCTCTCTACATGCAGGATTTGTGCAATAGATGGCTATTTTGTTAGATTTGTACTGAAATCAGTTATTTGAATGAGCTCTAATATATCTGCTAGGAAAGGAAGCCCTCATGAAAGATATATTTCTGATTATCTCAGAAACGACGCAGAATATTTAGTTTTTTTTTATTGCAGTATGCTGAAGCTTACATTACATTTTAATTTTTGTGGCAGTTCCCTTTTAAATACAAGGGAAGTAAACAAGTCTTGGTGGCCATTTAAGAACAAAGATAACAAAACACATTAATTAGTTTTGAGCGCTTGGATAACCTGGGAGTCTGAAGGACACAACCATCATTTTAGAATGCGAAAATGACCTATGAACAGATACATCTACTTTATTTATGTTCAACTTTATTTTTATGGTCACTGCAAAGCGGTATATCACTTTTGATAAAATAAAATCCTACAAGAAAGAAGGGTCATTTTGACAGTAGTATTTTAAACATTTGGGCATACTTGTTTTTAGAAGTTGGTATCACTGTCAGGGCTGACACCATCTGGCCAAAGGCAATGCATTTATATATATATATAGACTACAGTATAGTCTGACAATCTTAGTCCTAAGTAAAAATGAATGGACTTTAGGATCTTTCTCTCTTTGCTCCCTTGTGTAAAGTATTGGTTAAAGATAACTGGATCCCAGCCCAAAAATGATGTGTTGCTGAATTAGAAATCCCTTAAGTACAGGAACACAGCAATGCTTCATAACTCTGAGCGGCACAGCTATATATAAGGGCACATTATTATACTGAGAGCACAGATGTGGGAGGAAGGACAGAGACATAAAAGCAGTTTAGATCTGAAAATGGAGGAAGTTCAGCTATTAATTAAATGTACTGATGGGTTTTAAATTAGAACAACATGATGTTTATTTGGCATTCGGAGTTTGCTGCATTCGCCAAACAAAATAAGTAATTACTCTGGCAACTGTTATATTACCTTGGATGCAATATAGCAATGAAATATAGCATGCCATTACAATGAGACGCATGCAAACACATTAATTGTTTTGTGACCTAAATCTGGAAAGGGATGCTTTCATTAAATTTAAAATCCTTAACAGGAACGTTTGTTTCACTGCTTGTTTTAAGTTTTTCAGTTGAAAGCCATTTTTGTAACAATTATTCTGCTACATTGCTACAATTGCTCAATAAAGCATCTATCTTCCCTATTTACATATTAAACTCAAGTATAATGGATAGCATAACATGATACAGTATGGCATACAGTATATGGTATATAATGGCTCAGATAGATTAATCCTGATACCACATATTATATTGAATATTATTAAGACCCTATCCGATTTATCTCCTAGTCCAGATTAGGTTTCTTGGGTAAGTACTATCCAAGAAACCAGATAAAATTATGATGAGCTGCAGAACAAACTGTAATCATACAAAAAAAGTCACATGTCACAATGACACATGTCTTACACTGCTTAGTGATGGTCAAATGTGCCCCGTTTCCCTTCGACGAAAAATTGGCAAAAAAATGTGTGCGTCATTTTCGTTGCGTTTTCGCCACGCATCCCATTAAAAACGACGCACGGCTCGTTTTTTTTTTTATTTGACACCAGCGAATTGTCGGAGGCGGCAAATCGCGGGAATTTGCCCATCCCTAACACTGCTACTTTCTATACCATATGAGTAAGTTAACATTACCAGCAAGGAGGCCATAAAACTTTTCTGCTGATGTTTACTTACAAGCTTTAGCTTCTAGTACTACTATCCATATATCTAGTGATGGGCGAATTTATTCGCCAGGCGCGAATTCGTGGCGAATTCCAGCGAAACACCAGTAAAAATTTGCCTGCCGCATTAAAAGAAAAAAGACTCATTTCATGAATTTTCCCCCAATTTGCTGGAAATTCGCGAATTTTCAGCGAACCGAAACGGGATAGATTCATCCATCACTACATATATCCCATGACCAAGAGACAAAATACAAACGCTTAAAGAAACTTTCTTTTGACATGAAACCTTAGGATTTATATGTAGCTGAGTCTGGTGTTATATGTCTATTGAATAGAAACATGTATGTCGGTATACTGGATGATGCATGTTCATGTATGAGTAGGTTTAGTAGGTCCTGAAAAGTATAATTTCATTTCAATGTGCACTTATATACAGATTACAATAAACCTAACTTGGCTTGTAGATTTCATTAAAAGCTAAGTAGACCTTTACAAACATTGATGGGTACGTCCATTCAACATGCAATCGGATTTTATAACATTTAAAGTACTTTGTGTATGATACATGCTTTAGAATGCCATTTTAAAAGTAAAGGTAAATAGGATAAATAATGTACTATTGCCATTTTTGATAATACCACGATAGCAGCACTAACATACTACTGGAGCAGTCTTCCAACAATGGACAGCACAGGCCAATGACTGAAAGCGCCACTATAGAAATGAAAGAAAATAATATGTGTCAACAACTGGTTAACCCAAATAAATTCCATGTCAGGAGAAACTGTGATGAGATGGATTTTGATCAAAAGGACAATAATGTCAAAGAAAGTATCTATGTACAGAACTGCACACCTTATTCATATTATATACATGCCTACCTGCTCTGTTCCTCCAAAGAGCTGTCTCTCTGATATTGAATTTCTACACCATTGCTCCGATAAAGTAATGCTCCAAATATCAAAAGCAAGCATTTGTCCTGTTCAGTAAGAACAGCATGCCCAGAAAGGGCATATAAATGAAATATTGAGAATGTACCTGTCAGCAGGAGAACACTCCCCCTTCACTCTGAATAAAAGGCTCTGGCTGTAAATGAATATAGAGCAGCACCTTACGTAAACAAAACACATGAAGCTCCCTTTCAAGCATAATTAAATAACTATAAGTAGAACTTTGCTTTTGTACTTTTCCCAGACACACTGACACATAAAAGTATAGCATAATCCAACAAGGCCTGCAAAAAAGACTGGACATGTTTATGAAAATAAGCTCCAAATTATGTGCCACTGCTATGCACTGACAACTCATTAAATAGTGATTCTGGAGAATAACTATACAGTATTTAAGAAGAATAAAATTCAAACCCACATCCACCTCCCTTACAAATCCCCTACATCAAAATAGAATAAGTGGAGCAATTCAGTCCTAGTTTTACCACTGATGGACGAAAAACTTCTGGCAACATCTGATCAACACAGAAGTTTTCTTTTTCACAGTGGAGTTTATCATTCTCCAGGAATATATTACAAGAGCCGATGAGTAGACAAATGCCATTCTCATGTCCTTGACAATGAATGTCAAACACAGAGCAAATTAGGCAGCATGTGCAGACTGTTCCACTGAATATTTATGAAATTGGTGAAGTTGGTAAAGGTGAACTCCAATTAGAGGTTCTGCTGACAGCAGATTTCAACAGCTCTAACCAGTGAAGGAGAAGCGTCCATTAGTCATGTTGTGACATTACAAAAACCAGCCAGTCAATTACTGGAGCGCATCATTTTGTTAAGCCTTATCATCCCTGAATTTAATAATGTGCAGAAGAAGATTCATGGATAAAGAGGCTCGGCCAAGGCAGTACAGACTCAAGCTGAGATCAATGTCTGGCCCTGTCAGCATAAACAGTGCCTTTTGCTGTTTACCAAAGAGCTTAGGACCAATTGTAAACAGAAATATGACTGTTTAATGCTTTATAGGAAACACTTTTGGGGGTTTTGTGAACAAATACATCAGAAAATAATCTTTAATTATTACTTTTTTTACAGTTAGATTGTGAGCATCTACTAAGGTGACTGCAGTTTTAAGAAAGTAATATATTTTATTAGATATTAAAAAAAAAATGAAATCTTGATAATAAAATAACAGTAATGCCCACTAGCGATTGGCGAATGTATTCGCCTTCGGTGAATTCACTGCAAATTCCCGTGATTCGCGAAACGCCGGGGAAATTTAGCCCTGTCTGGTTTTTTCTATGCCGGCAATGAGCACCAGTGTCCAAAGATGGATGCACATGTACAAAATGAGATGCGGAGGTGATTCGCTAATTTTTCGACATTTCACGAATTTCGCTACGAATTCAGGAAAAATGTTGCCAATTATATAGTTGCCTATTTCTATACAACAGATCTGCAAGAGGAGTCACAGGTGTCATGTGTCACATACAAAACACAGTTGACCCCCAATTTTGCCTTTCAAATCTTCTTCAGTGGTCACAGAAAAAATAGAGCCACAATCTCTTTTTGTTGTCAGCAGCCTCCACCAAGTGCAACCTGCAACCCCACCCCCACAAGTGCTTCATACCTGCATTATGCTCCATGCGGTTAAGATCAAGGATGAGAGTGAAGTGCCTAATGTTCCTGGTGGGGAGCTGGATGCAGGCGTAGGTCTTTGGGGCCCAAAAGTTTTATTACTGGTGTCCTGCCAGCACAGTCAGACCATGCTGCTGTCTCAGTCTGTTCCAGTCACAGTTTTAAGTAGAATATATAGGATAGTAAATAAATATTCATCTCAAATGTCACTATAATTAACTTTTAGGCTAGGACTCCAAGATTATCTAGAATTGCCAAAATTCTTTTATCTAAATTATCTTAAGAGTGGATACTATCTAATCTCTAACTGGTCTTCTCATTGCCCACACCTGATGCCTCCCCTTAGGATGAGGGATAGAGGAGTGGCAGACAATATTTGATTGACAGCTGAGATTTTTAAATGAGCTTAAAACAGCTATGAATGCTTTGATAAAAATTTGAAATTGGATTTCATGTTTAATTTGAAAAGGACTTTAATTATTTTTAAGATTTTTGTGTCTGGGTGACGGGTCCACTTTAAGAGGTTGATAGCAACAATTTTGTGAATAGATGGTTGATTCTTATCAATTTCAAGACGTCAATTACATTTAGTGCAAACAGTGACACAGACTTTATTTTATCTAAATTATCTTAAGAGTGGATGCTTCTTTTGCATTTGTAAATTGATATATCAACATTTTGTATTCAATAAAAGGAATATTATTAATGTGATACCAGAATGCCGAACTAATGGCAGCATCTGATTCCTGTCATAAAAATAGACCAAGGTTGTGCAGTTAGTTCCTTTTTAGGAAAACAATTTATTAAGTGCAACACAGATCTGCCATTTCTCCATACAGACTGCACTCTCTTCTCTGCAGTGTGTCCTGGCATGAGACATTCTTTAATGAATGGCTATGATCTGTGTTCAGGTCTGAATAGAAGGTTCATCTTCCAATCTGTTAACATTTACAAGAAGGGATTTATGCTTTTTTTGTGGCAAGTTCCAAAGTGCAAACAAAAAAAAGATACAACCAGCCCTGTGGTCAGTGCCTGTGGTTCCAGAGCAAAAGTATATGTGGTTTCCTCATTAATCTAATACTTCCTATATTTGTCAGCACAGCTTCTAGGAAGGACAAGCTGGGAGTGATATGTAGGTACTATCCCTTCAACCTCCTTCCTATCCCCCTAAGGAGCAATGGTGAGCACAAAAGCAACCCTGTATATAATGTTTGCCCCAATGCAGGTGGTAAGAACATTGCTGACTTATAAGTACAGAGTGCACAGATACAGTCATTATTAAATGAGGCCCACATCCTGTGCAACAGCAGTTGTCCCACCATCTTGGCACCCTCTTTGTGTATTTATTTACAGCAATAAGAAACAGGACTAATTGGAAATATTTTGGGTCAGATTAAATAAAGACTCCCTTAAAGGAAAACTATACCCCC
>CM044434.1:73695142-73710930 GCA_024363595.1 Xenopus borealis | reverse complement strand
CTTGGGGAGTATAGAAATACTTTTTTGCCCAGGGTCTTTATGGCACTTCTCTCGTGTATAATAAATGAGGGTATCTGAGGCTTTGGAAGAGGGTGGCTGGGTTTGGGAGCTTAAGGTAGAAGGCCCCAGTAAAACATAATGAATCTGGGGGAAATCTGGAGACAATATTTTTTATGGAAAAACTTTTAGTTACAGTAACTTACTATATGTGGTAAAGAAATGTGTGTGTGTGTAGGGATGTCAAAATTTAGACACCCTCATCTATTATTGACAGGCACATCCTCAAGGTTTTAGACACCTAAATGGGTCCTAATGGGCACTTTGTATAAATACTCTGCTAATGTAAGCCCCTGTTGTTCTCACAGTGTACTCTAGATGGCACTGTGCCAGATTATAAAGGTCTGGGTAACCATGCGGTCTGGGTCCATTACTTTAGCCCAACTGAGCAGGCTGGAAGGGAATGGTTAGTGCAGTGGTTCTCAACCTGGGGGTCGGGACTCCTTTGGGGGTTGAACAACCCTTATAGTTGAGCAGCTCAAGACGAGAAGAGTCAGAGGGATTAAGATTGCGGGTATTAATAACCCAGAGTAGGGACTAGGGTAATAGATTTAGGGATGGTAGAATTTCCCCTAGGTTCCACTTAGGGCACAGGCTGGAAGCTGGGGATACCTTCTCAATTGCTGTTTAACTGCTGCTGACATGTTCCCTTGCCTGCAGGGATCCAGCTCATATATGGTGCTGTGAGTATAGCATTCCTTTGTATTATATGTTCTTTGTACTCCATTGTGGATATTATTCCTGTAAATACATTTCTTGGTTCTTGGTTAAGCATAAAAGAACCACTGGCGCCCACAATTGGTTACAGTTGCACTACACTCTGCCTCCACACCACTATATATATACATATATTCATAAACATATGATACTGTATTTACTTACTGTTGCATGAAAATCCTCTAAAAGGAGGCCTTTATTATTCCAGTTACAATGCTACTCAGGTGTAATTTTTTTTCTTTTCCTGAAACTGAAAGGGTGATTATCTACCTCCTGGACTATACCTTTGAAATCTACTTTCTGCTCTGACAAAATGAAAGCTAAAAATGGTGCAATTATCCTGACCTTTTTTCCTAGTGCCAATAAAATTATACAGTCTGGGTATCTGTAGTTGTCTTTGTTACTTTACTGTCTGTGGTCTCTATGTAGTCACATCATTCTCTTCACTCATTGCTAAGAGGCTAAGATAGCCCATAACCTTAACATACCCCTGTTTCCATCACATATAATCAGTGGACTGGAAACAAAAGAAAGGGAATGCTCCTTTTCCAATTCAGCTTGCCAGTAAAAGCGTGTTTTCATCTGTTTCACCTGCATAGAGCACAGATAAAGCATGCCTTTTCTTTCTTTCTTTCTTTCTTTCATATTTATGTTAATGAAATTTTGTTAATAAATCAAGCTGCAGGCTTCCACCAACTTTAGTGAAAAATCTAAATCAGTGCAACATTTTGTCACCCAAACAATTAATAGTTCTGTGAGTGGGTGATAAAAAGGCATCACTTCAAAACACAACAGTTAGAATTGTCTCCTTTAAACAAGGCCATTAGTTTCCTGTTAGTGATGGGCGAATTTATTCGCCTAGGTCGAATTCGCGGCGAATTCCCGCGATTCGCCGCTGGCGAATAAATTCGCGAATCACCAGTCAGTCGCGCTTCATTTTTTGACGCGGCGAAAACGACGCGACGTGCGCCGAAAACGACGCGACGCGCGCCAAAAACGACGTGACGCGTCAAAGTTGACGCGACGCGCGACAAAATCGTCCCGCGACTCGTTTCGCAAATTTTTCGCCGATTAGCGAATTTCTCTAGAAATTCGACAATCTCTAGGCGAAGCGAATCGCGGGAGATTCGCCCATCACTATTTCCTGTATTTGTTTAAGGTGACAGTGCCTCATTTGGTGGTCCTCACAAGTTGCATGTATACATGTAAATAACTTTTATGAATAGCATCAATACATGACTTATTTATTGCTTACACATGAGCTTAGTTCTTGCAAGAAAATGAAACTGAATGTTGTGATTAGCGATCCTAGAATACACAGGCATAGTACTTGACAAAAGAGTACAATGTTTTATCCATCCTGTGCAACATTTCAGCACTGACTGATGCTGAGCCGTTAAATATACTGCAGCTCAATCAGTGTCCCTTGATCTCTTATTATACCGATAAAACTTTCAATTTTCGCTTCTGCTGCTCTCCCACTGCCTGGTCCTCCTCCCACATTTTTGCTGTCAGCCCCAATCTGCGGCTGCTGTCTCTCAACAGAGAATCTGGTAATTCAAAAGTCTCAGTTGATCACCGCTCCTGCAGAACAATCTGTAATGTATGTTAACAACCACGTTGTGTAGTCATCCATCTTCATACAAAGAATGCCTTTCTGTTGAACACTGTGCTGCTCAGCCAGGGCTAGGGAGCTTTTGTCTTCTGTCTGATTAATAAAGGATTGTGCAAGATAAATAAAGGTTATATAAATGGGGGCCAGCGGCTGTACCATGCCAGGACAGATTGGTAAATGAAATGTACTAGCTGCCTAATTAGCTTTTTCCTCCTCTCGCTGCCTCTCTAAGGAAGCAAAACAAATGTAGTAAACAACAGTCAAGGAAGTGAACTAATGAGAACCAAAGTGTGCCACATCCAAAACATCAGACAGTATAGAATACTCAGGGCTAAATAACTAGGGAGCAAACCAATAAAAGCAGCAGTCATACTGTCCAAGTATGTTTCATTACATCCATCAGAAAATAGCCTAACATGTTGTTGTATAGCTATATGCAGCTGCCAGAAGCCATTCATAAGCTATGAAAAGTAGATCCAGATAACAGATTGGCACTTTTATTGATCAAAACAACACTTTTGTAATAAAACTGCTGTATTTTTTTTAGTTCTGCCTACTAAGTTATACAGTGTGTAAAAGTTCAGCAGTGCAGTAGAGCAAATAAAAAATCATAGAACCTATTGAAACTTATGGATTAATAATATCTCTTTCAATGCAGAATTATTATAACTCTGTGGAGGTGACTTCAAAGTTTCTCAAAGTATCTGTGATTGCTTTTAAGATGCCAGTTGACTGGCTAGAGGTGGCAAGGGATTAAAAGTAAGTTACTGACAGACATGTCAGAGAATGGTACAATGAATAAAAAAATAGCAAAATTCTGACAGGAACTCCTGTAAAACAGTAAAAACCACTCAGTGTCTCTAGCTGCAAAAAAGGACTATACAGTCTATCTAAGAACCAAAGTTATCCCCAAAATGTTCCCTATAGTTGATTCTCTCTCAAACATGATAAATGTTTGGGTGCTATGATATAACACATTTGCCTATTTAATGCAACTAAGTTAAAAAAAGTGACACTGCATCATATGTATTCCAACCAAAAACATTTTGAAAAATAAGCACAATACATCAACTTTCTCATGAAAACATACTGTAAATTCAAAAGAGACTAGAACATGGTAAGATAAACAAATGTCCAGGGCCAGATGGTATTCATCCCAGGTTACTTAGGGAGCTTAGCTTTGTGATTGCCATATCTCTTTAATTAATTTTCCAGGATTCATTGAGGTCTGACATGGTGCCAAGAGACTGGAGAATTGCTAATGTGGTGCCGCTATTCAAAAAAGGATCCTGAACTCAGCCGCAAAACTATAGGCCAGTTAGCCTAAGGATACTGGACTTCATAGCAAATCATAATCAGCTTATGCCAGCATGATTTTAAGAGTATTAGATCTTGTCAGACTAAATTAATTTCTTTTTATGAGAACTAGATTCTGGGATGGCAGTGGATGTTATTTACTTAGACTTTGCTAAAACATTCGATACAGTGCCACACAGAAGGTAGCTGTTTAAATTAAGGAATGTTGGCCTGGAACATAGTATTTGTACCTGGACAGAGAACTGGCTAAAATATAGATTACGAAGAGTGGTGGTAACTGGAACATTTTCTAATTGGACCAGTGTTGTTAGAGGAGTTGTGCAGGGGTCTGTACTTGGTTTTTTGCTTTTAATGACACGGGGGAGGGCATTTGTAGTACTGTTTCTATTTTTGTTGATAATACAAAATTGTGCAGAGCTACAGGTTCTATGCAGGATGCTGTCACTTTGCAGAGTGTTTTGACTAAGTTGGAAAACTGGGCACCAATCTGGAAAATGAGGTTTAATGTTGATAAATGCACTTTGGCAAAATTATATAAATGCAAGTTATACACTAAATGGCAGTGTGTTGGGAGTTTCTTTAACTGAGAAGGATCTAAGGGTTTTTGTAGATATGTTGTCTAATTTGTTGCCAATAAAGCAAATAACATACTGCCTTACATAAAAAAGGGCATAAACTCAAGGGATGAAAACATAATTTTGCCTCTGGTAAGGCCTCACCTGGTAGTAGATGACATTAAAGACATATAGCAGGGGACCTTTTTGCCCACTGTGATCACTGCACAAGATGCCACCCCTTCATTCTAGGTGGTTCTTCACACTGAGGGCAGTAAGGTTGGGCTGGCTGATTTTGTTAATGCTTTTAAGAGTGGCTTGTTTATTTCTTGGACAGACATAATATGAAAGGCTATTGTGATACTAAATTCTATAGTTGGTATAGATATCTGTACATATAATTTATGTAAGGGTATGGAGGGATGCTGGGTTTCATTTGGAGGGGTTGAACTTGATGGACTTTGACTTTATCCAATACAGTTTAACTATGTAACTATGGAAATTTACAATACATACCCAATATACATGCCCAAAATAATCCAGACGCCCATTCTAAAATTACATTTCCTCAAATTAATTGCTTACTGCTACATTCTAAACTTTCTTTGGCAGCAATTTCAGTACACATCTAACATTACCAGTACAGTGGCAAGCAGAGGCTGGAGTGGTATAAAGGTAATCTCCACTGGAAATTTGTAATTTGCTGCACAATCTTCTAGTAATAACTGGTCAAATGAACTCTTTAGGGCGCACACCACCATCATAACACAAAAAAGACTTGTAGTTACACAGACGACAAGAAACAGTGGTCCACATGGCCTTGCAAATGAACACAGGAAATCTATTCATAGTCACCAGTAGAGCTTCTCCAATAATAAGTGTTATACAAATCCCCCAGCAAATACCAATGAAAGGGAATCCAGTTTCCCAGGCTGTTAGGTCTGCCAGATATCAATTGTCTATAGTGATGGGCGAATCGCCCGCGATTCGCTTCGCTGAAAAATTAGCGAATTTCTAGAGAAATTCGCGAATCGGTGAAAAATTAGCGAAACGAGTCGCGGGGCGCTTTTGACGCGCGTCGCATCAACTTTGACGTGCGCACGACGCACGACGCACGACTATCTGTCTCTTGCCTCTGATGAAGTCGCTAAATGACTTTGACACCTCACACATAGACTGATATTCCTTTCTGTTGGTCATTTGACCTATGAGCTGAATGTTGTATATATACTAGAGAGCACCACAGCTTCATTGTAATCAACTTGAAAAAGGAAGTTAAATGTTCTGAAAGCTTGCTATGATTATATTAGTTAGCCAATAAAGGAATCACCTTTATACTTTTTACTGGCTAACACGGTACAGCAACTTTACCAAAAAATCAAAGTGGTTTAATCTGTAGTTTGTCTAGTACATTTTGCGCATTTATGGTAGATATCCACCTAATGCTATGCTTTATTATAATTTTTATCATGTAATCAGAAGCTGCGGTTTTGACAGCCTAGTTAACATAGCTAGTAAATGTGTCTAATGATTGTGATACATCAGCTTGATCTTTTATATGTTTTTCTTCTAAGCAGAATTTTTTAAAAGGGCAGAATACGCCGACGTGAGTTAAATACTGGCACTAGGGATTGGGCTGAAAATACTTGCTATTTATTGTTTTAATCATGAAACATCTATAATTTATTATTATAAAATTGTATACAGTACATTTAATATAAAATTTGCGTTTTTCCTTAAGATAAACAGGGAAATTGAATATACTGTACACTTTGGTTGGTTCTTGCAAGGTATATAACTAATTCAACCCCTTCTCATGACCCTTTATTGTTTATTTTGTTTTTAACATTTAACAATACTTATATTCTTAAGTTGCATGAGCAAAAAAAGGTTAAAAACTGTAACTTTTCTCCTATATAGTATTGCCAATATTTGTTCTCTTTTCTTTCAGACAACTACTAAAACACATCCACGTTTTTAGAAGTTCCCCCTCTATCCCTTTCAGAGAACCAGCTTGTTTCCTGGTGAAAAATGCATCATGCAACAAATATTTTTAAGAAATGTTCTCTTAACTTCTAAAACCCTTCTTTTTCCTGTTTGGCAATACAGAAGTGATACACCATTTGTAATTTGTAATTCTGTGTCGAGGATAACCCTATAGATCAGTGGCAGTCAATGGCTGATATAAAAAGCCATTTTGGATTACCATATTTTATGGAACTGCATACAAATAGGACAGACCATATATGAACCAACTGTTAACCAATTATAACTGGCAAGTGTAACTCTGACCCCCATTAATCAATAATACAACATTTTTAGGGCATTTGATAGTCTAAAATGAACCTTCCAAGGCAAATCAAAACACCCAAATATACAGAACCTGGGCTTCCTGAATCACAATATTTCCGTGCAAATGCAACCCTAGTTCTTCTACCTACAATTACTGCACCCTCCACAATTCTGACCAGCTTATTACAAAATACACCCTGGATATACACAATGGCCTCTGCAGATACTGTATGTATTTGTATATGTACCATTTATGGTGACATTTTATACTTTTGACAAAATGAAAAACCCATTAAATAACCCAATAAATAATTAATTAACTCAGAAAATTGGAACGTGAAAGCTGACCAAGCATTAGCAGTACAGCTTGTCACCACAGAGACCTGTTTTGCTAACTTTATTAATGATAGCTTTTACTTAAGAAGAGATTATTGCAACCATTAAAATTACTGTAATGTTATAAGACCCCCTGTGGCTAATTGGCAGCTTGCAACTTTTGGGGGGGAATAAGTCAACGGTGGGCAGGCAGCATAGTCTTCTTCAAGGAAAACAGCAGTTTATTTTTCCACTTTAAACAAACAGTCTCTTACACAGACACAGGGGTGACCATTGTATCATATATACAAACAAATCATAAAACAAAAACCTAGCTCACTGGGTACTACCTTCAAACTTTGCAGCAGTCCCTTAATTGGGCTGGGCCCCTTGTGGACTACCAGCAAACAAAGCATTATTGTGGCTCACCCCTGTACTCACAGGAATCCTTCCTGGTTGTGTTCAGCCTCCAGGCTTCCTCAGTCTCTTCCAGCGCCGGGCCAACCTGGTCAGGCACCCTAGGCAGCCTGGCCGGGCACAAAGTCCACAGGCGCACATGCATGGAAAGTCGAATGTGTGTATGCATGGAAAATGGAATGCACGCATGTGCGGATAAAATGGAATTCGCACTCCAGTGCCGGGCCAACCTGGTCAGGCGCCCTAGGCAGCATGGCCAGGCATAAAACCCACAGGTGCACATGCATGGAAAATCCAATGCGCACATGCGCAAAAATAACATATGCACACACACACTGGCTACAGCTGTGAGCAGGGACCAGACTAGGGGGTAGGAGAAGCAGCGAAAGTACTCAGAAATTAAAGGCTAGAGTGACCTTTTTCCTCCTTATCCTTGTCACTCAACCACACCCCCTTTAATTTTTCTTTTAAAAAATCAGAAATTTGTCCTAGACGTTTATTTTTATTTTATTTTTCAACTGGTAATCTGTGATTGCCTGTAAAACAGCACAGGTAATTTCTGAAGGGTTTCATGTAAGATGCAGAAGAATTTCAAACTGCATTCAAATGAGCAGTCTCAGAAACACCAGCTGCATATTTCATGCTGTAACAGAACAGAGAATTTTGCAAGTCACAGGCTGAATGCTCAATACAATGCTACAGAAATGCATGCAGCAGTTTTTACAATAAGAAGAAAACACTTTTTTACTTACACAAAGGGTTCCTTGTTTTCAGAGAAAGGATTTAGAGGTAATCTTTTAGCTACATTACTGTAACAAATGTAAATAGCTTTGTGCACTGAAATACACATTCACACAAATGGAAGCAAAAAAGAAAATTTACAGCATTGCAAATCTTACATATCTAAATTAGAAACATGCACAGCTTCATACTTAAAAACATTTGTGCATTTTAACCACAACAGAATTTCATAATAACACACCACAGTGCAGTGTCTCCCCACCGGTCTGCCTACCTTGTGTTAGCCACACCCTCCTGACGTGTTTCGCGTTATTGGGCCCGTCATCAGAGGAGGTCAGTCTTACATATCTTTACAAATCTTACATATCTCTAAGTTTTTTAAGAATGTTTAAGTTTTGTTGCAAGTGCATATAAGTGCCTCCATATTTGGTTTACCAAACCATATGTTTTGATACTGTAAATCTCCGATTTTAAACCCCAAATTTAGGGTCCTAGTGTTTATTTGTGAAACATTTTTTCTGAGCACTTTTAAGATTAAGATCTCCAACTTCCACTGCAGTTTGTAAGGCTTAGAGCCAAATGGACAATTTCTTGACACTATGGTATAACACATATAACAGCACAAAATAGAATATCTATCTTCTGTATCTTTTAAATATATTATAACTCTGACTTACATGGTCAATGAGCTCCTTGATTAAGCCATTCCATTGGCCCTTCTCATCTTGGGATCCATATTTTCCATCTTCTACTAGTCGTATGTCATAGTCAAATCCGAGTATTTCAGCTATCTTCTTCAGAAGATCGATGCAAAAGCCCTCAAACCTGTCTTTTCCAAATAAAGGAGTGTCTGACCTCTTGAACATCACATAAGGCTCCTCCTAAAAGCATTAAGAAACATATGGAATCTTTCACATTTTATGTCTACTGCATTTTTAAGTAGTGATTTACTTCTAACCGCTACATACACCAAACTTCAGCAAATAAGCATAATAATTGGAATACAATATCTGAAATATATATAATATATATTAAATGCTGATGTCATATATAAATTATTTTAATTTAGGAAACACATGCTAAATTGCACTGTTAAATTCTTCTTTATAACTGATGGTTTTATAACACCATATCAAACAAGATAGTTTGATAATGAGCTAATTATAAAGGAACAATCATTGCAGTATGAAAGCTTATCTGCCTCTATGTACATTATATATTGCAATAAAAAAAAGCTTTTAAGTCCTCATGCAATGTACACCATCTCCCTTAACAATGCATCTAGCCTTAGACGTAACCATGATACCTCTTTGCTTCTTGATTCAATTTGTTAAACAACATTCTCACAGTATACACAAACAATACACGAGTATATCAATGTCCTGTGACCCATAAAAATCTGTTCACTGTTGTTCTGTAATCTTTTCTACTAAATAAGAAAGTAAATATAACATTTCTCTAACATTCAGCCTCCCAAAGGTATTTGGGAATGTACTGTACAATAGATAATGTATATCAGACATCTTCATTCTTCTTGCTTCTCCGTCAAAGGCAGTGGTTAAATAGACGTTACTGCACAATCATTTTAAGGTCACCTAAACTTAAGGAATAATGTATTTTTATTATATATAACTAAATAAAATATTCAAACTGCTTGTCCGTTAGTGTCTCACTGGGTCCCCTATAATTCCTCTTCCACCGGGGACCCTCAGTTGTCACTGGGCCTGTATCTTCCACAGTTATATATTTGGTTTAAGGAGTCCATTCTCCTAATAGCATGTGAGGAAATGCTGAGAGTTTTACTACAGAGCCTAAGGGCCAGATTGGTGTCTATATTGGCTTTGTGACTATTTTTCCTCTTACAACCACCATCGAAAACAATGGACTCCTTTAAAAAACTTAAAAAAACTCCTTTCCCCAGCTGCCCAGCTGGCACTAGTACTCCCTGAAACTCACTGGATCCCTCCCTCTGTTCTCAGCCACCTGATACAAACAAGTGAAGAGGAATACAGTCAAATAAATAGCACATCAATAATACCACTATGGTTTTGTTTAAAGGACAAGGAAAGTCTAAAATTGAAAAAGTCTGGACATGCTATATTTTGTATACTAAACATAAACATGAACTTACTGCACCTCAAGCCTAATCACACAAAATATTTATGCTTTCAAGGTTGGGCACAGGGAGTTGTCATCTTGCAACTTTGTTATACATCTTTTCCTGACCCTGACCCTGCACGTGCTCAGTGTTGTCTGTGCTGCTTAGGGATCATCATAAATGATAAAAACCGCACAAGTCAAATAATAGCTGCCAGAAGCTAATAAAACAAGACTGATTAATAATCAGAATATGCCGTGTTGTCATGTAATCTAATGTGGATTTTATAGCTTTTGTATTGTTTAATACAAACTTTCTCCAACTCTGCAGAACAAGTGGCTGCAGCAAAATATCGTCCAAATAGAATCCCAGTTTATCTGTTTAAATCTGGCTCCATGATATTTGTACATGCAACTGGAGTTGGAAACAGTAAAGAGGATGTAAAGACAAAAATAAAATCCAATACAAATCTCTACACATTCAGCGACTGCTCTACAGGGAAACAAAGCGGGGGCTCCCCCTGCTGTTCATGAGTATGATTGTTTCTCTACAGAGAATTTAGGGACTGTCTGACAATTCCTATCCACAGAAGTAAATGAAAGGAGAATTACACTGAGTACAGTCAAGTTTCTTATAAAAATGGTAGACATTTTCAAATTAAAGTATATTGGAGATAGGTTTCTTTTTCATTAAAGAAAGTAAAAATGGGATTTTATTTTTTTTACTTTCCTTGTCCTTTAATAAACTGACTAATTCACTGTCCCAAAAGGATATTTTTCTAAAACAGCTGCTTAAAAAGTAGGATAACAAATGTCATGTTTATCTCTTCTCCAAATTTGTGGAAAAAAAAACTGTATAAAATGAGGTTCCTGATATGTGCAGTACAGTGCAAACTGAGTACATAACAACTTTAAGAAGAAGATGACATGAGTAGCTATCAAGTAAATCCTCTTAAAGTGTGCCTAGTATATCAGAAGTTTGGATAAGGGAATGTTTGCTATAATCAAAGCTCTAGTGACCTTGAGAACAAGGTTAGTTCTCAGAGAACAGAGTTAAATTGTAAGCTCCACAGGGCAGGGATATATTGTGTCTGCAGATTCTACATACACATCTGTGTACACAGCAAGTGAGTCTTTTAAAGTGAAGATATTTTTAGCAATGTGTTGGGAAAAAAATGCAGAGGTGCAGTTATTAGTAAGACAACAGCTTTAAAATCCATAAACGCCTATTAATTTTCTGCTGTCACAAAGTAGCAGGATGCACAGTTTAAAAGCAGTGAGCACTAAAATGTTTTAATGAATATTGTGGTTGACAATGTTTTTTCGGGGGGCAATTCATAACTCCTGCAAGCTGTTACTTAGAAATGATTCCTCTATTTATTTTTTTTAAATGGACAGGCATTGGATTCAAAAGCTCCCTCAACTAATCTAAATCGATTCTCCTGCCCTCCATATAGAATATTTTGAGCTCTGTAATTGCTGTTGGAGAGCAGTGTTTGATGATCGGTTATATATCTCTCCATGAAAGTGTTGTTTCAATATTAACAACTGGAATGGGAAAATAAAATAGGAAACCATCCATCTAGATATTCACCCCATTGCTTTTCCCTATGATTAAACGCTACTGCAATCAGCTACAGTATTTTGCCTTTTCCCCCCTATGAAATGATGAATATTTCAATGCCCCCAAACAGAGCATCTTTGACTTGATAAGATGAAAAGATATAATTAGAGCAGATGGCCTGAAGGAACCCAAATCATAGCATCATTTTATATGGCAATAAGATGAGAAATCTATGGGTGTCAATTAAAATATAAATAAATACAGAACTAGCCTTTCCCTGTAGATTGAAAATCACAAAGGATAAAGGAATGACAGAGGTAGATACAGAGCAATGTCATACTAAAAATAACATTGAGGAATATCATGGAGATTAAAAAAAAAAGTGGCATAACCCGGTTTAATGCTTGCTGAAAAGTGGAACACATTTCAATTCAAAAGCTTAAAATCATCTATTTTCTTGTCTAAAAATGTCAGAGATCCGAAACACCACCTTTAACCATCCAACATGTCAAAAACAATTTAAGAAATGCTTTTCTGAATATGACTGCATACAGTAGCTGCAATCTGTCATCAAATATCACAACCTTGACCAAAGGAAATATAAATCAGCATTGATTAATGGGACACAGTGCAAATTTATTTTAAATAAAATACAAGTTGATGTGAAGTGTGTGCACTAGTATTTAGGGTTATAATTTGGCGTTATGTTGTAGTATTGGTAGGAGAATAATGATTCCCAGACAACAGGGTTAAGAGAGGGAAACCTTGGCCAGGTGAGAAAGGTTTAAAGGATTTTAAAGGCATTTTGTAGTATCTCAAGGAACATAATGTTTCAATGTCCCAAATATATTGATAATGAGTTGAGTGCAGAGGTTCTTTTGTATTTGTCTGTATGAATTTTATGGTCTCAGTCTCACTGCACCCCCGCTTAATGGTTTTAAACATTAGGGGTGAGAACCACTTTACCTTGTTATAGTTTATACAGGAGCAGTGGCCAGCTCCATATTGTAGCTTCCACCCTTTCCAGCTACAGTCAGGTGATCCCATTGATGGCTAATAAAAGGACAACCATGTTTGGGAGTTTTAAACTAGAAAGCAGCAAGTACGTTTCAGGTAAAAACTTCAGGTATATATAATGAAACAATAGAATTCTTAAAGAATTAGATGCATGTTCAGTGTAGGACTGACCATCCCAGGGATGACTTTGATGTAGTTGGCAGCTTAAATATATTGTAATATATTAACAATCCCTGTTTTGTCCAAAAGGTAAGGCATTTTTAGTTGCTCAAGGCACAAAATGTCTCTAAAAATTTGGCTAAATGCAAGGGAAAGACATAGTTAAGGTTAAAGCTGAGGGGAAGACGTGTGACAAGATTGGATTTAAAACAGGGTGGTTGTGGGCTTCATATTTTGTGGACAACAGGTAGCTTAGTTTGCATACAGACCAAGTCAAAATGATGGTTTTGCAATGCTTAAATGAACTGTGGTTTTGGACTTGTGTCTATTTTTTTTATATTAATGTATTATCTACTGATGGATTTCAATCTTGGTTTTCAAGATTGAATAGACATTTACAGATTATTGCTGAGCTTTTATTATGATTTTTTTTATGTCTGTGGTCTTGCAACACATTGTCCTTTTCAGTGTCTGGATTTGGTATGATTTGCATTCCCACAGATTGTGTTACAAGCTGTGTACTTCCATCCAAGATGTCATTGGCTGTCTTTGCTGCAAAGAGGTTACCTGACCCGCTCGACAAACAGAAAATATGGGATATTTATTAGAAATAAGCTTAGTAACAAGCAGTTTGAAAATAGTTTGAATGCTTCTAAAGCATTAGAGCAATTTAAAGATTTAAAGGGATCTAAACCCTACTGTAAAGCTGTCCCACTGCCCCCCCAGTTGGCATACAAATCATACAACGTGAAAACTTAAATTATAGATATTAACGTATCTACCAATGAGAATGCTGATTATCTGCACTGTCAGGCATCTTGGTTTTATCTTACATTTAGTGATTATTTACAGATTGCATTATATTATTTGTTCAGTGCTAGGAAAACTGCTTAAAGTTTCCATGAACAAAAAACATTAAAACCAAAGCTACCCAGATTAAATGGGATCCTTATTGGAGGGTTATTTAGCAGTGCTAGGAAAACTACTTAAAATTTCCGAGAACAAAAGACATCAAATGAAAGCTACCCAGATTAGGTGGGATCACGATTATTTAGCTTTTTAATGCAGCTGTGAGCAGGTGCGTTTTGGTGGTCCTTGCTGCCCTTGGATGGCCTCATTCCACCCTCACATTTCTTGTATACTAGCAGAGCCAAAATTCCAATTTAAAAATTGAAATTTACCAGGTGCAGATTTTTTGCTGCCCCTGGTACCTTGCAAGGTCTCCAAATCATGGAAAGAAACACCCCTGGTTGTGAGCCCCGGATTTACTGAGCAATATTGGTATAAGAATACAATCCTGATGTTCCAGCATGCCTTAACCTTGATATATGTTAAAGTAAGCTGGGATTTGTAGTCCAGCAACAACTGGCAAAAAGGATGCACTGGGCAATGCTCACTTATAGCAATACCTGCCAAATACCAATTGTGTTTTTGTTTATAACCATTAACCGGGAATGGCAAAATAATTTTTAATAATTTTTAATAATACGATGATAGGAAGATAAATACTCTAGACATTATTTGTACAACTAGATTTATTTTAAATGTTTTATATGTTTATTAAATATTTAAAGATTTCACTTCTGTGGCTTTTACTTTTCTGTAGTAATTCAGTAAACTATTAATTTCCTTTTTAGCCAAAAAGCCATAAAACAGACTTACCAATACCGTAGTTACTATGAGTGTGCGATTAGTCAATGACTCACTGATGTTTGGTCCCCGACCTTTGGCCACTTCTGTGATATTCAGTCCATCAGAAGGGTTCCATGTTCCAACCTAAGAAATACATGCTGCAAATTAAAATTACATGTATTCATTTAACATTACATTTCACTGCAGCTGAAGCAACATAGAGCTCATTCCCATTTGTTGTTTCATTTTGAAATATTTTTTTAAAATTTTTTTGCCATCATGCTCAGTTGTTAGCAACTTTTGGGTCATTTTCTACTGTTGGTGGACCAAGATAAATTTTACAAACACAAATCAAGTGCCTTTTTAATATAAAAATGTAAATTCAGGCATAGGGGCAAATTCACTAACCTCAGTAGAATCGCTAGCGACCCCTTGGCTGCACTTCGCCAGGGCACTGCTAATTCAATAAAATCCAAAGTTGCGCTCAGGGAGGTGAAAGGTAGTGAAGTTGCGCTAGCATGACTTCGTCAAGCAAAGCAAAGTTATGCTAGTGATGCCTTATTTGCATACAGTGAAAAGTGCAAGTACAATGGAAGTATATGTAGCCACAAATACATTACACTACACAAGCCTGGGAAACCTTCAACAAATAAAATAAAAAACCTTCAATAAAATATAGTTATTTTGCCCTACACATGTGCCCACTGTTTAGTTTAGGTGCCATATGTTGGGAAATGTAGGGGGAAGGAGGGTACCCTAAAAAATTTACGATCTTTTTCAGCCTATCACCCTTAAAAAAGACTCCAGCATTTTTTTGGGACTTAGAAATTTTTTTAACTTGTTTTAAAGAAACTCCTATCTACTCTATTGAACTTCGCCTGGTCTGAGGTGGTAAAGTCAAGTCTGGCACAAGAGGTAACGTTCAGTAAAATCCGCAAGTTAGTGAATTAGCGTAGTTATGTCCCTTCGTCTGAGCGCAACTACACCAAGCATTAGGGTGCAAAGTTGTGCTACAGTCTGCCTACTTCGCTAGCAAAGTTAAGCCAGGGAGTGTTAGTAAATCGGTGAAGTGGCAAAATGACGTCATGCTGGTGTATTTGTGCTAGTGTTTGCCACTTCTTGCTTTAGTGAATTTCCGCCATAGTCTTCTCTCTGATATACAGTATTGCTGCTGTATAAGATCTGCACCACATGTTGCATTAAAACCCTAGGGATGACCCTTACAATTCCCTAACTGTCTCCACATGATGTGCATTGTGCTAACTCTGGTACTGAACTTGATTTGTGAGTTAAC
>CM044434.1:73679720-73691186 GCA_024363595.1 Xenopus borealis | reverse complement strand
TCCTTGTACCTTATAAATGATTCAGCTGTCCCAGCTAACTTGAAAGCCCATACTGTTTTTAGCTGGACATTAAATCAAATCAAATATATCCAAAATCAGTGTCAGTCAATTCCTTACAGACATCGGCTAACTGGCCCTTGCATTGTTTGTGACACGGATTGAGGCTGTAAAAGTTCTACATTGTTCACACTTGCAATACCGTGTATTGTTCACACCTGTAAGGTCCTGTATTGTTGACACCTAAAACCTTTCATTGAGTAATGGAGTACACATTGCGTGCCATACTATGCCTGCCCTACTCTGCCTGTGTGTGTGTGCCATACTCTGCCTACTCTGCTTGTGGGAGGTGAACTCAGGGTTGAGTTGTTAGTATTTTGAAATATTTATTAAGGGGTCCCCAATAATGTGCAGGGGGTTGCCGTGCTATCCACAGGGGATAAAGACATCTGAATAAAGATGTCTGCACTGCTTACTACCATGTTACTCAGCAATAATAACTCAAACTCCTACTTAATAGAGAACAAAGATTTAGAAACCCTAAGAATTATCTAATACTTTATAAGCAATTATATAACAAAAGACTTGCTGAATGTTGCAGTTCTATAAAGAATAAAATGTATGACCAAATGAAAGCCTACACATTATGTTTAATTAAATCTATTGATTATCCAGCATTTTAACAGCACTAGTATCTCAAAAGTGATGTATTAATCAATTGAGATAACATCTCAGAGATTGTTCCTTACCATTTGCTTTTGTGGATTCCTCTACAAGGCAACTTAAACAGCAAAATGCTGAGTAAACCTATGCTGTCTACACCATAAGTTGAAGAAATGTGTTAGTGAAAGACTCTTTGTTTTTTTTAGTGGCATATTTTATACTATTATATACTTTATGCTTTATGATACAAACAAAGTTTTCATTAGCTTTGTCAGTATTCTCCAAAGTATAAGGGGTTAAAGATGAAAATGCAATAGTGAGTTATGATGCCCTGATAATTCCTAATAATCCTAGTGATGGAAAAAGAAAGCCATGCCTAGATAGTGGTTGGAGAAAATATTGGTTCTCCTGGAAAAACTTGTGTCCTTATATGCACCACTTTAGCAGTTACATAACTTTGGGGGTCCAGTCACAACTGCAAATGCCTACACTCTAAGCTGGCTTTGTAAATGAGCGAGTAGGACTCTTTATACACCTGTCTAATAAATACTCATACGCTATAGAATATTCCATAATATATGGCTAATGTATCACCTCCTCCTAGATATAATATTGTGACTTCTAATATCCTTAGTGTATATTTCACAGAAGAGTTTGCACTATCCCTTATATAAAAAGTTACAAACTGTTCTAAGCAGAAATGTTCATCTGAAACAAAAACTCCTTTTGTTCTATATCTTTACCACAGCATCAGAGGAATTTTTAGCTGCAAGTCATCTGATGTAATTTATCTCCTATGGTGTTGGAAAAGTCCCAGCAGAAGACTATGTGCAGGAGAAACAGGGCAACCAGAGAGCAACAGCTAAATTGACAAAGATTCAATATAAACAGCTGACAAACTAATGCACAATAGAGGCCGTATTTCTTTTAACACAAAGTACATGGGTTAAAGTGTCAGAAAATGTTTAAATGTAAACTGGAGAGCATAAATTATTAGAATTGTATTTGCACTTCTATCCCCTAATTAAATCATATAGTACCATTTACATTATGTAGAAGGGTCGAATTCGAGGGATAAAAAACCCTCAAATTCGACCATGGGAATAACTGGGAATACTGTGGGAAGTAATTTTACTGCAATTCGATTGTTTGAACGATCAAATAGGAAATATTCGATCGATGAAACCGTTTGAATCGATCAATTCGAACGATTTTAACCATTCGATTGAATATTTTTATTCGATAAAAAATAATGAAACCCAATTCGGTAGTTTTCATCTGGCGAACTAGGCAGTCGAATAAAAATTTAATGGGGAAGTACTATTCGATTTTCATTCAAATCATTTGAATCATTCAATTCAATCGAATTTTCAAAATTCACTTTTCGAAGTGGTCTAAAAAAACATTTGAAAACTTGAATTTGAATCTTTTTGAAAATTCGATCGAACTTCGAATCCTTCTTGTGAATTTAGTAAATGCAATACAGCAAACATTCCTACTACTGGGAGAAAAGTGAAGAATGGCCACAGTTCCTCTTTACTTCCCCATCTGCCAAATGTCCATGTAGTGATCAACATGGTGCATCAGCAGATGAAATTCTAAAACCTGCTCAATAATCTCATATCCAAAGTGACTGTAGATATTTGTTGGAATCTTTGATCATTATTCAAATGTACTGAAAACTATATAAGTTTGGTGTAATTTTATAGGTATGAGTATGGTCAGTCAATGAGACACTGCAGATGACAGTTTTACCAACACACATACACTGAAAGTTCAAGATCGCCAGTTCCTTACTCTTTCGACAATGGCACAATTCCAAGTGTTTTGGTGCCTATGGTTTTGTAACTTGTTGGACTTGGGGGAAACACTTCAAATTGCTAATCAATTCATTTGAAAGAGCCTAGTGCACTTTAAAGGGATTCTGTCATGATTAATATGATGCATTTTTTATTTCTAAATTACACTGTAAATAATCCACTCTACAACATAAAATGTAATTCCCTAACCAGAAAGTGTACCTTTTTTTTAAGTTGTAATATTGGTGTGTAGGCAGTCATCTCAGGTAATTTTGCCTGGTCATGTGCTTTCAGAATGAGCCATCCTTTTAGGGTAAGGCCACACGGGCAGACTCGGGGGGATTCAGTCGTCTGTCGACTAATCACCTATTCAACAATCTCCCCAAACTGCTTGAATGTAAAGTCTCTAGCGGTATGGCACTTCTGGCGCTTGGTTTTCTGAAGTTTGTCTGAAGTTTCCTTGTGAGGCTACTTTGGGCAACTGGAAAATGAAGTGCTGCGAGTGCAATGCCACTAGTGACTTTTCATTCTAGCTGGCAGTATGGCACAAGAGGGCAGTTCGGGGAGATTGTCACCCAGAAGAAGAGGCAATTAGTCGCCAGGCATAATCTCTGCATTATACCTGTATTGAATCACATTGGGGTATCATGTGTTGCCATTTGTAATTTTTTCCTTGTATTATTTTCCCTCCATCACCATTTAAAGTTGATTTATTGAATCAGTGGTAGGACTATACTATTGTAGAGGATAACAAAAGGAACAATTTATGATGGTTGTACTGCACTTGACTGTTAATTTTGCACTTTATATTTTATTTAGATTATAATTGGCATTATACATCTTCACAAATGTGTTTTACTTTACCAGGAGCAAGCAGTTAGACTCTGTCTCTGGCATAAAAAAGACATTTCACTATTCAGAATGGCCTTTCCTTATTGGTCAGAATAGAAACCATGATTTATGATGCTACAAACAAGAAGGGTATCAATGACAGCTACCCTAATATGGTGAGGACTTTAGGGATGTCTTCTGCAGAAGGCTTAGCCATGCATGCAAAATCAGGAAAAAAGCTGCCTCTCTATTTTTTTGTCCCTACAGATACAATACATTTCATTAAAGGCTGGCAGCATCACGCAAATCAATCTTAGCTGACTTCTTGCCTCAATGCCGGAGGAAGAATCCAGTAGACAGGGAGCATCATGGGAGATCATACTCTTCAGGGTAATAGACTGCTCTGTCATGAGCATTCAATAAATCAGGCATCTAGATTCTAGACTACTTCTATTGTTTTATCAATTTCATATTTCGTTTAGAAAAAAAATGCTTGCTTACATACACAAACACGGATATATATACAGAGAGAGATAGACAGTAAAAGAAAGAAAACAATGGGATCATGTAAAATATTTTATTCTGATAATTTTTGCTGTTTGAATACCGGATACCTGGGGGCAGATTTACTAAATTCACATGAAGGATTCGAAGTTCGATCGAATTTTCAAAAAGATTTGAATTCGAATTTTCTAATGTTTTTGAAGACTACTTCGACCAGTGAATTTTGAAAATTCGATCGAATCGAATGATTCAAATAATTTGAATAAAAATCTATTTGACTATTTGATAGTCAAATTACTTCCCTTTTAAATTTTTATTCGACTGCCTAGTTCACCAGATCAAAGCTACCGAATTGGGTTGCATCATTTTTGATTGAATGAAAAATCGATCGAATGGATAAAATCGTGTGAATAATTCGATTTGAACGATTTGACCAATCGAATAGCGGTAAAATCCTTGTAATTCGATATTCGAATTCGAAGGATTTTCATTCCTCAACAATTCCCAACTATTCCCATGGTTGAGTTTGAGGGTTTTTTAACCCTCGAATTTGACCCTTAGTAAATCTGTCCCTGGTGTGTACATAACATATTCACAGGGCTGGTTCCTGAACTGAGTTAGAGGAAGGCATATACTTACAGGTGTTTAAGATATTTTTGGTTACTGAAAAAAACCCTAAGGACCATTTTTTATAAATATTTAATGGTTCTGCAAATAAGCAGTTTATTATGTGTTTCTCTCTTCCTATAGTATTAGTGCCTTTAAAAAGCAAAACATCTTGTTTATGAGTGTTTATCATCCATCTGTTTTTCCTTAATTAACAGATTGTAAAGAAGGAGGCTATAGCATATAAATTTCGCAAAATATTTATTTACTGCATATTTATATTTATTCAAACAAGCTAGAACTGGCTTGCCATGATAGCTATTTTGCATTGATTTCAAGTAATGAGTACTGTTAGCAGTCATAATTGCTCTATTTCATTCTGTTGAAAGTGTTGACAAGCTTTATGACGGCTCCCACAAATATGTACAAAGTATATAGGGCAGACACGTCCTGTGTCTTTAACAACATCAAATTGTGTCAGATTGCACTAAGGATTTACCATGTTGTTTATATTGTAAATGCACTGGGCAGGAACAAAGTGCTTCTACATCAATGTTTAACACAGAGTTTCCTGCATGAATTGATTTTATCTTTTCAGACTTTTTGCATGTATACTACACTTTATTAGATCATTTTTCCCGTCCATTCTTGTATTCTTCCTTTCCACATTTTAATGGATCTATCTTTCTGCTATACTCTGATAAATGGTTATCATTATATATATTTAGGTGGTTGTCATTTTGTTTGCCCTGTACAAGAGCAGCTGCACAATTAGTTACTGTACTATACAAAAACATATTTTAAGTGCCTCCTGTCCTTGAAACTTGGGAACAAAGATTAATTTTGCACATATATTTACTGCAATTGTACAATACCTAATCCTTCTGCTAATACCGTACCTCCTCCCACAGGTTTAACTTCCCTTCACAGAAGGTTGCTCTCTGGGGGGAAATGGAAGTCCTTTGTTTTATTTTCTTCTTGACAGAAGGTAGCACTTTTCTCTCAGTAGTGCTCCTCTTCTCCATGCATTTAATCAGATCACTACACACATTTTTAACATCACCTCCACCCAGACGCACCATGGACAAAAGCACCATGGACAAGCTTATTAGGTTTTTAAACTCAGGTCTTTGTGATAATCAGTCAACAGTTTCTTTTATTGAGCTGCAGGAGGCTTTTGGCAATCACTGCTTCTAATAATCCAAATAATAATTAGCTGCACAGTCTACCCTCCAAATTTCCAGTAATCCTGCTATCAAGGGCTTAGATAAAATAGATAAGACCTTCCTCCTCACCATCATTGTATCCTGAGGAGGAGTTCCTGTCCCAACCTCATTCTCCAATGAACAGTATGAGCTCCTAGTTCTATGTACTTATATTGCTTCCAATCTGCCTTATGATGTATTCTTTCCTACTGTTTGCCCAAACAGTTACTCTAACAAACAAGAGAAAGTTATGCGCACCACTAATTTTTAAAACCATTAGCCAGGGGTGCAATGAGGCTGTAACCCCAAAATACATATAGACAAATAAAAGAGATCCTCTGCACTCAACCCATTATCAATATAATCAAGACATTGATATATATCTCATATACAGATAATGGGTTGAGTGCAGAGGACCTTTTTGAAAATGGCCAGTTACTCTAATTTGCTTCTTCATCTGGGCCTTATGTTATATTTAATTTGGTCACTTCATATATTGTTTCTAATTGTCATCAAACCACTAATATGAATTGTCAGTATTTCTCAGATCATATCAGCTATTTGATCCCTGTGGTATTTCCTGACAAAACCTGATAACCTAGTAACCCTACTGGGGAACCACACAGAGAAGCAAATCACCTTTACACTGACAGAAAAATATCTGCATTGTATAGTAATCACAATCCTTTTAATAATGTGGAATGGTATTTGCATTCTTTGTAAAGGTACACATATGAATGAAGCAGCGCCATTTTGCTCCTGTGCTGGCCACAGTGCTCAAAGCGAGCATATTGTGAGAAAGAATGGCTGGACCATGGATGACTTTGAAATAATGGCCATCTTGAATATATTTCAATATATGGACACATAATCCCTGTTTTGTTTAAAGGGGATGGAATCTCTTTAGTAGTTTAAGGCAGAAAATGTCTGAATGTCCTTAATATTGTGAGCCCATATTGACTCAAACCACATCTTTGCTGGTGTTTGCTAGACTCTGTGTAGTTTGCCATGTTTTCAATGTTAACTACTTCCCTAGAGATTTACACATTCATCTATCCAAATAAATAGTTGTTTATGACCTCAATATATACCTAAAAAGTGTTTTATTGTGACAGATGAGCATTTCGATTCAACCTAATGAATAATGGTTTATGTCTAACACATATGTTCGCAATATATTTTATCACAAATGGCTTCATCCAAATTAATAGTGCTTTATGACACAATGATATCCAATGTTTCCCTACATTTCATAACCACAGCCATGGTAATAATTTGTGCTTGATTTAATACAATATGATCAGGACTGAATGGTCATCTATTATGGTTAAATATGCAAGCCATTAAATTAATTGTCAGTGTTGTTTTAAAACAACATTTTTAAAAGCTTAACTTAAAGTAGCAAATGTATTCATTACAAAAAGCATCATCTCTGGTCTGTACCAAATGATTAGCTGCAGAATATACTGTTCAATCAAAATTTCTTGTGCACACCAGATTACAAGAAGAACACTAGATAAATTCATGGTTTATTTTATCAATTAAATCATAACGCTTTTGTGCAATAAAATATATAAGAACCCATCTTGTCATATGTGGAGCACAAACAATTTTTATTTTACTGGTTTTGCAGTGTAAAGTCTTCTGAAAACAGAAGGCATTTGAATGCATTATACTACACCTAGCACTAACTTCATACCAAAAATAAGATTTTAACTCTCACATAAGGCATTATGGGAAGAGGCATTTATGGCACAGATACAGACTAATAGTTCAGAGCCATATATATTAGATACAGAATATGGCTTCTGAGTACTGTAAGTACTGTATGTAGTTTAGAGCCAAAGGTATTAGAGATAGGTATTAGATATAGAACATGGCTTCTGAGTAAGTAGGACTTGGAGAGAAGTGAAGCAGACCACCAACCAGACAAACCAACTTAGCTAGGGTGAGACGGGCTAAAAAGAGCCAAAAAACTTAGAATATCTTAGAATCTTAGAATAACTTAGAATATCATTGTTCTGTATCAGAAGGCTTAACACTGCAGGTCTTGCACTGTAAAGGTTTTTTTTGGCTTCTTTAAGCCTGTCTTGATCTCACCCTAATCAGCATGGTTTCTCTGATTTTACTGGTTGGAACTCTAGAAAGTTATAGGTGCATGGCTTGTGATCCGGATCAGAATAAACATCTAGGGGTAGATTTACTAAGGGTCGAATTTTTTTCGATCGAAAATTCAAAATCGTTCAATTGCATCATTTGCATTGAATGATTCAAACAATTTTCCCCCAAAAAATAAGATTTTCCAGAAATTTTTTTAAAGGGCCAGTACTTCGAAATTCGAAAATTAAAATTTTTGAATTTTTTTAAATTCAAATCGAATTTTAGTCTATTCAATAGTCGAAGTAGCCCAAAATGTATTAAAAATTCAAATTTTATTTGAATTTCAATTCAACCCTTAGTAAATCTGCCCCCTAGTGTGTGGATAATGCTGTTTGTATTTCAAATGTGGTTCACCCATCACATATAGATCTGAGGTTTATCCAATGGTTTTATTTGCATGGTAGGGTGAGTTGTTTTGTATATGAACCAAAGTAAATTTCACTTTGAGCTCTGGATATATTGGGGCAAATTTACTATTATTCCTCGACCAAATTCGATATTCGATTAGCGTTCAATCAACGAATGCTAATCGAATAGTTTTATGGTAACTTTTATTTGATATTCGATCATTCGATGATCGAATAAAAATTTATTCGATCAGTCGAATAATTTATTCGATCAGATGAATAAATCATTCGATCATTCAAATAATTCGTACGATTCAAACGATCGAAGACTTCGATCGTTCAAATCCTATTCGATCAGGACTTAGACTCAGAAGCCTATGGGAGGGTTCCCATAGGCTTCTATTGCAGTTCGGTAGGTCCAATCTGGTGAAGCAGGCAGTCGAATATTTTAAAAATTTTATTCTATTCGCTGATCGAATGATCGAATATTCGATCTTTCTCATCTATTTGGTCATTCACTATTCAATGATCGAATATGCCTAATTTGCATATTTGACCAATCGAATAGATCCTACGATCAAATATTCCATCGAATTCGATCAAATTCGATTTTATTCACATGAATACATGTGAATTTTGTAAATCGGCCCCTTACAGTACACCCAGGCTATTAAGGATGCTTGGTTAGTTTAATTCCAAATAATTCTAAACAGAGTTGTTAGAATTACTACAGTATTTGTTAGATTAAGAAAAGAATAGAGGTAACTATATAAAATAAAATCCAATTTTATTCATTCTCTAGTCATTACTACATCAAGAAAGAGAATGATATCCAGTTCATGGTTTGCCTTTGAAAATACTTATTACAAAAATTAAGTGTTAGTACCACACTTTGGACAACTACATAGCAGTAGAACAAACATATTGCACATAATACATACAGTATGTTTTTAAACTAAAAAGCAAATGAACTTTGATTTGCCAAGTCAAATGTTATCATATGAACCTTAAATATTTTGTAATAATCAGCATCTTAACGTGCTCTTTTATGTGGAACACCTACTTTTTATATTTTATCTTTTAATATAATAGATACAGGTACCTTTTCCAGGCCATCTTCCTTCAAGCTGATGATATCCAGATCAAAATCTGTTCTAAGTCCACTGGTTTTATTAAAAACGATTCGTCCGGTCAGCCCTTCCCACTGGGCCTGCATATAAAAGTAGGGCATTATTGAAAATGACCAAGACTCATAAATCATCACTTTCTACACTAGTACAATGCTTCTTTTTAATTACTTTTTCCATGGTAATTTATTTTCTCTTTCAAACATACAGATCCCAAAAGGCATTGTTAATTAATAATCACCTCATCATTGCATGTTTTGTGATTTTTGCCTTGTAATTTCAATACATTCTAATGTATAACTTGCAGTTATAACAATAGCAAACAGTTATCTTAATATCTGACATTGTAGATTGTAGATTGGGCCACAATTACTATCTACAATTACTATCACTCAGCCCACATAGTGGTTGCATAGGTTCAAGAAGGGATGTATTTTATCCCACAGCTGAATAAGATTCTCTGCATATTATATGCATACCATATATATTGAATGTGTAAAAAAATGAAAACACAATTAATCACCTCATGCTTTAATTGATTAATATATAACTGTCATTGATTTAACTAGGTCATGTAGGAGAAGTAAAAAAACAAATTCACAACTTAATCAATCAAGCGAGAATCTAGACTTCATTTGGGAGTAATTAGAAAATGAAATTCTCAAACTGGAATGGGGTGATATTAAGAAATATGCGTTTTAAAAAAAACATGTTTTCCCCTGACACCTATCTTCAAAAACAGTTACCCCCAACCAAATGTGCGAGCCTGCATTCAGGTTGGGATAAAGGTGATTTTTTTTACACCAGCACTAGCGAGCTCGCACCGGGAGGGAGCTCCCGGTGCGAGCCACCATGACAGTCTCTGCGCATGCGCATTTGCGCGCCTGACGTCACGCTAGTGCTGGCGTAACTGGGGGTAACTGTTTTTGACGATAGGTGCCCTTTAAACTACTGCTTAATATTAAATCAATAAATACATGAATTAGACATTTTTAAACCATATTTCATTTTCCGTGAGTGACCAAAGGAATATGGAAATTGCAAGTTTTTCCTGTAATTTCTCCATAGTGGGAGATGTATGCTCCAGAGAATATGTCACTATACAGGAAATATGTTTTCTCTATTCAGAGAATCTTGTGGCTGGGAACTGGAAGCTTTGACTGTTTGGAAAGGAATGGGTGGGCATCTCTGCTGGTGCAACAAATACAGATATATTAGAGCAGACTGTTCACAGGAAGGTTGTCCTGTGTAAATATATATATAATGCTGATCAGACTGTTAAGAAGGTATCTCCGAGTAGGAAAGTGACCTGTCTTTGTAAGGAACTTTCAGAGGTATTAGGAAGGGGGGTGTCAGAAGTAGAGGAAGCACCTGGCAGATTAATACTGACTGTGAAATGTATAGTAAAGCCAGACCAACCTTTCTTATATAAATAGATAGATAGATAGATAGATAAAAGTATTTGGTTTCAAAAGGACTTCAGGGACCAACTTTTAATCCATGAAGAGGTCGACTAATTTTTCCAAGGTAATAATGAATGAAACCATTGTCTCTGAAGAGAAGAAAAATAAATATTGTTTATGTGTAAAATATACATCATAAGTCATCTCATTGCTCATAGAAACACGGATTAAATGTTGTGGTTGCTCTAATAAAACAACTGAATTCACTCTTATTAAAAGTGTTAGTTGATAATGATGTAACTGGCAAGCACACCATGCAACCAATAACAGAGATGAACAAATCTGATTGTAGGGACCCTAAGATTTGAGCATGTTTCCTCAGGCAGTTCCAGAACAAGAAATATTCAAAGCATAACAAGTGTTGATGTGTGGAATCTCTTACCACAATAGAGACGTGGCCCAGGTGCTCCTGCCCCAGGCCCTCAGCTCAAGGGAGCTGACAATCCGTATATGTAGCACAACTAGTTGGTGCAAGGCGCACTGGAAATCCACGCATGGATCCGACCAGGGCCGCCATCAGGGGTCCACAGGGGGGACAGTTGTCCCGGGCCCGCAGGGTTTTGTGTGTAAGGGGGGGCCCGGTCACGCTTTCACTTACTTGATTAGCCGGGCCCCCTCCTTTCAGCGTGATGTCATTTTACACCACAGAGCAGCTCCGTGCACGGAGATTTTCTACTATTTAGATTATCTCTACCCTCATTGGTCCTTAAGAATCAGTCACTGTAAATCTGCATTGGGATTGGATCCCCTTATCCAATCCCTGT
>CM044434.1:73632133-73642551 GCA_024363595.1 Xenopus borealis | reverse complement strand
AGTTTGGTGCAAATGAATATGAATTGTTAGATCTGAATTAATGTTATCTTGTATGCTCTGCTGGAGCACGGACTCATGTCAATGATGCACAATTTCTGTAAAGCGATATGAAGTATAATAACAGGAATAATTTAAATGATAAAATCACCATTAGCTCTTTATGGTTCTGAGCGTTAATGTTTTCCTGATGGTTGTATACTATTGATATAGACCTATTTTACTTTCTATCCCCAGGAAATAAGTAGCTTTGTAGCATTATCATAGAGTACCTGTGCTGTCGTCATACACAACTGTAGCTGACCTCCATTTGAGGAACTGAACCAAGTCCAGTATAGCGTGGCTGAGAGAAGCATAGTCTGGGTACAGGTTAACATAGAATGAGTCCCTGTTATCTAGTGGGTGGTGCTTCCATCGGACTTGGATGTGTGGTACTTCCAGTGCGTTGCAGATAGACTGAACTGCGTTTGATGAAGAACTATGAGATGGGCCAAAGATGGCAACTACTCCAAGAGCGAGCTGGTCACAGGCTGAAAAATAGATGTACCATAATGCAGTTGTATTTAACCATTCAGACAGTTCAGATTATTTCAAAGAATTTACCATGCTCATGTAATTACATAGAGTTGTCTGACTCTCTCATACTGAATGTGTACAATTGTGGCCACAGTTCAATTTGATCAAATTCATCTTTAAAATGATGATTTAATAAGACCAACTATGCAAACTTTATATGCCATTAGCCTAGGAATGGTTTACATACCCAGCACCATACACCACTGTGCATGCACGTCCGGTGCCGCACGTCAAGACATTTTTATTTTCAAATTAGATTGGGAGAGGGGGGGGTCTGGTCCGGCAGGGGCCCATGAGGATCAAGGCCCACTGGGTTTTTCCCCAGTGTCCCACCGGGCCAGTGCAATGCTGCCAGCAGAATTAAAAAGCATTTCAATGCAAGTACCTTTTAACAGTCTGTGGTGAGGATGTGCAAATTTTGTTGTTGTGTTTTGCAGTGGAAATGACGGCCATAGACTTCAATGGGAGAAAAAAAAGTCCATAGACTTTAATTCATTTTGGCAAATTTTCGCCGGCAGCAAATTTTGGTGAAACTGGACAGATTTGCCCATCCCTGTTCTGTGGTTGTGGTCTTCAATTAGCATATAATTGTAGTTTTGTTCCTTAAATAATGATAAACTACAGAGCAGATGCTTGCAAGACAGCATACTTTCTGCATGCACTTTGAACATAGTACTTTCAATATGTCGTCCTGATATCAGTTAGCTGTATCAAATCCATATATATGTATTACAATGTATAGAACTGTTGCATACTGTACTTTTAGGGGGTTATTTATCAAATGTCGAATTTTAAAGTAATGTGATTTTTTAAAAAAAACTCTATTAAATCTGATTTTATTCACAATTGGAATAGTTTTTACTTATGCAAAAATGTGAATGTCTGAAATTCGATCATATAGTCCTGAGACTCCTGACCCAAAAAATCAAATTGAATTTGAATTGAGTGTTCTTTCGAAAAAAAAACCTTGACTTTTGCACTTCAAAATATTTTTGACAAGTAATATTTTTTTGTCTATGGGGCATCATTTTCAAAGTGAAACTTGACAAAAATGTGGGTCATCACTGCATGGACTTCTACATGATCTCAACAGGTTGTAGGTGGAGAATTAGAACTGTTTCCAGGGTCGAGGTGTGATAAATCTCACCCTTAGGAGCACATTTACTAAAGGTTAAAGTGAATATTCAAATGAAATTACAATTTCAAAGATTAGAATTTTGAAGTAATTTTGAAGTAATTTTGGGCTACTTTGACTATCAAATAGGCTAAAATTCAATTTGAAAAAATTAAAAAATTCGACAACCCAATTTTCCAAAGTACTGGCCCTTTCACATCCTATGAGGGACCTCCTAGAACCCTTCCTGAATTTTTTTCTAAATCCTAGGAATTCAAAGGATTTTGCGCAAAATCGTTTGATTCGAACAATGCGATCGAACGATTCAACCGATTTTTATTTGATCAAAAACAGACCTATTTGATCTAAATACTGTAGGCTATTTTCAATCAAAAAGCCTTTTAAAAAATTTTTTAAGTTTTTTAACTTCAAAATTCGACCATTAGTAAATCTGCCCCCTCTGTATGTTTTCTAAAAATGGATGTTGCACTAACCTTTACGATTTGCTTCAAAACTGTCGTACAGATTAATTCTCTGAATATCATAGGTTAATGTTGTATTTGGCAACAATGTTCGGTTTCTGTTGATAACACTTGCTGAAAACTTAAAGGCTTGCTCTTCTGCACTTACAAGTTGCCCAGTGGGTCCTTCCAGATGCTCAAAGATGCCCCCTGCAGGAACAAACGTGCCATTAGCAAATATAAATCTGTGATACACTTTCTTTTGTAATAATATTTTCTGTTAATTCAGTGTGGCAAAAAGATTCTTATCTGCAAAATAAATGAATGGATTTACTGAGAGCTCAAGGTATGAAAACAAAAAAATTACTAGAAGGAAATAAATACAGCACATGAAAAAACACATTCTTAAACTATAAATATCAAATACTTAGTGGATTTAAATAAATTAGGATTGTTAAGGATTAAGAGTAAAACAAATAGGATAGAAACAAGAAACCCAAATAAAACAAATCCTTATATAAATCCTTATGTATACACTATCTTAGTAATGGCTGTCTTCTTGCAACTAAATCTACAACAAGTTATATCAAACATGGTAGTATGAGTTGTGTTGGCCTTAAAAATCTACCCTATCAATGTAATGATATATAACAAAGAAACCAGAATTATAAAAGACATTGATAAAATTATTACATTTTAGAAATAATTATGAGGTATGAGTTCTGTTAAACTGGTAATTTGTTATCCATAAAGCTCCAAATTACAGGAAGGCCATTTCCCATAGACTCCATTATAATTATAAACTGAAATTTTTAAAATGGTGTCCTTTATCTCTATAATAATAAATTAGTACCTTGTACTTGATCCCAACTAAGATACAATTCATCCTTATTGGAGGCAAACCAGCATTCTGGATAACATTCCCATTCCTGCATAGGATTTGCAATAAAAAAATAAATGTTCTTTAATGTTGATCCTTCTTATCAAGACATATTGTTTCTTTACACAAATGTTTCGGAGCAGTATGAGTTATGGGAATATACATTTTTGTATATCTTCTACAAGTTTTTAGCCTTCTAACTAAAGCTATGCTTGGAATTATAATTGAGTAGCAACAGCTGAAAAACACCTACAGGGTTGACTGGCTTGTCAAATAAACATTGATTAACATGTACTTGCTATGTTTTTAAGGTTATTATGCATTGGTTTTCCCTATGGGTATAACCCAGCTCCAAAAAGTCTTAAACTGCAGGTGATAAGAATCCATCAAGCCCACAGATCTGATGAGAATAAATTCAAAGAAAAATAAAAGATAAGTATTCTGTAACACTTGGCATGTTTTAATCATTATAAATGTAATAATGACTCAATTTTTTAGTCCCTGTTAAGAAAGATGATATGACTATAAGTTATTTTCATCTCTAAAAGTGCTTTCATTTTATATTTATTTAATTAAATTATATTTGGTTCCAATGTTTGAATACTAAATTTTTTGTGGGTGACGTACAGCTCTGCTTATTTTCTAAATAAGGCCTAAATACTATCATAATCTACTAGTCAGTTGCCAGAGAGGAGTCACGGGAGTAACACCTTAGTATACATTTTGCAATGTGGGTATAGTAGCAACATATTGTTAAATTTTCAATACTTCTGTTGCAATGTTAAAAAAAAAAAAATTGTTGATTTTTATGCTAGCCTAAAAGAAAAGTAAACAATAGTTGATTAGACAATCTTATCAATAAACTGAGTTCAGCTGCAAACATCTGTGTATATTACAAATTATTAAAGAAATTGTCTAAATACATAGCTAGGCCATACTTATGGAGCTCACTTCCTCTGTTGTCTTGAACCTTACTATTAAATTATTTTTTAAAAAGATATAGTCGTTAAGATTTTTGAAAGATATCATCCTATGAGCAGTAGCAGCCACATGGATTAAATCTGAGTTGATTTCTTTTCCTACATGAAAAAGTTCTTAAGCCATAGCTACTGTTAATAAGCTAATAAATGGTCCATAACACTTCCCACTGTATACCGAATCTGGAAGATTTAGTCCATCTGGAATCTTTGTCAATTAGACATGAGAAAATGAACACAACAATTAAAGAAATATGTCCCCAATGAGAAAAATAAATAGAGGCAATCAAAATAAAGCAGTCTTTAAATGAAGCAAGCTATAGCCATATGGTAGATCCTCTGTTCACTGTGCTCTTCTGAGGAATTGTAATTAATAATAATAATAATAATAATAATAACTAATATATTATTTCCTTTTGAGATCATGTCAAGAAAATACTAAGGGGCAAATTTACTATAATTCCCCATAATTAGCTCGACCAAATTCGATATTCGATCGTCGAATGCTAATCGAATAGTTTTAGGCTACCTTTTATTTGATATTCGATCATTGGACGATCGAATTAAAATTTATTCGATCATTCAAATAAATCATTCGATCATTCAAATAATTCGTACGATTCGAACGATCGAAGACTTTGCATCTCAAAGGAACATGCACTTTATATCTGCCTTCAGTAGCCTTCAGTAGTAATATAAGTTTGGCTGCACCTTGCATATCTTAGTACGTCTTCCTTTTGCAAGACAAATGCCTAGCAAGGCATGGCATGCAAGAGAACCCTCATGTTTTAACCATGTGCCCACCAGTATGGTATTCAACAGCAACACTTTTCCTCTGACAGGAACAGTAGTTATTGAGTGCACCTCATGATCATATGGGATCATCTGAGATATGAGAGTATATCCAAAAAATGATCCCTAATGATATATGCAGTGTCATTTAATGGCTTATTATAGAGGCTGACTGCTAATGGTTCCCCCATAACAGTTTTCCATAAAAGGATAATGGTATCAGCCTAAGAATAATTTTTATTAATTAGAACATGCAATTGGTTTCCACCTAATTTTCACAAATCATTCTTAGCATACAAAAATAAAAACAGTAACTGTGCCTAAACACATAGGGGCACATTTACTAAGGGTCGAATAAAAAATTCTAATTTAAAAATTCTAATTTCAAAGTAATTTTTGGCTACTTCGACTATCAAATAGCCCAAAACTCGATTTGAAAATTTGATTTTTGAAGTACTGTCTCTTTAAACAAATTCAAATTTGACACTTCACCACCTTAAACCCTCAAATTGCTATTGTAGCCTAGGGGGACCTTGAAGTCTGGAACCTTTAAGGAGTGTTTTTGAAATTCAAAGGATTTTTTCCAAAATTGTTGGAATATTTTAATTCGAAAAATGCATTCAAATGATTCAAACAATTTTCAATCGATTGAAAACAGACCTATTCAATCCATTTTTGATCAAAAATGCCCTTAAAAAAATTTGATGGTCGAATTTAAAAATTTTTTAATTCGAAATTTGACCCTTAGTAATTCTGCCCCCTAGCTAATTGATGGGTGAATCTGATCCCTATTGCTTTGCCAAAAACTTGCTAAAACAGAAAAAATTTGGCTAAAGCATTAAAGTCAATAAGCGCAATTTCACGCAACAATTTTTCAAATTGTGCAATGTTTTTGAACCATGCAACATTTTTTTTAAAACTATCAATCAGACAATTTGTATTTTATTTTTCTGTGAAACATAGCAAAATATTTCTCTCATCCCTACATTCCAGTAATGGCTCACCCAAGAGTCTTAAAATGAAATTCTAAAACTTTGACTTCATTTTTTAGTAAATTACTTCTGTTGCCATATCATATAAATGTAAAAGAAAGCAATGGAAATGAGATATTGTATCAACACACCCATCCCACGCGTGAATTCTACATTATAGTATAAAGAATGATTGCTGTATTGTGTTAAATTGCCCATCACATTTGATATGTGATCAAAAAATGTTGCTACAATCTGTAGTCAATTAATGGACTAATTACTTCATGTTGTGGCTTAATGAAGAATAATTAAATAATAATTTGATTATGAGAAAGAGAGATTGAGCAATATGATATCTTTATATGAAGAGGGAAGACAGGAGTAACACAGAAAGCAGGAACCTTTTTTCTTTTAGGCAAATAATAACATATACTTCGCAAAACAAGCCGAATACAGGGATATGCCATCAGGTGCTTTATAGAGCCAGGTCAACAGCTTTGAAGCCATAAAACCATCCTGTTAACATGATACACAGCTTGGTCCCTGTTGTTTACAAAGGTTAACAACACAGTTAATGCCAATACAAGATAAAATCAATAGAAAATAAAACCTGTATGACACATTAATAGATAACCAAGATTAGTAGAGTCTTTCAATGCCTGGCTCTGTCACAATGCATATTAAAGACTTTAAGGAAACATATTGATGTAAGCACTTGCAGTCATTGAGGACAGTGGTGTAGTAACAGATCAAAGATAATCATTGGTGATCCAGTGATAAGAACATAGCAGAAGATAGTAACGTTAAACCCTATAAAGACTATTGAACATAAGTCTCTTTAAAACTGAGATAAATTAATTTGAGGCATTAATTTAGCACACTATTCTGTACTGGAAGGATGTGTGTAAAAAAAAAAAAAAGAGTCAAGAATAATGAACTTACAGCAGACAACTAATTCTTATGTTTCAGTACCAACTAGCAACCTTACTCCATGTGGATTTTGGATAGAGGAGGTTAAATGAAGGCACTTATAAATGGGTGATGGGTGCTTTGGTATTAAGGAAAGAGTCAACCACCAGGTTTGCTCTTTGACATGCATTCATCTAAAACAGTGGTTCTCAACCTTCCTAATTCTGAAACCCTTTAATACAGTTCCTTGTGTTGTGGTGACCCCCAACCATAAAATATTAAAATATTTTCTTTGCCAGTCCAGAGTGGATTATTAGGAAAGACAGCGTGTCTGCATAAAGGTTTGTTTTCCATGCATAGTGAGGCAAAATATTTTGGCCACACCCCCAATTGCCATGTTAATTTTACAAATATGACTGCCTGCTTTAAATGGGCAGTGAGAGCTGTATGGCAGTCCCTACTAAGGGGATATAGAAAGTTGTAGTGCAACTGGCTTCCCTACACAGGTTACTGAACTGCAACTCCCAGCACCAACACCCAGAGAGCTACAACCTTGGCCCAGGGCTAGTGGGGAGAGAGATGAACCTGCTCCTGGAACCCCTTAAGTGACCCCTGTGAAAGGGTTGTTTGAACCCCAAAGGCGTCGCAACCCCCAGGTTGAGAACCACTGATCTAAAATATGGCCACATACATAGTAAAATGATTTAACAAGTTATTACCAAGTATTAGCAAGTTAACTGGCCATGTTTTATCTGTACCTTGGAGACCTGTAACATTAAATAAAATTAAATTCATGTTAACCTCTCAAAATAAAACCAAGAGGCAAAGCGTCTAACGCTAGTGTTAATTCGCCAGGGTGACGTCATTTCGCAACTTCACCAATTTACTAACAGTGTCCCTGGCGAAAAATTTGCTAGTGAAGTAGATAGAGTAGCGCAACTTAGCAGCCTTATGCCAGGAGAAGTTGCACACTTACGAAGGGACGTAACTCCACTAATTCACCAAGATACCCATTTTACTGAACGTTACCTCATGCGCTAGACTTTCCTATGCCAGATCAGACCTAACGAAGTTCAATACAATAGATAGGAGTTTGAAAAAGTCCCAAAAAAGCGCTGGCGACCTTTTTAGGGTGATAGTCTGAAAAATTGTGTAATATTTTAGGGGTTACCCTCCTTCCTCCCTACATTTTCTAACATATGGCAACTTAACTATACAGTGGGCACATGTTTAGGGCAATAGGACAACTTTATTTTATTTATTAAAGGTTTCCTGGGATTGTGTAGTGTAATGTAGTGGCTGTAACATATACTTCTATTATACTTTTAACTTCGTGCTTTATGCAAATTAGGCATCGCTAGCGTAAATGCGCTATGCCTGACAAAGTAACGGTAGCGCAACTTCGCTATTTTTCGCCTCCCTGAGTGTAAATTCGCATTTTAGTGAATTAGCGGTGAACTGGAGAAAATTTGCCTGGCGAAGTATGGCAAATTGCGGCGAAGTCATCGCTAGCGCATTTTCGCTGCTTAGTGAATTTGCCCCCAAATCATAATAAAAACTCGCCCTGGTGGTCTAGTGGTGCGGCAGGGACAAACGCTGCACAGCTCCTCTTCCCCTGAGTTTCCTGTTTCTTAAGATGCGCCCGGTGCATCTCTGTTGCTTTTATAGGTGCATGCGTTTATGTCAGCGTGCAAAATTGAAAATATAAATAGTGCTTTTCTACTTCTGCTCAGGGCCAGTGATAGGATCTTTTTCCTGTGGTTATAAAGCCTTGTGCTAGTTTATCCTGTTATCCTGATTCTGGTTTTGACCCCTGCCTAGCTATACGACCATTCTGACCTCTATATCTGACCCTTGCCTGAATATCGACTACCTCTTCTTCTGAACCCTCCTGTCTGATTGATTACCTGGTTTTGACCTCTGCCTGCCTGTTTACGATTAAAATCTGCCTGCCTCGACGATTCTGGTTTCCTGTTTTGTACCGTGACCCTCAGTCTTAAGACACTAGTTTACAGTTGTGCCCCTCTGCCTATCCAGAACCTTTCGTTTAAATCCTGGTGGCATCCAAGTAGCTGAGGGCTCCTCCTGAGGCCCAAAGGCAGTCACACTACAGGTGAAGCTCAAGCTGAGACCAGGGTGCTTTGCATTTGTTCTGGTGTTGGGTGCTGACCATGACACAAATGTCCCACATTAGTGTACATCTGATTGTCATTTGGATATTAATATGTTTATTGTCTCAGCGTGGTAATTATAGATTGGTAGTTTTTGCACTTGTAGTAGGGAAACAAACATTAAAGATTATGCCTTAGAGAATAGTAATATAAGCAGAAATCAGCATGGATTTTTGAAGGATAGATCATGTACAAGAATGAGTGTATCATCACAGATTTGCTTCACTTGTAAGTTAGAGAAATCCAGTAGAGCAAATAGATGGCAAAATTGTTTGAATTTCCTTGGATAGCTAGAGAAAGCAGGATATTACCCTCATGATTGCATCTCCTACTAGCACTCCTAAGGCTAATCTTTGCCAAAAATTGTGCAGCAGCAAATCCGCAAAAAACTATGATGAATAAGGTCACTGCTAATTCATCAGTCGTAAAGTTTTCCACCAGACATGGGGTAGGCGTTAGAGCAGGTACGTGCCTGGTGCTCCCCCAGTTTTGCGCCCTAGGAATGTGCCTACTCTGCCTACCCAGTGGCCCAGCCCTGGAAATTATAGATAAGTAGTTGTCAGAAGTGTATTCCCTAATAAAACTACAGTGGTATGTGGGTTCTGTATTGGGCCCAACATTATTTAAAATCTTAATTAATGTGTTTGCTGAAAACATAAAACCATGCAGAAAAATCCAGCCAACATGTTTCATTGCAAGAGGATCTTGAGGCAGATGGGATTCAATGTCAGTAAATGTAAGGTTATACACTTGGGGTTTAAACATATGCAGGCTATTTATACCCTTAATAGGACAAAGACAGATGAATCCTTGATGGAGAAGGACCTAGGAGTGCATTTGGATAATACGCTTTTGGATAATAAGTGGTAGCAAGCTCTGGCAGTCAACAGAAGCAAAGACCAACAAAATATTGTCCTATATTAAAATGGATAAGAGGAATGGGTAATTATTTGCCTTCTGGCATTTATCTAGAATATGCTGTGCAGATTTGTTCTTTGTACTCCAGTATTAAAAGGCATTATTGATAGGGATTGGCAAATTTATTCGCCTGCGTCGAATTCCTACGTTTTGCCGCAGGCGCGCATCCTTTTTTTTTTCTAAAAAACAGGCGCAGGCGTCTGAAAATGGATGCGCGTGGCTAAAACGAGATGCATCTGAAACGCCACCGATTCACCAAATCTATATTTATTGAGATGAAGACGATCCAGAGACCAAATTGTATTGATTAAGGCTATGAAAGATGTTAGTTAAGAAGAGTGACAGGGATCACCATGTTGGGATTTTTTTTATTTGAAATTTGCTCCAGACATAATTTAATGTAATAACATTAAACTGAAGCAGGTGCCAGAAATATATACAATTTCTAAAGTCTGAGATCTGTAAAGTATAAAACTACTACCGATTTCTGGACCTGAAATGCTTACATTGCTCCTATAGTGTTCTGTTTCTTTTCTGTACAAAACATTAAAAAAGGGCTATACATACATACAAGAAGGTACAAATCTAATAATTGATTCTACTGGGTAAAAGTGCAATTGGTCAATAGTCATTCAATAAACTAAAGCTATCT
>CM044434.1:73597667-73607873 GCA_024363595.1 Xenopus borealis | reverse complement strand
AATTAAATGCAAATGACCTAATTATACATATATTTATGTGTCCACAAATTATCCAAAACATTGCACTGCTACTATATCATATTCAAGGTGTAAAACTTTATAGAACGTCCTGGTGCAAGGTGTCCTTCCCACCACAAAGTCACTTTTCTTCTACATCCTAAGTGCCCATGTGCAATGGGACTGCAGATTAATGGGAAGGTCTTATAGGGGTGAGGCATCTCCTATTTCTAGGTCAGACATGACTTGAATCTAAATTACAATCTGCTGTAAGCCATCACATTCCCCACAGTCTATTGCAGAAACATGCCCACTGACTTCATTAATAGGTTTCAGATGAAATAATCACCAGAAGTCAAAATGTCCAATGCCTGTAGTTGCTCTCTAAAGTTAAAATAAAAGATGAAAAAAAACCTTCAAGGACAAAGTAGTAATGCATATGAAAATAAAACTCAGCAGTGTACAATATAGACCTAATTTGTATAACAGATATGAAATCCCTTTTCTGGAAAACCATTTTCCATATACATTATCCAAAATATGGCAATGCCATTTACTGTACCGCAGTTTTCTATTTAATCAAACAGCTCTTAAAATTTGACTGAACATTTTTCCTGATACCAAAGCACAAAATAATGTTTACATGTTTTAGTATCCTGAAGGTACTGTATGACAATAAAGCACCAGGTCCCAAACATTTTGGACTTTAGATGTCATACATGTATTTGACAGAATATATGAAATGTATCATATTTGTCTGTTTATAAAGCAAGGTCATACAACGATCTTAACTTCATATTACAAAACTAAATTGTGAATCATGTGTCATCTCTGTAAGGAGCTGCAGAAAATGACCAAATGAAGGCACAAGGCAGAAGACCATGGACCATATGAAGCCTAAAGATCATTGATGTATTATGTACAGTATAGGCATTGATGTATGTTTGAGTAAATATAAATTAAAATTAAACAGTTTGGGCTAATCAAACAGGCAAAACCCCAATGTATTGGAAAACCACATAGTTAAACTTTATTATGTTTGTTATTCAAATCAGTACCCATGCTCCTCTCTGATCATGTTTTTAAAACTCCAGATGAGCAGTTCTCCACTACTTAGATCGCAGATTTACTACTTAGATTTCAGTACCAGTAAGGGTAAAGAGATGGTTAATGGGGGGTAAAAGAGGGTATATTAGGCAGAATGTTGCCCTTTATGCTGCCATATACAAATTATCCAACACAAAGTCCTAGGTAATATAATTGTATTGTGTTGTGTATACAGGTATGTAGTTTCATGCATTCTTTGGGCTCTGCTCATATCCCACTGTGAAGAGTAATAGTGGATTCTCATCATCTTGGACCAATCCAACTTTGTTCATTTCAGTGAAGTTCATTGCAATGTCAACTCCCTGGGTTATATTTTGCTGCGTAGGCTGAAGCTGATAACACACAAACCTGCTGTTTTATTGATGGCTGTCTGAATAGTGTTACAATCTTAATGAGGCCTGCGGACATGTTATACACCAGAATTATGATGTCTTTTCCTTCCCAGCCTATAGCAGAACAGCAAATTGGAACTTCTGCTTTTTAATGCTCTGACTGCATGTCTTACATGCCAAGCTCTGCTTGGGTTTGCCAAAGTGTTCATTTTGTCCTTCTGCTCTCCCTTTTTCAAATGACAGAAGCAGAGTATTATAGGGGGCTACAGGAAATCAGCAGATGCAGCTGGTAATCAGGTTCATAGTGCTTTATCTTTTGGGAGCTGAGAAACAGACACACACAGCATATTGTAATCAGACACTGCACTTAGCAAGTATTTTGCCCACATGTGGCAAGTTTTTAAAAATAACATTTAAGGGAAACTTTCTGAGGCATGTTGTCAGACTAGCTGGTTGTACTGTTTGTAAGGAGCCTATGTGTTACGGAACTGCTAGCAGACATACAGAGGTTTTAACTAAGCTGTTTTTACAAAAGATTTAACAAAGAAAGAAACTTAAAAAAACAAACCTCTGCAAAAATGTGAAGTAGGCAGAAAAGTAAGTAACCCCAACCATTTAAAAGTCCTAGGAACACAAAAAGTGGATTATCAGATATACCAGGTTAATAGTAACTAACCAGCTAACAAGACACTATGCAATAAATGTGATTAATGTCACATGAAATACAAATTGTTTAAGACAGAACTACAGTTACCAGCCGATGCATAAAATAACAATAATGAAAATATAATTAGGTAGGAAGGCCTCAGCAGTTGCTCTTTATGGTAAATGAAAGCACAAACAAACTCAGGAACTTCTCTACTAAAACCTGCTCCATGCATTACATAGAAATGACCTGAACTGTAAGATCTAAAGTGCAAGCACAAGGATTGGTAGTGCTTAAGACAAGGAAACAAGCAACTAAATTTAGATTGTAACAGATGAGATCAGATACTGTAAATCAACATAATCCACCCTGCATATTGAAATGTTCCTTATCTGTGCTGTGGTAATCTAATAACCTACCTTGTAAGAACCAGATACTATATAGAGGAGTTTCAAAATGAAATGTGAGCCATTGGCTTCCTCAGAATCCAAAATCAGTGTCAGAATAGAAATAGATTTGACATAAGAACAAGTTAAGGATTCTGAGAGAAACTGCAGAAAGTACAATTTAAGAAGCCAAAGTCATCATAAAGAATGGTAGATGAATTAGGAGAAGTGGAGCATAAATGATTAGAGTTGAACAAAAAGGTTTACATTAAAAGACAAATGGTATTCAGGATTGAATGTGTAGTAAATACTCATCACTGTGATTGATATGCACTTATTGAATTAAATACATTTCAGATAAGGCTTTATATATTTCTTTGGCATCTATAAGCCCATCTAGAATATGTGATTTGTAGCATAAATACATACATTTATGTTGTGTGGAACACGTCAGCGTTAAGGGGATAATGATACTTTTTACAAAAATGTGCCTATGTCATCCCCAGAACCCAGTTTCCTGGATAGCCAATGGATAGCCTTAACTTGGTTTAGTTGCCCAAATTTCCTAAGCTTGGAGGATTAGACAGACAGATGGCTGCCCATATTCCCAACTTCCTATGCCTTTCAAGTAACAATAACAACAAGGGACAGCAAATTCTTCTAATAACAGAACACAACAGTTTGTCAGTAAGATATAATGTGAATAGCATCTACATTTAATTTAAAACATTTACATGATGTGGTTTCAGTTGACAAATATTAACTGACAATTATTATTCCTTGATAATCCCTGTATAATATCTAATAACATAGCTAATTCAATGAAAGTAATGCAATTCCAGACCCCTTTCTTTGTTTTGCCCTGTAACGTCTCTCTAATAACCAGCTGTCACCTCATGTATTGACATTTATGACTCTCCCTCTGACAAGAACCATTTGGTCACAGCTGAATGAGGTGTTTGAAAGGAGTGTGATTTTAATATAAAATTTCCATATGAAGCTGAGTTTCATTAACAGTGATATATCCCCCAGACTTAGATATAGTGCTTTTACAGGGGCGTTCTGTATCCTTTTGTCATATAAGGACAATTGAATGCCATTGCATTAATGTGGCACCTGCAAATCTATTAAATCATACCATACATTTTAAGCATAAAGCTATTACTTATTTTATTTGGAGTAAAACATAATACTTAGAATGATGTGAGAGATGCTTCCTTGTATATGTCTCTACATTATTTCCTTTCCTCTTTATTTTTATGTCTTTGCATTGAAATTTCAGTTAGGGTTTTTTATGTCTTTGCATTGAAATTTCAGTTAGGGTTTTTTTTATAACTCTTGGGACTAATTTACATGAAAAATGTTACTGAAATATTAACTGAAGTTTTCAATGTCAGTTGTGGGTTTAGAGTTGTAATCAGAGACTTGCCAGTATTCTCAATGGGCTCCTGTAATTTGTACTATCAAGAAGTAATAAGTATAGGCTACCTAGAGAACCTGCTTAGCCAATTGAAATACAGGATTCTGTGCAATCATCAATTGATAAGTATGCAGTAACAGTGGTGATTATTTATTTGCATTGTATGCCGTTTAATAGCAAATAAATGTAGAATTTTAAGTGACCTAGATGATTTTTGTCTTTTCAAATAAAGGAATTGTGGTGAAGGACATAAGGAAAGATATGGCATGACAAATTTTAAATAGGGAGATCCTGATGGATTTCAAGTAGTTATTAACACTTTGATTGGCAGTAAAATTCTGAAATTATCTAATGGATTAGCATACAGTATTTGTTAAGCAAATTGATGTGTCAATTTTCAGTATGGAATCATCTTCTTTGAGAAGTTGAATTTGAGCTCACTGTGCACCATCACAATTCAGTGCCCATTAACTTTACACAATGGTTACTTTACAAAAAATGAAAAATATTTTTTTTTCACAATACTATGAATTAGTAGTAACACTGAAAAATGGTTCATAAATCTGGCTTGCATTATTTTTTTTATGAGCATAAACCATTGCAAAGAAAATAAGGGGGGTCATAAAATGGCACCATAGAAGTATGTACATATAGGGAAAAAATAAGGTTGATGTAAGCAAAAGGTCTACCTCAGTTATCTAGTACTTTATGAACTCATTGTAACTTTAGGTTTTAAAATGAAGTCCAATAAATACTTGGCCTGGACAGAATTCACAATGTTAAAACTGGCCTCATTCTTAATTCTCCAAAAACATCATGCAAGCATGTATATATATTTCTATTCTGTGCTTGTATAGTGGACTTATACAAAGTTCTCTAGGTTTATTTGAAAAAGCATGACACCAGTGCACACAACATATCGTGGTATGCACAGAAATTTTTTGTGGAGGCACATTATTTTAGTACTTTTTCACACCCGCCCACCTCTGTGACCCAAAATAATGAAAAGAGAAAGATGATTACACCCTTATGTAAAATAGAGGAAACATGTTACTACTATACTATTGGTAGGGTGACATTTTTTATTTTATAATCTTATCTTTTCATTCTTGTCATTGAAATGTGGCTGTCTAGCTCATTTTACTTCCCTCGTCACAAAAAATAATATATATATGATAATGGTGATAGCTGCTTTTCCTTGATTAATATATTGGACATATTCTACATACAGTATATTATTTATATGCTGTATATATATTATTTTATAACCCTTATAAAGCAAGTTAATTTGGCTTCCAGAGTTTTTCTGGCACCAGCTTCTTTCTATTTGCATTTTCTACTACACTGCTGTCTTCTGACCCACTTATTCAGTTGTACTGAGTTCCTTAAGCCTTTCTCCTGCTGTTTCATTAGTGCGCGCACACACACACACACACACATACACACAAAGTTCATATGTAAGTATATACATACTATCACTAAATATGATCATTTCATATAATGATAATAATTGTAGTACATAAGATAATCTGGTACATTATTAGGTGGTCATAGTTTTCCTTTTTCAGTAAAAGAAAGTGCCTTTGTAACTGTCACTGGCTCATTGTTATTCCATCTTACTCATTTGGTAATGAAAAAAAGTTATTTTCAAAAGTTCTGGAAGTAGGCTATATTATGGGGCCGATTTACGAAATTCACGTGAAATGATCGAAGTTTGTGAAATCCTTAATTAAAATTTGGCCTATTCGATCATCGTATATCGAATAGATCGAATGATCGGATATTTGATCATTCGATCATTCAATGATCATAGGAATCAAAATTTTAAATTTATTTGACTGCCTACTTCGCCAGATTGAACCTACCGAATTGTAATAGAAGCCTATGGGAATCGTACAAATTTTTCGGACGATCGAATGAAATTTCACGACTTTTTTGTGAAATCAAATAATCTGTATCCGATCGTACGAATTCATCGAGAAATCGTTTTGCGAGCCAAATGATAGCCTAAAAATTCGATAAGCATTCGATATTTGAATGCTTATCGAATATCGAATTTGGTTGAGCTAATTATGGGGAATAATAGTAAATTTGCCCCTATGACTGACTGCTCAGTTGTGCAGTCTTATTTTGCTAATAATTGTTTAGCACTCCCATGCAGCATGAGTAAATTACAGTATCTGTATTCAACATGTGCAATTAGTGGATATATGCATATATATTAAAAGTATATAGCATACATAACCATCATGCTTGGAACTGCATTGCTGATGCTACTAAGCACCTCTATCTGATAGGCTGCAAATAGTCTCACCTACAGCCATGTGAAGTAGCTTCAGAACTTTGCTGGTAAAGTAACACACTTCTCAGCCCACACTTTTTACATGGCTGCCCCAAAGGATATCACCACGATATTTGATTCCATGTTCAAAAACTGCATGAATCATGTCTGTCTGGCCAACTCCTTCATCCTATAAAATCTAAATTGACCCACAGTTATTATAAGTTAGCTTAATGCTCTTGGTTTGTGCTCTTCAAATGTGTGATCTTTAAATTAAACATTTCATACAGTCAGATCTTTTTAACCCCATGTGTATAAATTATTTTTAAAGGCAAACATATTGCATTAGTAGAATGTAAATCATTGATAATAAGGACTATATAATACCATGCAAACGTCAGACTATAATAATATATAATGTTATAACTTCCCTGTTGCTTGTTCATCTTTGAATGAAGCGGAAATCTATCTATCTATATCTATATCTATATATATATATAGATATATATATAGTGCTCACCACTGATTTTTAAAACCATTAGGCGGGGGTGCAATGAGGCTGTGACCACAAAATAAAAATAGACAAATACAAGAGGTCCTCTGCACTCAACCCAATGGGTTGTATGCAGAGGACCTCTTGTATTTGTCTATATATATATATATATATATATATATATATATATAGATAGATAGATAGATAGATAGATAGATATAGCATTTATTAATATGAGCATTAATAAAAGAACACAGGGTGATCACTATCCAGTCACATCTCCTCTAGGACCAGATGTGTCTGTATGATTTATTCAGCCTCTAATCTTCTAAACAAACGAAGCAGCAGTGTCCGTAAACTGGAAATCAGGTTATGAAAATACATAGTTAGAAAGTCTGCATCTGTTCTTCTACCTTTAAGGGGGTTTTAATCAAAGGTTGATTTCGAAGTTATGCACATTTTTTTTTAACTCCAATAAATTTGAATGTACAGTATTCACAACTCAAATGGGAGACTATTTAAGAAAACTGAAATGTCTAACATTTGATCGAATAGGAATGACCCAATTCCTAATCGAATTTGAATTGAATTTAAATTGGGTTTTCCTCCAAAAAAATCTTGAATGTCAGGAAGACTATTAACATCTTTAAATGGTTCTATGGACCTCATATTCAAATTCGAGTTGGTGGTTTTAAATTTGAAATTCTGAGTTTTGAACAAAATTCTAAAATTCTAATTCGAATTTACTATTTGAACCTTAGTAAATCTGTCCATAAATATTTGAATGGGTTGTAGAGCAATATAGGTTGTAGAGCAATATACCAAAGTATAGGGAGATAACATAATGAGAAACGTAATAACACTCAGACAAAGTTAATATGTACAAATCTACAAAATCCAGTAGGGAGGTAGGTCTCTCTAAAAATAAACATGCAAGCTCGGTGGTGAATTTTAGGGAGTTATTAATTAAGCTCTGAATTCCTAAAATTCGTAAAATTCTTGTGTTCTTTTTAAAAATAGGCGCGCGCACTAAGGAGCCGGCAGAGGAGGAGAGCAGTGCGGTTGGCGTCCCCGCCGCACCACTAGACCATCAGGGTAAGTGTTTGTCACACTATGGATATAACAAACAAATGCAAACAAATCATATGCATGACTAAGGGGTGGATTTACCAGTGACTGTACCATAATATTACTGTACTGTAATTCATTAGAATATTCTAATTTATTAGAGTATGGAAAAGTGTTTTTCCAAATAAAATGCATTAATGATCGCAAGGAAAATAAGAATCATTACCTAGCATCTTTAACAAGGAATAAAAATGTATAAATGTGTAGATTAATTAAGGGCAAAAGTCTACTTCAATATGCCTTATGAAAAAGTTACACAAAAATAAGTGACTGTAAAATCTGTTATTGTGAGCTTGTGATCCCCCTAGTAAAGAACAATGCATTAAATGCATTTGTGGCTGTCACATTACATTGATGAAATCAAATAATAATCTTTTGCTATTATTCTGCACACACATAGGTGGGTGCCATTTTAAAATAGAAGGCCACAAAAGTGTCCCTTCTAGTAGGTAGAAAGTACAAACCTTCACATGGTATGGTGGCTAACTAACTTTATGTTCACAAAATTGTAACTAAGCTTAAAATGCATATATTTGTAAATAATTAATTAATAGTAAAAAGGGTGAAAAAATTTGTATTTATCAATACCCCTTTTTAATATGTTTCACTCTTAATTTGTTGCAAATATCTGATTGGTTTTAATGGTTGCTATGGATTACTGCATCTGGGTTCCTTGAACAAATGGGCATGTCTGGTATCAGAACACAATTACTTAAGCAGATCATTGTATCATCATTATGTACTGAAAATACAAACAAGCTATTTAGCACAATAAATAGTTAAATATTTTCACAAGCATGTCACACAGGTAGCTTATCAAACTTTCATAGTTCACTACAGGTGTCAGTCCCAATACTACATAGTGGCATCTTTCAAAGGTATGTACTCTACCTTGAGTCTCTGGACGATTAAGTCCTACTCTGTTCCTCTGTAATGGAGCATACCACTACTTATTTTATGTGGCTATCATTGCATACAAGCCATCATTCAGGAGGCCCCTTCTCTGCATTCCCTCTAAGGTGTCTTCCGAACCAAAGGGTCCCAACTTCTCCTTCATGAGGCCTCCTGTCTCAGGCTTTCCATCAATACCCACAGCTACTTTTGGAGTAGAGGAGTTCAAAGAGCCAGAAAGTGGATACTTCTCTTTTTTTCTGATGATTACCCAAAATACATATAATCCTTTGTATGAACAAATGCACCCCAATTGGCAAAGGTTATACTTTTATAATTGAAGATGTTAACTCTTTCACATCCCCTACACCTTTGCAAACTACACTGAAAGAAAAGGCGCATTGGTGTTTTAACAATAATGCAAGCTGAGGGTTCATTATATGGAAAACAGAGTTATGCGATATCTGTAACAGCACAACCTGGTCTCTGATCTTGCTTCAGTTAAATAAAAGGGCAAGTTTAATTTGATTAAAGCTGCATTTTAGCAACCAATGTCACAATTGAATATATTTAATTTAATTATGAGTCACGCAGACATTTGCTATTCCGCTATCATTATTGTACTGTAGATACAGGAAGTTATACACTGTACAAGTGTTTTCTGGAACAACCTGAAGGCATGGTAAAATATACAGTTTATATGGTCCCCTGAAGCCAGTAGCTATATTTGTTAATACATTTTCACATTACAGGTTATTACCTTATGGCTAACAAACTAAAAGTCGTGATGTGTTCTGACATTTTTAATAGAAAGTCAGAGATTTTTTTTACAAAACAACTGGAACTGGGACCTATAAGCTATTTTACCTTTTGTATTCCACAATGAAGTTGTATTCACAATTTAACTGTATAGTATATAGAAATTCTATAATAGTCCCAGTCACCCCTCATTTCCAAATCCTAATATAATATACAGCAATTGTACATAGCATGTAATGTCACAGGGAGCAAACTGTATCAATTAACTCATAAACCATTATTAAAAAAACAGAATATAGATTTAAAATGCTTAGTTTTGCCTTTGAATTTACAGTGAAAAGTGACAGCATTCCAATGAATGCTTCTCATTTGTAGGGTTGTATTTGCCAGCCCTATACTTTGTCCCTCGGTTCTTGACATTTGACATTTTTTGCTGTGATTAATTCCTTTCTCTGCCAAGTCTTCTTGCCAAACTGACACATTGATAATCCCCTGCCTACACAACTAATGTGCAAAAATTGTGTTCTTTCCAGCCCCAGCAATCATCACATTTCTAGATTACCATCTGCAATGGTTTCTTCTTGCTTTGTGTATATATGTGCACATTTTTTTCCTCGCCCTATACGTCTCAGGATTTTTAACACCCTTTTCTTCCAGACACTGTTTTGTCTTTCAGGTCTGGGTTGAGGATTTGAAAAAAAGAAACATTTCTGAAGAGGAAAATGCATATTTTCTTGTTGGTTATTTTTTATGTATACAACTAAAA
>CM044434.1:73585200-73596363 GCA_024363595.1 Xenopus borealis | reverse complement strand
TTGCTGTACAGTGCTTTGCCCTCAAGGAGCGCTATACAAATAAAAATATACATACATAATAAAGAGGAAAGACAAAGAGCTTAATTTACAAATACAGGTATGGGATCCGTTATCCGGAAACTGTTATCCAGAAAGCTCTGAATTATGGAATGCCTTTCTCCCATAGACTCCATTTTAGCCAAATAATCCGATTTTTTTAATTGATTTCCTTTTTTCCTCTGTAATAATAAAACAGTACCTTGTACTTGATCCAAACTAAGAGGTAATTAATCCTTAATGGAAGCAAAAACAGCGGATTAATATAGTGCTTACATGATTTTCTAGTAGTGATGGGCGAATCTCCCGAGATTCGCTTCGCCGAAAAATTCGCAAATTTCCCGAGAAATTCTCGAATCGGTGAAAAATTAGCGAAACGAGTCGCGGGACACTTTTACCGCGCGTCGCGTCAACTTTGGCGCGTCGCGTCATTTTACGCGTCGCGTCAAAAACAACGCGCGCCTAGTTTTTCCAGTGAAATTTCGCTGGCGATTCGCGAATTTATTCGCCAGTGGCGAATCGCGGGAATTCGCCCCTGGCGAATAAATTCTCCCATCACTATTTTCTAGTAGACTTAAGATATGAAGATCCAAATTACAGAAAGATCCATTATCTGGAAACCCCCAGGTCCCAAGCATTCTGGATAACAGGTCCCATACCTGTACTTTTAAAATAATTTGTTTAACAAAACGTACAAATTGCATTTTATTCTTATAATGGAAGCATTTGGTTGTTGGTTATACTCGTAAAAAGCACTTGTATTTTATATAACATTATATGTTATATAGCAGAGACTTGACAAGATCACTGCATCTCAGGAGTAAAAATACAGGTATCGTACCTGTTATTCAGAATGCTCAGGACCTGGGGTTTTCCGTATAGCAAATCCATGATTTGAATCTACATACTGCTAGAAAATCATGCAAACATTAAAGGGCAGATTTATGAAGGGTCAAATTGAAAATTCAATTTAGAGGTTTTTATTATTTTATTTATGGTCAAAACTCTTAAATTCAAATGAAAAATCAAAACTCAATTAGAATTTGAATTTTAACTTTGATATTTATTACACATCACCCCTTTAAAAAAATTTTTTTAAAAATTCATTGTATAAGTCAATGAGAGAGGTCCAGTGACCTATTTGAAGATGTTACTAGCCTTCCTGACATTTGAGTTTTTTCCGGAGAAGTTTTTATGACAGGAATATTTAGATATTCCATTTTTTTATTAAATAACCCCCTAATCAAATTTTTAAAATATTCAAATTTATAAGAGTTCACATTCATTTGAAATTTGACCTTTGATGAATGTTCCTCCCCGTAAACACAATAGGCTGGTTTTGCTTCCAATAAAGATTAATAATGGATAGTGATGGAGAATTTATACACCTGGGGCGAATTCCCGTGATTCGCCACAGGCAAATAAATTTGTGAAATGCCAGGAAAATTTTGCCTGGCGAAAATTAGCCCACTTCTCATTTTGGATGCTGGAGTCCGTTTTTGGACACCGGCGCCCATTGCCGGCATATTGCGATTAGCCCATCACTAATAATGGAACAATTATAGTAAGTTTTTTTTTAATTATTATAGAGAGAAAATAAATAAATCTATAAAGTCTATAGGAGATGGAAATTTCCTTATTCTGAGCTTTCTGGATAATGGATTTCTAGATAACAGATCCCATAGCTGTATTACCATACATTGATTTATGTTTATATGCACTGACACCTAGGGGCACATTTACTAAAGGTCAAAGTAAAAATTCGAATTAAATATGAAATTTTAAAATTCAAATTTCGAAGTAATTTTGGGCTACTTCGACTATCAAATATCCCAAAATTCGATTTGAAAAATTTTTAAATTCTAATTTTCGAAATACTTGTCCTTTAAAAATCCTTCGACTATTCACCAGCTTAAAGCTGCGGAATTGCCATTTTAGCCTATGCGGGACCTTATAGAACCTGTCCTGAAAATGTTTCTAAGTTCCAAGAATTCAAAGGATTTTGCTGAGAATCATTCAAATTGTTTGATCAAGTTAAATGATTCGACCGATTTTTTTATATCGAAAATGTACCTATTCGAAAAAGTCCTTTAAAAAAAACTTCAATGGTCAAATTTCAAAGTTTTTTTACTTCTAAAATACGGCCCTTAGTAAATCTGCCCCTTATTATTGAAGCATGAAAAAACAACTAGCACAGAGGGATATAAAAGGATTTGTACCCAAAAACAAAAGTGGAGAGACCTGTTTATGAAGCGTAAAATGCTATATTACTGCAATGATTTCCTGCAACAGTCCAAAATTACTATACACAATAAACAAAATGGATTATTTTATTGCTAGGATTAGTCATACACCTAATTCCCACATACCCCTGTACAGTGTTTCAATTCTGTTTACACAAGCAAGGAGCCTACCAACAGGGGTTGAGAAAGTTCCTTGCTGATTGTCTGCAAGTATATTTGCAGGCAGCTATTCATACGAGAAGTATTCATTTTACATAGGTATTGTAGACTCATGTTTTAAGGTTGTCTGTAGGACCTTTAGTAAACATGCAAATTTTTGGTCTTTTGGGGGGTGTTTTTTTTTAGGACAACTCACTATACATAATTAAAAGCTTAACAGAGGTGTTACCACTGAATTCAGACTCGTCGTTATTATCTCACTACAGTTCTATTAATATGCAAAATGAGTACAACACAGACTGCATTAAAGTAAATTTTAATTTCCATCATCCCTGTATTACACTTCTGGCAATCAGCAGGGGTTTTGTTTTGCTCTTGTCGCTGATCATTTCTACAACTTGCGCTTTCTTGGACCACAGCTCAGCCCTTTGCCCACAGCTTGTATCTGCATCCTTCGACACGCTTCAGCTGAACTCCTGCCTGCTTCCGTGTAGAAATAATGTATTACTTTTATGCCCTCTAGTCATGCAATATGCACACATCTAGTGGAGCCCAAGATAACCTTATGAAGGAGTGGGAGGCGACCACAAGCCAGATGGACCTGAATTTTATTGCCATGTATGTGAGAGTTGTTCTAATAACTTGTTCATTGTGGTGTAAAAGCTATGAGAGAATTCTCTTTTAAAAGGGGCATGTACACATCCTATCATCTGTAAATGTATTGCTGTATAGCACCTAACACAGCTATAGAGTCAGCAGCACAGTGCATAAAATGTTATTTTGTACTGAATTAGTTTGGAAAAACATAAAGGATAAAGGTATATAAGAAATTGAATGCTTTAACTAAACATTTCAATACAGAAAATAATTAAATTCTGGCACATTGACTATTTAAAAAAACACAAGATTAATTTTGATTTCTTAAAATTTATACTGGCATAGTTACATTGTTACATAGTTAAATCAGGTTGAAAAAAGACAAAGTCCATCAAGTTGAACCCCTTTACATGAAACCCAGCATTCATACACTCACCCCTCCATACCCTTACATAAATTGTATATACCCATAGCTATACTAAATAAATAATTTAGTATCACAAAAGCCGTTGATAATATGCCTGTCCAAGAAATCATTCAAGCACTCTTAAAAGCATTAACAGAATCAGCCATCACTACATCATCCAGAAGTGCATTTCACAACCTCACTGTCCTCACTGTGAATAACAACTTACATTGCTTCAAATTAAAGATATTTTCCTCTAGTCTGAAGGGGTGGCCTCTGGTGAGGAGATCCTTTTTATGGGTTAAAGGTCCCCTGCTATTTGTCTGTAATGTCCTCTAATATATATATGTATCTCCAACTCATTTATATCTCACATAAGGAGTCATATAAAAGAGTCATAATTATGTTTTCATCCCTTGAGTTTATGCTCTTTTTTCATCCTTCAAAAAGCTTTCCTACCACTGATGTCAAACTAACTGGCCTACAGTTTTGAGGCTGAGAACAGGATTCTTTTTTGAATAGCAGCACCACATTAGCAATTCACCTTCTCTCGGCACCATGTCAGACCTCATTGAACCCTGAAAAATTAAGTAAAGAGGTTTGGCAATCACAGAGCTAAGCTCGCTGAGTACCCTGGGATAAATACATCCAGCCCAGACCTTTTTTATTTGAACATGTTCTAGTTCTAGTGCATCGCTATCAAAAATATAATCATATCAACTGCATACCACAGAGTTGCAAACAAACATGCTTAATGTTTATGAAATGATTGCTAGTCTGCTAGTCTGTCAGGCATGCTCGTCTAATCATATCCATTGAGCTGCATTACAGCTATGAGGGATGGTGTGAGGGATGACATGTACTGTGGAAGCTTTTCTTAAATCACTTTAATCCTCTTTTTATCCAGCATTTTGTGGGAGGGGTGAGGGGAACAGAAAGGAAAAAAGGAGGTGTGAGGGTAAATAAAATAAAACTCAAGTATATGAATTTACTGTAGGTGACCATTGCATCCATATTGCTAGATCTTTCACATTTATATTCTACAATAAGTACTGCAGAGCACAGTTTTTACACAATAATTTTATTTGGTAACAATTATATTCTACCAAAAGCGCCTGGTATGGGCCTTTAGTTCCCATAGCTTTGGTTAATGAACACTTATATATGCATAAAACATGTCTACCTTAATATGTCGCAAAGCAAAAGTAGCTGGTTGCAATCTCTAAATAAAGCTGTGTATCAAAAGTTTATTTGGAAGACACTACATATTGCCACTCTTGTGATGCCAAACTCTTTATACAATTTTGCATATGGATGGAGAAGTCAACAAAAGCAGTGCTATTAGGATCTTGCATTTTCTAAACCGTAATTTATATTCAATCTAAGGGGTCTATTTACTAACAATCAAATTTCAATTATTTGGACAAATCTTTTTTGTGGTGTTTCTATTCTGCTTAAAAGCTCTAAAAACATGTGCTTTATTTAGTGTAAAAACTACAAAAAACTTTAATACACAATTTGCCAGGTAAAAGTTCTCAAGGTCCTATAGAAGACAATAAAAGCTGCACTGATTGGACCATTTTAAATCTATTGCTTTTTATTTTGCTAGTACTTTTTAGAGGTATTTGTATTTTAAGCACATTGTTCAGCACTTTTTTCATTTATATTTTTTATATTCCTATATTTTAATAAATTCGATGACGTGCTTTTAGAGTTTGGTGTTTATTCAAAAATAAACAGGCCTCCACATGTTAACTAAGGTTTCAAAAAAGCCCAGAGTAAATAATTTCACCCTTAAGACATGATATAGCAAGTTGGGGGACAGAGGGTTTCAGCTTCAAAGTAGATGCTTCAAAAGCATCTTTGATCTGTGGCTTTTTACACAGCCCTTTATGCCTAATGTATTTCCCTTTTGAACATGTCTCAAATGAATCTTTCTGACATGGAACATGTTACATACTGTAAACATTTATGTGCCTTTAAAGTCTAAAGATGAAAACAAAGATTTATAAATAGAAAATGTATCCAACACCAATTCTATTCTATTTTGGTGTAATTTTACCTACTTTTATAAATATAATAATATAAAAACAAGCAGTATTTGTTGCTCTCAAAACCACATTTATACATGATTTAGAAAATAATACATATTCCAGTTATGTAATTTCTAAAGCCAATGTATATTTTCTATATCCAGGGGCATGATTGTGACCTGGGCTGCACCACCAGAGATGAGGGTTTACTATTACTCATGAACTAAGCACTCTGGTTGTGCTCTATGCATTACACATAACACTCAACATCTTGTTTCAGCATGATATGTTTTAGCCTCAGAAGGTGTCAATATTACTGATAATGGCAACCCATACTGTACATCATTCACTTTTCACCTTGTTTTAATTTTTAACAGGTTAAGGATAGTGATGGGCAAATCGGCAAATTTTTGCGAAGCACCACCGCATCTCATTTTGGATGTGTACGTCCGTTTTTGAACACCGGCAGCCATTGCAATGGGCACCGGCATCCACAAATGGATGTGTGCGTTGAAAGCGAGATGTCAGCGAATTTTTTCCTGTGGTGTATTGTGGGGATTCACTGCGAATTCGCCACAGGCGAATAAATTCGCCAATCACTAGTTAAGGATAGATTTCCATGAAATACTGCAGTGCCTCTGTTCTTTTGATATGGTATGTCTATTGAATTTTGAATATTATTTTGTGTATGATACTTGAAAGGACATGGGGACATGATTACACTTTACAAGTACATTAGAGGACATTATAGGCAAATAGCAGGGGACTTTTTTACCCATAAAGAGGACCACTGCACCAGAGGCCACCCCTTCAAACTAGAAGAAAAGGACTTTCATTTGAAGCAGCGTAGGTGGTTCTTCACAGTGAGGACAGTGAGGTTGTGAAATGCACTGCCGGATGATGTTGTGATGGCTGATTCTGTTAATGCTTTTAAGAAAAATTCATTGCAATGGGAAAAGAAATGTCTTTGTGCAAACAAAATTTCCTTTTCACAATTTAAAATAGCTTTTGCCAACCAAACTGTTTTCAAATTTTACAGTTTGCGCCAATGCTCAGTGAATGTAATAAAACTTCTTATTGAACAAATGGTTATGTTTGCTCCAAAAGGTTATGCCACCTTCAAGAGGACATAGATCCTACATTTTTACAATGCATCAAATCATGTTAAATAATGTAAAATAGAAGAAACAGTGCTCAGACCTACCCCTTTGCAACTTCCTGTCCAGGACTCTCCAGTATCTGACTCTGGAGCCGGCGGCACCTTCTGTCTAATTTACAGAGCAGGAGCTACTGAGGGAGGAGTGGGTGTGTCTGTGATGTCACACTCGTCCTTCCATGCAGACATTGATAACCCTTACTGCTTGTTGTACCTTCCCTTCACTGAACTGCTCCTTTCTCTTCCACTCTTTCCCCCCTCCCCTCCCCGCACTATTATTTTTTCATCCTCTCTGCCCTGTTCATTTAACCCCTCTCTGCCCTGTTCCTTTCTCTCCCACTCTGACTTGTTCAAGTAACCCCTCCCTGCAGTGTTTGTTTCTCTTGCTCTATGTCCTGTTAGCCCCCTCCCTGCAGTGTTTGATTCTCTCCCTCTCTGCCCTATTCATTTAACTCCCTCACTGCCCTGTTTGTTGTCCTTCCTACTCCCCCCTCCAGTCACTACTTGTTCCTCTCCCTTGCCCTGGTATGACTGGGACAAAAAAAGAAAAGCTGCATAAATAAAACAATCTGCTACTAAAGTTTTTTATTCTTTTCTGGGGTAATGTGTATCAGGAGTTAGTGTCAATACCATTGCATAGTATCTACATAGTATTATGCTGTATACAAAAAACAATCAACATATGTTCAGTTTTCCTTTTTAACTCCCTGCATATTTTATTATATGTTATACAATTCCATAAAATCAGCTGCATTTATTCCCTTGAAACTCCCCGCACCTGACCATAAACTGTTCTACAGCAGCTGCATTTTTCTTTGCAACTTCCTGCACCTGATCATACAGCAATATTCAGGTAAGCAAACCTAAAGCTGCTGCTCTGGAATTTAATAACAGTAAATACTAACGTACAGTACACTGTTTGTATAACTTTTTTAACGTAATAGAGGCAGGAAGTTACAAAGTGTATAACAATGTATTATTGACTGTAGATTATGTCCAGTTCATGGCATGTTCATTTGTGACTGATGTTTATTTGCTGTGAAACACAGGAGCATACTATTTTACTTTAAATTAAAAAAAAAATACTATTACATTTTTTATAGATTGTATTAACCTATACATTGCTTTATGTAGAGCATTTAAGGTATATTGTTATAAGTGAATGATCAGGCAGCAGCATAAGACAAATATGTGCAGGCTGGAGACACACAGGACAGAGGTTGGGAGGGGTTTGCTACAGCAAACTTCAGCCTGTCAGTCAGTGCTGTGACCACTTCCTGTGGGAAATTGAAGAGACACTCCCACTCTTCTTTTCAGTCTAGCTTCTGACCAGTAAACATCTCTCTGCACCTCTGATATAATGGTAGTTTTAGGAAGTAAATTGCTTTCAAAACATTCTTCTTTCTGCATCATTACATGTTCTGAGGAAGGATGAGTAATATATCTGATTATGAAGGCTATATATAATGTCTCCTTTCTAGCACTTTATAAAAGTGTGAAATGAAAATTTGCAATGCAATAATATTTTAATGAGGAATATTAAATTTTGAAATGTTAATTTTATTCTTATTTGTGCAAATAATTTTTATCTTGGATGGCCTACTGGTTAAATTTAGAGATGAGCGCATTTTTCACGATGTTTCGCTACAAAAATGATGCCCATAGACTTCAATGGGAGAAAAAAAATGTGCATCAGAAAAAATTTGCAGCCCATAGACTATAATGCATTTCGTAAAATTTTTGGCTAAGCGAAACGGGTTAAATTCATCCATTGTTAAATTGCATTAGGTGGGATCAGAGACATGTTGCAGGGTGAATCTAAAGATGTTAAGTGATAATGCTTCATGTAGTGTTGTATTATTGTGATACAAAATAGCCCATTGCAGTCAGAATGTGGAGTTTGGGGGTCAATATTCATGACATGCCTTTCTATCTCTGACTGCAACGCATTTCCCATGAGCAGCAATAAGACATGCAAGGCTGCTGAAAGAGCAACATTTTGGTTTCAACTAATTCACCTAATCAAACTAATATAACCAGATATGCTTATGCAGTAGAATGACATTTGCAAGACACTCCCATTCAGAGGTGAGTGCAGCATTTTCCCACTGAAAAGAAAATGACTATGACATTTTTCTAAGGATGTTGATTAGGCAAAGATACACGTAAAATATATTTTTTGCCATATTTAAGGAGTTTTAATGAAATGTGATTCTAGAGTACAGAATTTCATGGTTCATCTTTTCATCTGTAAACACCAATCTCAGCTGCAGTAGTTCTCATTTTTTTTGTCTTTTATTCTTTTGTCAAAATAGGTGTCTTCAAACAAAGCAGAACCCAAACCTTGTGCTGAAAAATTAATTGGTTTTTGGATCCAAAGGAAAAAAATAACTTGAAGCTGCTAAGAGGATGAAAAACCTCGACTAGGATTCATACTGTTGTTACCGCTGAATCAAGATTACTATTACAATACTCAACGTGGTTGTAGTCAGCAATGAAGGATTAGCAACTTCTTTGTTTATCTTTGTTATTTGTTCAGGGTGACACCTTATCCTTTTCCTGTGGGGTATCAACAACCTTCTATATGAAATTAGGACTTTTGGAAAATCTATTAAATGTATGTTTTAAAAAATTACACCTTTCAATCTCTTTTATATATGTATGAAATATTTTCCTACCAAATGTTGAGATGAGACTAATGTAGAACAATTATAAACACAGTGATTAGGTACTTCAGCTAAATTAGTTTAATAGCAATGGTTATGGATCCTCAGTTAAAACTGTAGCAGTGGCAGGGAATTTCGCATAGAAAATTCAGCTTTCTTTTAAATGCAGGCTACTTTTATTAACTTGTGCACCTCACCGGAAAAATAAAAATAGGAATCATTCTTGCAGCATCAATATACAGTCAGTGGTAACACCATAACGACACAAAAAACATTTCTGGATACAGCCACCCTCAGATTAAATGTGCTCACATCAATTTGTACAAGGGTATCTGGATTCATACCCTGGTGATACTCTATGATATCCTGCCTATAAACCACATATACCATACAAGCTGCCATATATAGTCATGACTGCCCTTCCATTAAATTCGCGAAACGACAGCGAAAATTCGCCTGCCGAAAATTTGCTGGCGTAAAAAAACAAACGAATCGCGCGTTGGAAATTACGCAGCGCACGGCGAAATCGACGCAACACGCATCAAAAGCCGTGCCGCGACTCTTTTCGCGAATTTTTTGCGAATTTCCAGCAAAATTTTCAGTGAAGCAAAACGGGATAGATTCGCCCATCACTATACAATAATCCAAAAAGTTTGTGGTTTTTGGGCATCAAATAAAAAACATATGATTCAGATTTTTCCATGATTTTATTGAGCCTTTCCCTGCACCTGATTTTTTCAAGTACATTATGGGGCAAATTTACTATTATTCACTAATTCACTAAAAGCCCTCGAATTCAGTCGAAATTCGATAAGCATTCAACTATTGAACGATCGAGGAGTTCGATCGTACGATTGGTATTTGAGCAGGTGATAGAAAAAAAGCCTATGGGGGGCTTCCTTCGATCTATTCGATCTATTGAATTTTCGGTATTCAATGATCGAAGTGGCCCAATTTGCATATTCAAATATCCGATAAAATTGTACGATCGGAATTCGATCAAATTCGATTGAACTTTGATCTATTCACGTGAATTTCGTAAATCTGCCCCTTTGTGATAATACGAAAAAAAGAGCACAGGATTTTGGTCAAAGTGGTTTTAAGCAAATACTGACAAATTTTCAGTAAATAACCCCCAGGTGTGAAGACTAGGTTATTTTTTTATTAGGAAGTTTTGCTCCAAGTGTGTCGTCAGATTTGATAGGAGTTGAATATAAATATATAAATATACTATATTTATATTAATCTATGAATATTACTAAAACGATTATGCAGATTTACTTGGTATAATTCAAAAACAAAGCTAAAGCCCTACACAAATTTTTTTTTTTACTTAGCTAGACAACACTTTTAAAATCCTTGCTCCTTGCCTCTTGTCTGATTTTCTGTTTTATTTTTCACTAGCTATATGATAAAACATGACACAGAAAGCTGCTATTTTAGACAGAACACCTAGGGCTGTAATTAGTTTTTTTTCCCCTTCGCTACATGTATTTTCCCTTTTCAATTCTCTGGGGCTATAATTCCAAGTCCCTTGTTCTTGCTTTGTATTTCTTAAGGCTGAACATGCTCATCCTTCTCTTATTGCTACTACTCTCTGACTTAAGCTTTTCCACCTAACTTAATATGAGGAATGATGTAATCTCCCATTTAGCTTTGTTAGAATGCATTTCTGGAGCCTTTCAGTTCCTTAAACTACCCAAGAACTAAATTTTACTCACCATTTAGAGCTAGTTAAAAAAAAAAACACAAGAGAGAATTATGGAAGGATATCTTACCCAGAAAAACCCAGGTTCCAAGAATTGAAGATGAAATCCACACATAGGGGCAAATTCACTAATATGCGCAAATTCGCTAGCGTTGGCTT
>CM044434.1:73526638-73542273 GCA_024363595.1 Xenopus borealis | reverse complement strand
ATATATATATATATATATATATATATATATATATATATATATATATATCAGATAAGATGTGTAGAATACAATGTTTTTAGTTACACAGAGACCAAATGCAATTCATGGGTTTCTTCAGCTCTGTACCACAAAACCCTTTTCTCATAGAAAAGAACATTTAAATGTAAATGTTTTACATTATATACTGCTACTTCAACATGCATAGCTCTACAGTGTATGAATAAAACAGGGGTCAATACAATAACCTAAAATAAATGTAAAATGCAGTAAAATACAAATATAAGTGCTAAGTGTTAAAAAGATAAGGGATGCCCCAGTCCCTTTAGGCTTACAACAAGCAAGAATGTGAAAGCAATTCTCTACAAAAGTATTCTAAAATCCATATGACAATAAACATGAATTGAGGAATGCACTGTTGGTAGTAATCACAGCCTTGGGATTCAGTGCCACACTAGGCACTGGGTCTCATCTTAGCTAAAATCAGGGCTTACAATTCTAAACAAACTACAAATTGTACTGGCTGTTTAAAATGTTAGAGATAATTTACAAAAGCCCAGATGCAAGCACTAAAGCCTGTATGTCTGCCCTTGCCTGCCCTTTATAATCAGTACTGCCAAACACTGGCAGCCCCTTTATTCATGGGTAAAACAAAGGACCTGCGCCTGTGTATGGGCTCTAATAGAAGATGTGCCCCTAATAGATTCTTTCAGCAAACATATGCAACATTCTCCAGAAATAAATCTGATTTCATTTTCTGAAAATTAATTGTGACTATTAACTGATGTCAGGCACAATTTTTTTTTATTTTCTGCTTTTAGCTACTTAGTTTTGTTTAGAATCTTGTTTACCTTCATTCAGCTTAAAATATTTAAGTGCAATTTTCTGCTTTCAATTCCATCTCATACAGATCCTCTTGTTATTATTTTTTTCAGCTTTGTTTTAGTTAGCTATTATTCTCTGTTCCATTTCACAAAATTTTTCAACTCAATGTCAGATTTAACGTGCATCCTTAATGAAAACTACAGAATGAATTTGCTTCTCTGTACAGAGAAACTAACCTGGAGCCAAAAAGCCCTTCACAATGCAAGACATGCAGCGTAAAGCCTTCTGAAAACAGAAGGTATTGCCATGCCTCATGCTACACGCATAGCACTGCCTTCATGTCAAAATTTTTATTTGAACTCTCAAATAAGCATTATGGGTGGAGACATGCAGATCACTCGTTTATGTCCCTGTGGCCAAATATGCATCCAGAATTGCTGGTTTCATAGCACAGATACAGCCGAATAGTTCAGAGCCATATATCCAAACGTGACTGTATCTGTGCTATATAACTATGTTAGTGGATCTGGATGGCCACAGAGACATAGAAGTGTTTTGTATGTCTCTGCCCCTAATGCCTTATGTGAGGGTTAAAATCTAATTTATGGTATTAAGGCAGTGCTATGTGTTTAGCATGAGGCATGTAAATCTACTGCTTCTCTGTACAGATTCAGCTACTGATTTAGTGGAATGCAAGCAGAGCTCAGCAATAAAGCAGTAGCAGATTTTAGTGCTCGATATTGCAATAAAGATTAGCCTTATGTATAATAGGAATATTTTAAGTAAAATGTTTTGTTTGCTTGTAATCGTATTTTTCTTTTTCCCTCCACTATTCTCTTATACCTTTTGGGGTGTTCTGCAATTTTTTATACTTTAGGGTTACTGTCATGGGAAAAAAAAATTTTTCAAAATGCATCAGTTAATAATGCTGCTTCTGCTTTGAAATCCATTCCTCAAAAGAGCAAACCATTTTTTTTATATTTCATTTTGAAATCTGACATGGGGCTAGACATATTGTCAATTTCCCAGCTGACCCAAGTATTGTGACTTGTGCTCTGATAAACTTCAATCAATCTTTACTGCAAGAGTGATATCACCCCCTCCCCCCCTGGCAGCAGCCTAACAACAGAAAAATAGGAAGGTAACCAGATAACAGCTCCCTAACACAAGATAACAGCTGCCTTGTAGATCTAAGAATAGCACTCAACAGTAAAATCCCGTGTCCCACTGCGTTCCATTCAGTTACATTGAGAAGAAAAACAACAGCCTGCCAGAAAGCAGTTCCCTCCTAAAGTGCTGGCACAAGTCACATGACCAGGGGCAGCTGGGAAATTGGAAAATTGTCTAGCCCCATGTCAGATTTCAAAACTGAATATAAAAAAAATCTGTTTGCTATTTTGAGTAATGGATTTCAGTGCAGAAGTCTGCTGGAGCAGCATTATTAACTAAAGCGTTTAAAAAGAAAAACATGTTTTCCCATGACAGTATCCCTTTAAAATGTATATATATACTCAGTAATATGTACCCTTTTTGCCAACTACAAATCCAAAGTAGGCATAATACACATGCAAGATGATTCTCAAATTAGAATTGTCCTTGGCCCACACCAAAGTTTCTAGTAGGTTTGAAAGTGTTTCTCATTGCAAGGTAAAGTTCTTTGTAACTCTTCAACTATTGTGGAGAAGTTATTGTTGCTGCCAACATCTAAACCCTATTGAAAAACTGTAATCTCAAGTTTATGGCGCATGGTAAGGGGGTCATGTGTTTTGCCCATGGAATGGTCCATTACAAGCAAATATTTTATAAACACTGGTTTATTTGTTATGAGGTCCAAAGAACAAATGAATATATTGCATATACAGGTATGGGACATGTTATCCTTAATGCTTGGGACCTTTCAGATAATGGGTTTTTCATAATCTAATACCTTTTATACTTTTAATACCTTAAATCTACTAGGCTGGTTTTATTATTACAGAGAAAAGGGAATCATTTTTTTTAAAAATAATTTGGATACAATGGAGTCTATATGAGATGGCCTTTCTGTAATTTGGAACTTTCTGGATAATGGATCCCATACCTGCATACATAAGATTCCTGATTATGAGGGTAATGAACTGTTTCTATCTAATTTTATCTAATGTTTAATTTTTAAAATATAGAGCAGCCGAATACAATGTGTCCACTCACTATACATTAGCATCTGAATTGTACTGGTTACCATCCTCTCTAATTTATATAAAAAATTAGAAACATGTCCAAAGTTTGCCTCTGTGAAAAGTGTCATTTTCCTGGAAACAGAGGTGATTTTAATGAGGTGGGAAACTCCCGCTGAAAGAAGGAGAGGTAATGATATGTAAATTGCACTGGTGGGAAGATGGATTGCTGCAATCCAATGACATTTACTATTTTGGTGTGAGACAGCTCAGAGTTACAAACAATTTATCTCTTGAAGTCAATTCAGGCAGAGCTTCTTACAAAAGGTTCCCAAAGTACAACATGAGCAGACAGCATCATCATCAGAGGAGCCTAGGGATCAAAGTTTCTATTCCATGGGGTGACTATCTGTGAATGCTGTGTAAATGTAAGTGTGATTTGCTGTTAAATGAGTACAAAGGGATTCAGTAATGTGCCTTGCATTGCAAGAAGACAGTTGGGAACTAGTAGAACATAGGATTCTGTGTTGATACTAGATCCAATTTTACATAATAATACATAGACTGCTATACAGTAGCAGCATTGAAGTCATACCTCATACAAGTTAGATTTAATATAAAGTATAGGCTAAGGCAATGACAAGTGAAAAATAGGCAAAACTGCAATTGATTTTCAATTTTTTTTACTTTTGTGTTACAAAAACAGAAGTGGTTCTCCCACACTTAAAAGACTGACTCTACTCCTTCTAACATATTTTGACTGCTTACTGTAGCTCTTTGACATGAAAATCTTATCTAATATTTATTTATTTCTTGTAGGAATACCTGATGCCTGTTATCGCTAAAAAAAATCACTGAAGTGAAGGAGCCCTTTATGTCCTTAGGCACAGAACAATTTTGGGTACAAGGAAGCCGGTGATCCAATTCCTGCTGCACTCTCTAGGTACAGAGCTTCCTTAAACTGTTGCACTCCAGCATTGTATGTCTATTATTCGGATGGATGCTTGTAAGGAAGTAACATATATTTTATCTTGGAGATGCAAATAGGTAAGCAATATTAGGATATGTAAGAGGAAAGTAATGAATCCTCTGAGCTCCAAAGTTGTATTTAGGTTGAACTGATCTACTCTGAGTGCGACAAACCCATGCTCCTGTCTGTAAGTTTCCACCCTTTTAAGAAGCTGTTCAAAAAATCTCCCTTAGTTGATTGCATAGTTTGTAAAAAGCCTGTTTCTTACAGTATAAGCCTTCTCATACACTTCCCTAAAATGGGTGTATGCAGTCTGGTAGCCCCATTAAATGCTCATAGGCTAACTCATGTACCAGCCATTGGTACCACAGGCTGCACTCAACTGTGTGCTACAGTATTTACCACCTGTTGCAATGTTTATCCCCACAGCACAAAGATTTGGGGTAGAACTACATGGGAGATAATGGTGCGCTTACCTCCGTTCCGATGCGTTGGATGCTGTCGCAGCGTGCATCCGACATCACTGTCGGATGCAGACGCTGCATGCTGCATCTACATCCAACAGTTGTGTGAGATGCACGCTGCGTCAACATCCGACATCCGGCTTTGTTGCGTCCCATTGAATCTGACCGAAAACGTACTTAGAAAAAAATGTTTGATTATGTACATTACATAGTTACATAGTTACATAGTTAAATTGGGTTGAAAAAAGACAGAGTCCATCAAGTTCAACCCCTCCAAATTAAAAACCCAGCATCCATACACACACATCTCCACTCTTTCAAACACAAACCATATATGCCCATAGCTATACTAACTGTAGAGTTTAGTATCAAAATAGCCTTTGATATTACGTCTGTCCAAAAAATCATCCAAGCCCCAATTAAAAACATCAACAGAATCAGCCATCACAACATCACCCGCAGTGCATTCCACAACCTCACCGCCCTGACTGTGAAGAACCACCTACGCTGCTTCAAATGAAAGTCCTTTTATTCTAGTCTAAAGGGGTGGCCTCTGGTGCAGTGATCCTCTTTATTAGTGCTTTGCCCATCAGTAAATGAGCCCTATAATTATAGTTCCAAAGTGAAGAGATCTATAACAGTCATGCAATCTGACTGACAGCAGTTCTCAAGATAATACAGTGTTTAATCATTTAACAAGTTAGCTTTTCTAGTCAAAGTTTATCTAATTTTTCTAAAATAAAAACTATAAAATATTTTGCTACTCCCTGTGATCCCTCTGTTTAAGCATATACATATTATTATCCAGCTTCCTATTGTATATACTGTACTTTGTCTCACAAAACAAGTTGCCTGGATTCTGTTTTCATCCCTTTTAGGGGATTATTTACTGGTTGGCATTTTAAAGGGGAAAACCTCAATTCTTTTGTAGAAAAAAAAAGTTTATTTTTTGGGATTTATTAAGCCCTGATGCTGCTAAAAGTCCAAATAAAAATAGTACTCCATCTCGAAGCTGCCAAGGTAAAGTCAATGGCAGATGCCTCTTTTTACAATTGGAATATATAATGATCTGCACTAATTTTCGTATGATAATTGGAATAAATTGTGAATCTGAATAATCTGTGGTTTTCAGAGTGTCAAATCAGAAATTCGATTTCAACTTTTCCAGCACCACATTTTTTAATGTATTCATAAATACAGTAAAAATGTGCACAGGAGTTTGGCCAAAGTGGTTTTAAGAAAATAGTGAGAAATGTTTATATTTTAGTAAATAACCCCATTAGTGTTGTATATTTAAACAATATTTACATTTTGACTATAAAAAATTATAAAATCAACTGTTCTCCGCACTTTTAGATGGCTATTTATCAAAATTCTAAATTTTCTGACTTTTTAAATAAAAAAGTACAACCAAACTAGAATCCACAATTTGACCTTATTTATCAATAAAATCTTTTTAAAAAATTGAGGAAAACCCACAGCTTTTTTGGATTTTGTTGTGCAAAAAAATTCACAAATTTTTGTTTTTGATGCCTAAAAACCATCAAAAAATAGAGATATTGTGAAAAAACATCTGCCATTGATTTTTAAATGATTTTGGCAAGTTTTAGATGGTACATTTTCGTATTCAGACTAGGAACAACTTTGAGGATTAATACATTTTTTTTTTTAGATTTTTTTGGTTTTTGAGGTCAAAGTGGACAGAGCAAAAAAAGTGCCTTATAAAATAACACCCTATGAGTAACTAATTTAAGTCTGTATGTATTTTGGGGAATGCAGATTTTTTTCTCCCCAAAAATTTTTAGAAAAAGGTTTTCATTCAGTGTATTTTTCTGTTCATGCTTTTTTATTCTGAACTTTTAATTAATTCAATAACAGTTGTGGTTTTCCCGTTTAGTCTTGGCTTTAAAAACCCAAAAAAATTTGATCTTTAATAAATAAGTCAACTAAACCAAGCTCACCTTCCCACAAAGCTGTTCTTATGCTCCTTATTGGGTGCTCCGACCACAGCATCCCCATTGCTCATACACACATCAACCCAAAGAAGCATGGCACTCTGGTCAAGGAAAGAGCAGGTTTATTGTATCACCCTGCAGAAATCATACCCTGTAGGATGATGCAATAAACCTGCTCTTTCCTTGACCAGAGTGCCGTCCTTCTTTGGTTTGATGACTTTAATAATACACCTCTAAGTGGGTTATTTGCTAAAACTTGCCTTTTTCTCACAAACCAGAATCCCTTTAATTTACCAATAATAACAAAACGTCACAACTAAATTGAGTGTCAATTCAAGTCTTACAACTTTTTTGATCTGATACTCCAAAAACTCAAAATTTTCAAGTTGTGATCCAAAAACTCAAATTTATCTGAGTATCGAATGAAAACCAATGCAAACAGCCCAAACATATCAAGAACCCTGAAGGTGAAAAACATGTTCTAATTGTTAAAAGGACCACCTGTCATTGACTTCTACATGATTTTGACATGTTTTAGTTGGAGTATTTTTGAATTAAAATTTTTAACTGCCTCAGAACATATTAAATGTCTAAAAATTCAAGTTTGTGCATAACTTCTCATTGACAATTATTGAACAAATACATATTCTTTGATATTTTGATGTGGCATCCTGTGACCAGTTCTTTAAAAGACTCCAAACATCAAATTCCATGTTATTTATATCAATATGTTAGTTATTCCTGACCTGAAAGAGTTCTTTGTATGTGCATACATTCAATTATGCTCTAGTTCATTAGTATGTTTTGTGTTGACTATAAACGATTTTTTGTTGAAATAAACCAAGGCTTGTAACACAATAAAAATAACACTGTGGTACACAAGTCTTGCTAATTCAATGCACTAGATACACATCTACTAAAGAACTGTTTATTACTTTAGTTTCACAGAGTGGAAGATTCAGTTCGGCCAAACTGGTAGACATTCCTTATCAATCGTGTTGGCAAATTAACAGCTCATAATCTTTAGTATAATTTCTGAACAAATATAGAATACCCTTACTGACTTTATATCTTGTTTATAATCTTGTAACACACTGAACCCCTAAAGGTGCTAATAGGGTTGCTCAAATTATTCCCTCTGCTTTTCATAGACTGCTATTTAACTGCTATTAGACAATAATGTTTAACACAACATGCATATTTACATAACCACCCTCTAATACTATTGCATAGTGTGCCTTGTCAACTATACTAGCCTGAAGCAACTATACACTAAACAATTTTGTGACCTACTTACCATGAATACCAATGTTCTTCTAGGTGCAGAAGGCATAACCCTAAGTTATATCCAGAAAGCATAAATATTAATATTTTCTTTTAAATGAACCATGGTGTTCACAGTTGAACATGTGTGTGAGCTGTTACTGCCATATGCATAGGCATAAATTTTCAGTGTTGGGCAATACATAATGCATCAGGCGCTACATTACATCAAATCAACATGTCTACATGAGAAGTGCTGGTTGATTTCAGGACACATAAAGCCTATAGCTTTTCTTTTAATATGGATTGTGCCTTTAATGCTTTTAACATTGTCTTTTGTACTCTGTAAAGATCAGGATAGAACACATTTATTTTAATTGCTCGGCTAAATGCAGTTACAGAAGACCAATCAGCAAACACCCTTCAATGAGTGCACTCTAGATAAATGTATGGCAACAGATTGTGAACTCTACAACTCAAGGATAGAAATAATATTACTGATGAAGTTTATATGTATTCTAAATATTTGTCTTCTTAGATCCACATAAATAGAAGTCACCATGTACAAATCTGTTCAAAATTATATATAGAGTTCAAATTTCAAATGCAGAACTGCAGGCTTCAAAGAGATTTTAGCCACACTAATTTTAGCAGGTGTTGAATGCAGAGGATATTTCATTGATAAATTGCAATTTATTGAGTGCCATGGTGCAGATATAATTGTAAAATATACAGGCAGATAAGAGTGAAATCTTTTTCTCTGCATCTTGCTGTGGTTAGCATCATATTTATACTGTACTGAGAGTAAGAAAAATTCCTGATATGCCCCAGCCAAATGCCTGATTCACTGGGCAATTATTGTATAACGCAGAAAAGTTATTGGCCTCGTGTACGTTTGTGCTTGTTTCCCTGTGTTGTACATTTCATTCAGCTGTAGAGGTACACAAGGTCAATAACAGCAATGAAAATTGTACATACCTGAGCTACTACAATGCAAAGTAATGTATTTCAGTCTTTTTATGTCTTTATATAATGTGAATTCATTCAAATGTAACAATGGCTATGTATAGATCATTGTTAAAACTCTTACTTGATTGTCAGTTATCATTTTTGCATTTTTGCAAGGTATTAATACTGATGGATTTACACATATTTAGTGCTTCTAAATATATATGTATATCGATAATGCGTGTTGTCATGATATAGGCCTGTAAGAGTTAATAAAGCAGAGTTAGTGACCCCTGATATCTACACTGAAAGTGACATGCAGTTGGAGGTCCCATAATCGTTACACCAGTCAGAACAAGTCCCTATGCTGTAGAGCTTACAATTAAAGACTTGAATCCAGAGACTCTGAGCAATAAAGATACTTTCCTAAAGCAGGAGCTGAAACAGTAATTCTTACAAACCCAGGACTCCCTGAATAACACTATGATTTAGGAAAGACAATTAGGAACTAGAATAGGTTTAGAGAAGGACAGTTAGCTTGATTAACTGAATGGCCAATTTAAACTACATGAAAAGGCTAGACATATTGCATTTTACCCTCATAAAAGACATGCCTTAGAGGGCACAGGTTGGACATATATGCACTAAAAAAAATCAGTATTTATAATTTGTTTTAATTCTCAAAAACATTCAGGTGGCAAAAGAACATCCATAGAGATTGGAGAAAGGGGCTTCACCATCAGCAAAGGAATGGATTAGTTGTGGATTTGTCAACCACATGGAGGGTTACAAAACACTAGCTTTAAGTTTAGAAATTGGCTGTGATGTACAGCAAGTGGTTATTTAAGTGGCAGTGTTCTCCGTGACATCTTTGTGGGATCAGTTTTACCAGATAAAGGACTGTTACCCCCTCACATGAGTGACTAACTATAAGGAGAACTCCATTCTTGCTCTGGGCAAATACTAGTGTGATCTAGTTTTTATTGGGATATTTGTAATGTCAGCAGGACATGGGAAATGATCCAACCTCAGAGCAAAAAACCATTTTGAGTTGTACTGTCAAAAAGGGGTAGATTGTACAGTATGACATTACTTTGTGATGTGTAAGAAAACTGTTGTTTCCAGAATCCATATTAGTTAATGAAATTTCTCTCAACAATCTGTATCATATATAGACAAGTAATTGCCACACAAACTTAAATCCTAGGGACCTTAAGCTAGCCAGTTTATCGCTCTCTCTCTCTCTCTCTCTCTCTCTCTCTCTCTCTCTCTCTATCTATATATAATATATTATACATATATATATACATATATATATATATATATATATATATATATATATATAGATAGATAGATAGATAGATAGATAGATAGATATAAACACACACTGTACAAATGGGACTGCACTATAAGGTAATAATGCTCTGTGAAAAATATTGTGTGCAATGCTAAATAACATGTACAAACTGTAATGACACACATGAGTAACATTTCCATGTCGATATGCTCAGGACCCTCACAACCCTAAAAAGATAGTTTAATCAGTTCCTTCTACAGTACTTTGTCCAATGGGATTTCCAGACCTGCTCAATTTGCCTGATTTTAGTCCTGATATCATTTAGGCACAACCTCTTGAAAGCCCCATACATGGACTGATAAGAATAAGGATCTTGGGGCTTTTATAGATAAAAAGTTGTCTAATTCTGGGCAGTGTCATTCTGTAGCTACTAAACCCAATAGGGTTAAAAGCCCCAAGAATAAAAAGGGCATAAACTCAAGGGATAAAAGCATAATTATACCTCTTTATAGATCCCTAATAAAATCCTAGTTTTGTACTCCAGTCCTTAGGATGGATGTAAATGAGCTGGAGAGAGTGCAGAGACATGCAACTAAACTGGTTAGAGGGATGGAAGACTTAAATTATGAGGGCAGACTGTCCAGGTTGGGGTTGTTTTCTCTGGAAAAAAGGTGCTTGTGAGGGGACATGATTACACTTTACAAATACATTAGAGGACAATAGAGACAAATATCAGGGGACCTTTTTACCCATAAAGAGGATCACTGCACCAGAAACCACCCCTTCAGACTAGAAGTAGTGATGGGTGAATTTATTTGCATGGGCGAATTCGCGGTGAATTCCCGCGATTTGCTGCTGGTGAATAAATTCGCGAAACGGCAGCTTTTAAAAACGAGTCGCGTGTCGTTTTTTTTCGGCGAAGCGAAACTGGGTAGATTCGCCCATCACTAACTAGAAGAAAAGGACTTACATTTGAAGCAGCGTAGGTGGTTCTTCACAGAGAGGACAGTGAGGTTACGGAATGCACTGATGGGTGAGGTTGTAATGGCTGATTCTGTTGATGCTTTTAAGAGGGGCTTGGATGATTTTTTGGTCAGACATAATATCAAAGGCTATTTTGATACTAAACTCTACAGTTATTATAGCTATGGGCATATAACGGTTTGTGTGAAAGAGTGTAGGTGTGTGTGTGTGTGTGTATGCTGGGTTTTAATTTGGAGGGGTTGAACTTGATGGACTTTGTCTTTTTTGCACCTAATTTAACTATGTAACTATAAGCTGCTGACTTGGAGGGTATGGAGTCAACATTATCAGTCCATGTATGGTCAGCTTACCAACCAAGGGTTTGTTCACCTTTGAATTAACTTTTAGTATGATGCAGAGCAGTGATCCCAAACCAGTGGCTAGAGAGCTACATGTTGCTCTACAACCCCTTGGTTGTTGCTCCCAGTGGCCTAAAAACAGGTACTTATGTTTGCTTGGTGGCAAGTTTTGGTTGCATACAAACCAGGTACAGTGCCAAACAGCCTCCAGTGCCAGTCTGAAAATGGTTACCAAATAGCTAATCAAAGCCAGGAGAAATGTTAATGCTTGTGCTGCTGCCCAACTCTTATATATGAATGTTGCTTATGGGTAATAAAAGGTTGGGGACCTGTGATGTAGAGTATGATATTCTGAGACAATTCACAATTGGGTTTCATTTTTTATTACTTGTAGTTTTCGTTTTATCTTTGTATTCACAACCTCAACAGTTTGCAATTTCAGCAATCTGAGTGTGCATTTTTTGTGCCAAAAATTATCCTGTGCAGTTGCTGGCAGGCTGTGCATGTGCCTGTCAGTACATACAGAGCTACAGAGATGAAATGAGAAATTATAATAAACTCACTTAGTCTGCCACTGTCTGTAAGACCTGATCAAAATACATACTGCAACAAAATTTTCAAAGGCCCATAACATGAAGTCCTTGCTGTGTGCGAAATAATTTATAAATAAACTTTCTTTCCTTGCCTGGATAGTTTATGGGTGAAAGCCAATTATGCTGTTATCTTGTTTTTAAAAGCTTGTTCCATGGCACTTTTTAACTAGATGCCTATTAGTACAAAATGAAAAGACAGATCTGGATGGTTTATTCAATTCCCCTAAGGCAAGTTATGTTTTTTTCACCTTCCCATCTTTGTCCTTCATTTCCCAATAATAATACCTTTACAATATGAGTGTCAGTTCTTTATATGTAGGTATCTTAGAAGTGTATACAACTTTCAATATACAGTAGATGTTCAAACAAAGAGCTTAATTATAAACACAAGAGTACTTTAGTGATATTAACAAAAGTTGAGTCCACATTGACTCCTTGCAACTTGCACATATCCCTTCTATTGTTATAACTTGCTTCGATGAATAGTTTGCAGTTGCACCTAAGGTGCAGAGTACATGGTCAACAACACATGGGAGCCCTGGAATTAACTAGATTAAAGGGGTGGTTCACCTTCAAGTTAACTTTTAGTATATTGTAGAAGGGCCAATTCTAAGAAACTTTTCAATTGGCCTTCATTATTTATTTTTCATAGTTTTTTAATGATTTGCAATTTTCTTCTGTTTCTTTGCAGCTTTCAAATGGGGGTCAATGACACCATCTAAAAACAAATGCTCTGTAAGGCTCCAAATGTATTGTTATTGACACTTTTTATTACTTATCATTCTATTCAGTCCCTTTCCTATTCATATTCCAGTCTCTTATTCAAATAAATGCAGGGTTGCTAGGGTAATTTGTACCCTAGAAACCAAATTGCTGACACTGCAAACTGGAGAGTTGTTGAATAAAAAGCTAAATAACTAAAAAACCACAAACAATAAAAAATGAAAACCAATTGCAGAATATCACTCTCTACATTATACTAAAAGTTAATTGAAAGGTGAACAACCCCTTTAAGTGAATCATATACAATTGTAAACACCATTCATGGCATTTGCATTAAGAAAAACCTCACATCACTACTTGATTTACAATGGGGGATATCTTGTTGTCAAAATTTCAGCATTATACTGGAATTCTGGGATGAGAAATACTGTATTGTGGGTATAAAACAGAGATTTTCCTTTATTTTTTGTGCTTTTTTCTGCAATTGTCTGTAAATCAGCCTTTGATTCATAATGATAATGATATCCCAATCATTATTTTTAAGAAGCAGAAATCATGTGTTGGATTAGGGGATCTTATTAAACTCAAATATTAAAAGTAAAAGTCAAACAAGTAAAACCAATTTTTAATGGAACAGTTCAGTGTAAAAATAAAAACTGCATAAATAGATAGGCTGAGTAATATGTGTTGTTCCAGACATTGTTCAGAAGAACAGTGTACTTTGATTAAAAAGTTGAAAAACATATAAAGAAGTGCAGAAAATAGTAGGCTGTTCATCTAAAATGATCTTAAATGCTTTAAAAGAACAGTTCAGTGTACAAATACAAACAGGGTAAATCAATAGGCTGTGCAAAATAAAAAATGTTTCTAATATAGTTAGTTAACCAAAAATGTAATGTATAAAAGCTGGAGTGACTCGATGTCTGACATAAAACAGAGCACAACTTCCTGCTTTTCAGCTCTCTAATTCAGAGTTAGCAACTTGAAGCGGGGCCACATGGGACAAAACTGTTCAGTGAGTTTGCAATTGATCCTCAGCATTCAGATCAGATTCAAAAGCAACAGTTATGACCCATGTGCCCTGCCCCTCAAGTCACTGATTGGTTACTGCCTGTTAACCAATCAATGGAAAACATGAGAGCTGCAAAGCAGGAAGTGGTGTTCTGGCTATTAAATTTTACACCCAGTCTCTCCAGCCTTTATATATTACATTTTTAGCTAACCATTGAAAAATTTTTTTTATTTACCCAGTTTGTATTTTTATACTAAACAATTCATTTAATATTGTGTACTAATATTTTTCTCCAAAGCCACCAAAACACTGAAACATTCTACAGTAGCTAAAGCAATCATCATACCATCTTGAAATGGTTAATTGGATATTGAAAATACCACCCAATCAGCCAAAAGAATCTACCGGGAAGTGGCACAGTGACTGTGCTTTGCATTTCAAGCAAGATTGACTGTATGGCATTGATGGATCACTTGAAAGTATTACGCAGATACAAGAATTGATTAGTCAATAAATCAGCTCCAGGAGTTTAAAAGAAACTATAGAACAAATATCATAAATCTTTCTGGGAGATGGGAAGGTGGGATACAGTGGTAGCCTTTTTACAGGATTCATGCTTTTTTGTGATACACCTAAGGTTATGCTTGATGCGTGCATATAAAATAAAGAAATTGCATTGTATATGGACGACTCCTTTAAGTAAAATTGTGTTTCAAGGGAAATGATCTAATCATAATGTCCATAAAAATCTGGTTGAAGATTCTTTTCTAAGATATACACCGACATTTTTAATAGATTTTTTTTTAAATTGATTGAATTAACTGGAGCAGAAAAAGCAAGGAAAGGGAAAAGAAGGAAAGAAAAATAGCTGGGACAATTCAAACCATGGAGTTCAGATATCACTGAATTTATTTGGACATCTTCTGGTGATATTTTGTTCTAAAACGAGCTAATAATTATCTGTTAAATTTATATCACTTTCCCAAAATACAATATGTCCTATGCCAAGTCAAAATGGTTTTGCTAGAGTCTGCAGTGACTTCCTTTTATTATGTTGGCTACTACAGGGCACATACAGTATATCATTAGCAGTGACAGGAAGTTATCACATACAGATATGGAGTGGCATTCTGCTTTTGAATCTTAAAACACATATATATCAGCCCTATGATATGGTGTAAATAACTGGTCAAAATTTCATTTTCCCATATAAAGGGGAAATACAACATTAATACTTTCAATATGTAGATAATTGGTTTTTCTACATAGCTTCATATTTATTACTTATGGGTATAGGCCTGGGTCCCCCACCAGCCCAATACATAGTTACTGTCTATGACATATTACAGCAGCACCTCTGGCATTTGCCAGAAAGCAGATTGCTAGTCTTACCTGTATGGGTACAAGCAATCAATAATAGTGATGGGCGAATTTATTCGCCAGGGGCGAATTTGCTGTGAATTACCGCGTTTCGCCGCTGGCAAATAAATTCGCGAAACGCCAGCAAAAATTCGCCCAAAAAAAAACGAGTTGCGCGTCGTTTTTTACGCGACGCGCGCCAAAAATGACGCGACGCAAATGACGTGACGTGCGTCGGAAACGATGCACGACTCGTTTCGCTAATTTTTTCACCAATTCGAGAATTTCGCTGGAAATTCGCTAATTTTTCAGCGAAACGGGTGAGATTCGCCCATCACTAATCAATAATAATTATTAGTTTTCTCTTTTTTATCTATATATACTGTACTTAATTCCAAGAATCTCCTGCCTCTCAGTCCTTGGGAGCAGATAGCGCTGCTCCAGTAAATCTTTACTTAGGAGTTTTCTTTAAGGTGGTGCAAACTCCCAGGGGGCTGAGAGGAAGAAACAGATATATAAATGATATAGGCCTATTTGCTCCTGAAAATGTAGAGCTTGCTGTTAAGCCGTCTACTGTGTAAATATTTAAAATACTGGATATTACTTTTTCTTGCTTGTTAATCAAATCCTACAAAGGTTAGGATTAATCATATACATGAAGAAAGAAAGGGTTATATAAAGTGACTTCTTTTTTCACTGACATTGAGGTAGCCTGGGCTGGCCTTTAAAGCATGCAGATTATCAGAGATAA
>CM044434.1:73503060-73517092 GCA_024363595.1 Xenopus borealis | reverse complement strand
TTGAAACAGGAAGGGGTAGGACCTTTATTATCAGAGGGGGTCAGCTGGTTGATGTGAACATGCAAAAAGCTCTGAATGCATACTATTTGTCTGTCTACACAAAGGAGGAACCAGTTAATGAAGGTTTCCTTATTAATAGTCCCAATTATAATAATACACGTAATGATGCCTGGTTCACACATGCAGAAATTTAAAAGAGACTAGAACATGTTAAGATAAACAAAGGTCGAGGGCCAGATGGGATTCATCCCAGGGTAATTACCGAGCTTAGCTCTGTGATTGCCAAACCTCTCTACTTAATTTTTCAGGATTCATTGAGGTCTGGCATGGTGCCGAGAGACTGGCGAATTGCTAATGTGGTGCTGCTATTCAAAAAGGGATCCCATTCTCTGCCTCAAAACTATAGGCCAGTCAGTCTGACGTCGGCGGTAGGAAAGCTTTTTGAAGGATTAATAAAGGATAGGATACTGGACTTCATAGAAAATAGCAATACTATGAGTCTGTGCCAGCATGGTTTTATGCGTAATAGATCTTGCCAGACTAACTTCATTTAATTTTATGAGAAGGTAAGCAGGGACCTCAATTCTGGGCTGGCTGTGGATGTGATTCACTTAGACTTCACTAAAGCATTTGATACAGTGCTACACAGAAGGTTACTGGTTAAATTAAGGAATGTTGGCCTGGAACAAAGTATTTCTTAACTGGATAGAGAACTGGCTAAAAGATAGACTACAAAGAGTGATGGTAAATGGAACATATTCTAATTGGACCAGTGTTGTTAGTGGTGTACCGCAGGGCTCTGTACTGGGTCCCTTTCTTTTCAACTTTTTTATTAATGACCGATATGTGGGCATTGTACAGTTTCTATTTTTGCAGATGATACTAAATTGTGCAGAACAATAGGTTCCATGCAGGATGCTGCAGAGTTATTTGTCTAAGTTGGGAAACTGGGCAGCAAACTGGAAATGAGGTTCAATGTTGATAAATGCAAGGTTATGCACTTTGGCAAAAATAATATAAATGCAAGTTATACACTAAATGGCAGTGTGTTGGGAGTTTCCTTAAGTGAGAAGAATCTTGGGGTTTTTATAGATAACAAGCTGTCTAATTCTGAGCAGTGTCATTCTGTAGCTACTAAAGCAAATAAAGTTCTGTCCTGCATAAAAAAGGGCATAAACTCAAGGGATGAAAACATAATTATACCTCTTTATAGATCCCTAGTAAGGCCTCATCTGGAATATGCAGTGCAGTTTTGGACTCCAGTCCTTAGGCGGGATGTAAATGAGCTGGAGAGAGTGCAGAGACGTGCAACTAAACTGGTTAGAGGGATGGAAGACTTAAATGATGAGGGTAGACTGTCCAGGTTGGGGTTGTTTTCTCTGGAAAAAAGGCGATTGCGAGGGGACATGATTACACTTTACAAATACATTAGAGGACATTATAGACAAATATCAGGGGATCTTTTTACCCATAAAGAGGATCACCGCACTAGAGGCCTCCCCTTCAGACTAGAAGAAAAGGACTTTCATTTGAAGCAGCGTAGGTGGTTCTTCACAATGAGGACAGTGAGGTTGTGGAATGCACTGCCGGGTGATGTTGTGATTTCTCATTCTGTTGATGCTTTCAGAAGGGGCTTGGATCCTTTTTTGGACAGATATAATATCAAAGGCTATTTTGATACCTAACTCTACAGTTAGTATAGCGATTGGCATATATGGTTTGTGTGAAAGAGTGTAGGGGTGTGTCTATGTATGCTGGGTTTTAATTTGGAGGGGTTGAACTTGATGGACTTTGTCTTTTTTCAACCCAATTTAACTATGTAACTATAATGTTAAACACTCATTCACAGACCAGAGAAGAATCAAGGCTTACCAAACACCGAGGCTTTAGTGAATTTAGCATGCAAATCATGAGCATAAACAGATAATTTATCTTTCAATACTGGAAAAAAAATGCAATCACTTATGTAACCAGTTCTTTTTATTGGGGGTTACTGTGATAATTAAGTTTATCTTCACTATTCTTCACTCATCATTTGTTTCTCTATAGTCTCACTTAATGCAGGAGCTGGGTGTCAGATAACCATCCATTTGATCCAATATGTCTTATAGGGGTGTCCCCCCTTTGCCTAGAAGATGTATTACAGCTCACTCTTTTAAAATCACCAGAAATCCTGTCTCTCTACATGCAGGATTTGTGCAATAGGCAATTATTTTGTTAGCTTTTGTTTGTTCTGGAATTAGTTATTTGAACAAGCTCTAATATATCTGATAGGAAAGGAAGCCCCCTATAAAATATATTGGATCTATCTGTCAATGACTATCTGACACCCAACTGCTGCATGAAGACAGAATGAAGAGAAACAGATGCAGAGAGAGGGATAGTGAGAATAAACTAGATTATTTCAGAATTTGCAGAATATTCAATTGATTGTATTCACAAAATTTCTTATTTCAGTATGCTGAAGCTTATATTGCATTTTCATTTTCACAATAGTAACCCTTTAAACTATCTCTAGATACATTGTTATGTACAGTACATTTCAGATCTGAACGATATAAGAAAAAGCCATGAAAGTATGCAAATGTGGTATTTCCAATATAGTCACATATTTGCAGTTGGGTTTATCATTTACGTTTGTCTTAAAAGTCAGTTTTTGCTATTGTGACTTTATGAAGTTCACAAATTTATAATTGACATATTAAAATGCAATCTCAAGCAGAGGCTGACTTTTTTTACTGTCATGAAAATTCCTCAATTTTAACCCCCCCCCCAAAATAGTCAAAATCTGCTGAATGGTATAATCTGTAAATTCTTAGTACTTTGGATCCATGTAAATATGAACAGGTTAAATTCTATATGCATTGGTTGAGTTAACAAAATGAGGTCCTTCAAACAGCAACATCAGCAACACGTGCTTAATTCAGTAAGTCGGAAAAAGAAATCACACATTTCTTATTTGACATTGCAAGAACATTTTTGTACAAGAAACTCCTGGTCTTTACTGTTACTTGTTAACACCATTTACTATTGTCTCTTTTGCTGGAATATATTGTAGACTAGTGATACAAATTATTTATGTTCATTCATACATGCATGCATACACATTTTCGTTGGGAAGCCTTAATATATTTATGTATGTTTGTATGTATGTATGAATATATTTTATTTATGTATCACTATTAATGATCACAGCACTATACAGAAGAACAATTAATTAAACAGGGGCCAAAGTACAGTTAAAAATTAAATGCAAGGAGGTCCTTGACCTATAGAGCTTACAATCTAAGTATGTTGATACCTTACAGACACAAATAGATGGGGTTACAGTATGGGTTCCTTGGATTACAGTGGTTGTCACTGCAATATAAGTATCAGAATTGGGCTACATGTTATGCATTTAGTTTATTTTTGATGAGACTGAGGGAAGATTTTCTCCTGAAGAATTCCAAATGGAAGGAAGAGCAAGACAGAAAGGTTTCATGCAGGCAACAGCAGCAATAGTGGGGGGTGCAACTAAGCAGTGGTTCTGAGAGCAGAGGAACCAACCAGGAATGTGTGGAACATTAGTGGGCAGATTTACTAAGGGTCAAATTTGAGGGTTTAAAAACCCTCGAATTCGACCATCAAATTTTTACCGAATTTGAATATCGAATTCTAAGGGTTTTAACGCAATTCGAAAAATCGAACGATCGAATAAAAAAAATTTGATTGAACTATAAAATCATTCGAATCGAACAATTCAAACAATTTTAACCATTTGATCGAATTTTTTTTATTCAATCTTAAAAAGCTGAAAAAACCCTATGGGAGCGTCCCATAGGGTTATACAACAATTTGGTAGGTTTAATATGGCGAACTAGGCAATCAAATGAAAATTTAAAGGGCAAGTAATTTGACCATCGATTCGATCAATTTTTATTCGATCTATTAGAATCATTCGATTCAATCGAATTTTAAAGGAACAGTAACATCAAAAATTTTTACAAAAACACCAACACAAATTAAAATTTAAAATAGCAAAGCCTTTATTAAGAAATAACTTACAGAAACTCCACTTCCTGTCCTCTATCCATGCTGCGGTACTCCATTTCCCCAGAAAATCCATTCAGGGGAAAACTTCACTGTCGAATAAGCTCCCCTAGACAGACATGAGTCTCATGTCAGACTGAGCTCCTTTCCTGTTTCCACAAACAGATCACCCCACCCGGTCTCCACCACCACTTCTCTTGAAGTTTTTCATCTTTGTAAGTTTTTACTTTCCTGTCCCCACACACACAGCTCCCCTCTGTTCTAGCATTTACTCTATGGGGCCCATTTATTAAAACAAGACATCTCAACTTTTTATTTGATCAAATTTTGATCAAACATGAACTCAAACATTGATGCTGGTCTCCCCATGTCTAGCCCCAGCTTATTATAGTTGGTAATATTATTTTGTATTTGTTTTTAGCTGACAGGAAAAAAATTGTGTCCATACTAAAAAAAATGTCCATATAGTTTTTGAGTATGGTTTATTAGTACACTCAAATCAGATTTATTAAAAGGAGAAATCCAAAATGGTCTAGAAATGTTCAAATGGCACAACAAAAGGATTAACAGCATGAAAGATTGGTTTGCAGCAGGGAAAAATGGGGAGACTATTCTATAAAATAAAAGTATGCCCAGGTATAGTAACCATAACAACAAATATGCGTGTTGCAGACTCCTAATTATCATAATCCTGTAACTAAAAAAACCCTGTGCTATGCATTTGAACACAAAAAATTGCTAACTAAACATGGGCCCAGGGAACATGCACCGATACTATTAATACCCTTTCTAGTACCTTTTTAACTTTACTTATACCTTAAATGGCATTGGGGTGCTCTCATATTTCCTTTTTTTCAATTCTAAAGTACAATTTGTAAATCTTATTGGGATTATATATGTCATTGTCTTCCAATCAGAGCAAATTAAACAATGGAACCAGTAGCCACTGCATCCTTCTTAGCTCTGCTTTTTATAAATACCAGGGAATGAATTTTAAGAAGATTCAGTTTTAAAAAGCTAAACTATACAAATATGCATTTACAGAAACAGAACATTATCAGTGCTCTAGCACCTTGACCTTTATAGATAGATTCATTGAATAGATTCCCAATAGATTTATTAAAGAATCACACATATGTTTACGTTTATATATCTCTAATTCATCTTCACAAAAACATAATAATTGTATTTTAAGGGCCTATTCATATTTATGGTGCTGTTTCAGTTTCAGAAACCCCTGACTCTATCTATCTATCTATCTATCTATCTATCTATCTATCTATCTATCTACAGTATCTATCTACTATATCTATCTATCTATCTATCTATCTACAGTATCTATCTACAGTATCTATCTACTATATCTATCTATCTATCTATCTATCAATCAAAATAGTCAAATGATCTTAGTGCAAACCCCCTTAAATTCTTCCCCTTAAATTCTTCTTGCAGCAGAAGGTAGTTTCAACTGTGCTGAGTATCAGGGAGATTCCTGCATAGAGGAGCTGGTGTACAGGAAGACTGATCCTGAATGAAAATCAATATGTTTGGGGTTTTTCCCTGCAGAAAGCAAATGACTTTAGACAAGTGGTTTAGTGTGCGCCAGGGATACATCACATTTGGGAAATGGATTTTAGATGGAACCACACTGTTAACCTCTCAACAGTAAAAAAATGGTGGTACTGATTCCCTTACACAAATATAGCAGCAATGCTTTTTTTTTTTTGGTATGTGTGTAGATGTGTATAGTATGCTGAATTCACATAAACAAGGACACCTTTTTACATGCAGTACACCATTTTTGTTTAGGATATATATGTAATGCAATGGCCAATCACTTATTTTGCTGTCTTTTTACTCATCTAATTCCCCTCCCTCCTCCTCAGGCATATCAGTCAATACTGCCTTCTGGCTTGCTTCCATAATGATAGCCTGTCTAACTCTTAGCTATAGAGTAGCTGCAAACTGTGCCAGCACTCCCATGTGTGCAGATTGAAGAATTGCAACAGTGAGAAAAAAATCAGTTTAGATGAGTAATTTATATCTCCCATAAGATGAATTAAAAGATAAAAGCCTGTTAGTGGAGTTGCTAAAACATTATATTCTTCTCTGCATCATTTCAGATGAGTTCTATCCTGCTCTAGATCTCAGTAACACATTTTAACTAAGTAATATATATATATATATGAGCAGAGAACCTTTTGGTCACATACCATTTATTTAAGGTACTATAAATAATGTCAAACAGGCTTTGAGTTACATCATTATGGTGACATACAGAGGTTGCTGATATCATATCAAAACAACAGAATTTCCACTGCATTTCTAAAGGTTGGGGCAACAATCTGTAAATGCTGATTTACTTTTAATGTTTTTCACTAATTGTTCTTGGATATAACTGAAGAAAAAACACAAATAGTTACATGGTTTTATGTGGTTTTTCCCTTACATAGTATCGGAAGTCTGCCTACTATTGATCTCAATATAACATTAGTAGACCCAGTTTTGTGGTAAATATAGGTATTAACAAGTATTTACATTTCCAATATATGTACCATGCCGAGGAGTGATTCTTTTTAATTATCCATTTATAATGCACCTTTGCCCATTTTGCCAGACAGCAAGATGTAAAGGGCTACATGAGTTTTAAAACACTTATTTATTACTTGTCCTTGTAAAAACTTAGAATCCTTTCACATATATCTTATTAAGAAAAATCATAGTTCATAAGAACAAATTAGAAAATGCAAACCATGTGCTAAAACAGAAATAGATTTGTTGTCGGTGGAAATTGCTACTGTCAGTGTTGATTGACTCATGATAAAAGTAGTCTCAGTCTGTCTGTTTTTTTCTTTCCTATATTACATATTTCCACTACCACTGAAAAGCCAATACAGTCATAACTAATGCAACTATTAATAAGAGAGAGAAAAAGAAAGAGGGAGAGTAAACAGAGAGTGGTAGTGATATATTTATATTACTATGACATCTTCGGCAGAAAGTCTGCATAGCAAAGATACTTGGGCTTCCTCTCTTGATTATTTTGAGCAGATGTGAGGCCATTATTTAATAGCAAGGTGGGATGTTTTGTTAACTGGCTAATATTCATTCAAAATAAAAAGTGATTAAAGTCATGTCAAAGCAAGGAATGAAGGAAAGAAGGAATCAGAGTATTCAAAAACATTTTAAAGAAATTTTCAATAATGTGCACAGATACATTACAGCGAAACAACAGTGACACAAATTCCCTTTGACCTGTACTATTTTTAATAATTGTCTGTTTTTCTTAAAGAGGACATTTGCAACACAGACTAAACCCAAATTTATTTCTGTATGCTACATTCTAGAATTTTAGCCATTATTTGATATTTATCTGTCTTTCTATTCCTGTACAAAATGCTAAGCCTTATGATAAAATGCAGTAAGAGATACCACAATGGCGCAACAACTACTATTTAACAGATAACAGGTCACAGCCAAACTGTATTTAAAAATGTTTAGAATAATTAAGTTATGAAGGCAGAAAAATATAATTGTAGTAGAGCAAAATAACAGAAGATTCACGAAAATAATCAAAATAAAGTATTGTATTGGAAAAAAAAAATATTTTTAATTAATAATGTCTTTTGCTTTAGTTTTTGGTTAGTCTGCATGCATTTTACACTGAATGTTGTGTTTAGAAAATAAAATTCTGCCAGTTATTAATAATATAGAGAGATGAAAGCAAAGACAGAGAATGAATTTAGTTCATTATAAAAAGGACATGATTAACTGGCCCTTGAATGACAAATTGTATCCAATAGCTACCAATACTTTAAAAAATGGCAGTGTATGAAAACAGCCAGAGATAATATCATTCCACTTTTTCCTTTCTTTTTGTCTTTGTCTCCTGTGTATTTCTGTCCTCTCTGTTGTCACTGCAGTGTTCCACAGGTTGGCAAATAATGTTCAACATCTATCAGAGATGAGTACTAAAGCTATGCTCTATTATTGTGTTGGTCTCAGAAGAAGCAGAAAGACAATAACATTCTGGGAAGCAGCCACATTTGACAATGGCAGGTCCTTACCATCCAGAGAAAACTCTGGCAGTCATGCAAGTCCCATTGGAATTTTAAAATATCGACAAAGAAAAAAAAAAAGGTTTATTTTTGTATTCTCAACCAAAAAAGTGTCATATTTCATATTTTGCAAATATATGATATATTCATAAACTGTGCATCTAGTCACTGTTATATATTTTTTCTGAACATCTTAACATTGTGTATGCATTTGGTTAAACTAGAGTCATCAAATTTGTAACATTAACTTGCATTCTTGTAATACTACTATCCTGTGCCGTGAAGTCAATCCATGATTCCGCCACTCGTTATTTGAAATGAATATTTATCATATAATCTCCAGTTCCACGGTGTAATGTCTCATGATGATGAACCTTTTTTTATTCATACAAAACTATATCAGCACCTACCCAAGAGGAAAATACCTTGTCTAGTAGTATAGGGATGTAACTGGATGATAAGAAGGGAGAGAGAATGATACAAAGATGACCTCAAATGCAGCAGGGATGAATTTGCACATCTATTTCAAATTACTAGCTACAGAACAAACATTTTTATCATTTAAAATAATTAGGTAAAAATATCAGTAGAATCAATATGTTTCATCAAGGTACATTTTTCCCTTCATTAGTTTTGGTGATTCCCAGGGCTTGTAGAGTGTCTGGTCCTTTAAGAATAATTTCCAGCATAGATACTTTTTTTTCTGTTTGCCTATTTTTGTCCTTGTTTCTGGATAATGCAATTGCAAATATTAAAACATTCCACCCCAGTTTTCACTGCTCCTGTGACGTGTTGCAGTCAATGATCCTTGTTCCACCATGGCATTCACCTATATTTAGGATACTCTTATGTCTGATTTATGTAATTTTAATTCCCATACGGGTTTCTTCAAACATGCAGAAGGGCTGGCCAAGGATCCAACAGTCAATCAAACTCTTTTTTGTTGACTTTTGTTTCAGGGATGAGCCTAGGCTCTGTTTTAAAAACCCTGGCACATACACCAATAACATAGTAAAACTCTGTTCTGCAACCATTCACAGAGACTCTTACTGTGAAATATGATCTACTCTATCCCCAGCAACTTCCAAAATTATTCAGACATTGAATAAAGAAATACAATTTGCAGGAACTGTACCTCAACTTTCAACACAAATCCCAATGATGTACTGTTTAATTCATTTTGGCCTACTTAAAAGTAAACAGGATTTATAACATTTAATCTAAATTAACTGCAACCACATAATTTGTGCATCATTACAATTAATTCATCCAGCAGTAGCAGCTCCCTAGACACATTCTTTATCTACTCTCTCTTTCCCTCTGTGTGTACTGGTCTTTTGTTCATAGACTCAGAGATGTTTTAAGGATCTAAAAAAAAGGCAAAGAAAAATGTCCCATAATTTCCTGACTGTGCCTAATTATGACTTCACAAATATTCTGTTACTAACATTTTTTTAAATTATTCTACATAGAGAGAGAGAGGTTAAACGAGGGGAAATATATGGTAGCTTAGAATGTTCATTGATGCATTGAAAGCATTTCCTGTGTCAATTTTAGATCGCCTACAGATGCAGATGCATATATATATAAAAACATCTTAAATGAGGGGAAACATTTTGTTTTGTGGCAGTGCACATTAAACTGGCTTTGTAGCGTTACTTTTTGCTGTAGGTGTTTGTGTATACAAAACAGCTTTACAGCAGGCTGCTCCAACAAGTCATCTATAAATGCTTGATTTTTTTCCTAATTAAAAAAATAAACTGATATATAAATGATAAAATAAGTGGAATTTTAGGCTTGGATTTAGTTCATGCAAAACTTAAAGTGATATTACACTGATATAGTTCTTACATTTACTTTTACTGTAATAAACTTAAACATTCATGCACATTTTTTAAATTAACTTTTCCAGTAGAAAATCAAAAGATGCAATAAGCATCAGTAGTATAAGCATTAGTATCATCAGCTACAGCTGTAAGATCCCATGTGTACCCTAAATAATAATGATGAAGAATGTGTCAGGCTTAAGTATTTATTCATATACAGTGATGAATAAATATCCCTGAGACATTTATAAGTATATATATATATATTATATATACCTGACTTTAACATATTTTCCCTTGAGGACAATGATTGGCATTAACTCACAACACAGCACTTTAGGTATTCTCTGATGTTGCAGGCCCTGCTATCAGTGCAAAGTCTGTGTTATTTAAACCACCAAAATTATGGATAATGATATTAGTAAGTTACCTAAGAGTAGATTAAAATACCCTGGTTTGGACCCCAACAGGATGCTGATGCTAACCCATTTTGACACTATTTGTCCTTGGGGGAACAATGAGATAAGTGGCCACTCAAGGTCAAAAAGTGAAGGCAGTGGGTAATTTATAAAAGATACGTGAATCTGACATTAACCGAATCATGCCCGACCTAGGCTGGAATGCCTAGACAAAGTTACTGATTTGCTATGCTTAGAAATTATAGCATGACTTATCAGAGAACACAACTCCTGGTGAATGTAATGCAAGTCAGCAAACAAAATGCAAAAACGGTAAGATCGAATGACTAAGACCTCTCTAACAACAAAGGGGCAAAAATGCTTTCTGTTAGCAGAAACAATTTCATAGTTAGGAGGACAAATGTGATCCATTCATGTAAAAAGCCTGCTTCTTCATTGCACGATGCATCCTTTCTGTAACTGGTGTTTTAGTGCACCCAACTTCCGAAGGTGCTTCAGTGTATTTTCATGCAACTTACAACCTACAGCCACCAGTAGAGATTGATAAAGAGTATCAGATTTCAGTTCTTTGTCCTTAGGCACACGAGGAATAAAACTGCAGCAGAACTGGGGTGAGATAAGGTGTCTGAAAGCTCAGGTCACAAGAATACATTTGCAGGACAAGATGCAGGTTGAAGTGTCTTTAAGTATCGTTTTGGCTCTGGCTGCTCAGGACCACAACCATGAAAGACAACCCTTTCACCACCAGAGGGGACAGCAACACTTGCCAGTATGCTGCTGCACCCGTGACAGTTAAGGAACATTAAGGCATCACAGAAAGAGAGAATGGCATGCAGAACTTACCTATGCGAATAACATGTGGCATTCCTTGACAGCTCTGAAGCCAGAAAACATAGCAGAACCATACTGCCCAGTATTGTAAAACCATACGCCACAAAGACAGCCAGTAATGTGTCATTGTTAGGACCAAAATCCCCCAAAGTTAAGTTAATATGGAATTCCCTGGGACTTCCTTTGCTGTTTTAAGATTCCAAAAATAGCCCAAGATAGTCACAGCTGAATGCCTCTGCACTGCACATGTTAGCAGACTCTCCCCAAGCCCGTGCAGATGAAATCAAAGGTTAAGGTGATATTACCACTAACAACATGCAGGTTTTCTATTTAGCTGTGTTCCAGCGATCTCTGCTGCTCCCAGTCCCATTCACCTGCTGGAGACTAGATGCTTACATGCAGTCCTCATTGATGCTATCAACTGGTCTTTAGCAAAGCTGTGGAGTGGAATCCCAGACATAAGAAATCAGGAGCTCTCTGGGGTATAGGGAGAAAGAGAAACAGATGCAGGAGCCATTCTGCAGAGGAAGAGTGAAAGATATAGACAGATATATTTGTTCCCTTCTGCGGCCTCACAGATTTTGTAGAAGTGAGAGAATTGGAGTGACAAAAGCAGACGTACTCAGGCAGGCTGCCTGCTCCACATGCAAAGCAGCTCCCATCTCATGACTGTGATTTGTTCAGTGGGTGACTACAATTCATTCCACTTCTGTATAGTCTTAGGGGTGGAGGGTGCAGTGCAAATGTAGATAAACAAGAGAGGGATACTGGATTACAAATAAATCCTAGACATTTAAATAAAGGGATTCAGCTGCATATAGAGAAACGACTTCTAACCCCCCTCTCTTTTTTTTTTTTAAAGAAAAAAACCACTCCTTTCGAACGGTTATTGTGGCATTAAAACTGGTTCACTGGTTGTGTGGCACATGCATGTGTAATGGCAAAAGTTCTCTGAGGGTGTAAGGGGGGTGTGGTTTTAAAGGAAGAGGCTTTGGATACTGCAGGATCTTTTTTTTACCTTGACTTGGCAATTGGTACCAGATCAGTTCATGTTAATCTCTTGTGTGTAGAAAGGTCAGCTGCAGCTCTCATAAGTTAAGCACTAAACCTCTATTTCAAAATATTTCAGAATCAATAAAGGATATTAAAAATAAAGAAAAGTGGCAAATTTGTGTAAGTTAAAATATTGAATTTTCTATAGCGCCCTGCATTACCCCTCAGACAAATATCCATGCTCTTTGCACTCAGAAACCACAAATTAAATTTCTTTGATGATATACGGTAGCAACCGATACTATATATCTTTTACTGTTATAGGCAGCTGGAGACCACAGATGTTGCCAAATGACTGTCAGGGGCTGCTGGGAATTGTAGTTTAACAACATTGCAGGGCTACTGTTCTTTTTTTTTTTAATTCATTCACATCCTGTATAATTTATTCAACCCTGACATTGTGCTGCAGTTGTACCATTTAATAAACAGCTGGTAGAAGAATGAAAATTAAAACCACAGGGATTTCTATTACAGCTATACAAACAAGCCTACTTACAGGTGGAAGGATCAGACAGCACTGGTAAATGTTATCTAAAGTTACTGAAACAATTCCAGAAAATACCTTTACTCATTTAAATACAACACTAAGGGGCAGATTTTTAGCCCTCAAATTTGACTGGCGAATATTTGGCGAATAAATATTCACCAAAATCTTATAAAATATTTGCCAGTTTTGAATGCATTTTTGACTATTCGCCAGAATGGTACGATAAAACGATTCTACAAAAAGTCACAGAAAAAACTTCCGAATATTCGCCAAAATCGTACGAATTGAACTTTCAAAGTGTTCGATCGTACGATTGTAATTCAGCAAAAGACTAAAAATTTGTTTTGACTGGCTAATAGTCGAGCACTCGAATATATATTTATTTGATATATTCAATCTATTTGATGCACCCGAATATTCTATGTTCGATGGTTGAAAATACTTAATTTTCATATTCGAATAGTCACACAATTGGATTGAGACTATTCGAGCGAATATTCGAATCCTTCACACAAATTTTGTAAATCTGCCCCTAAGTCCCTACTTCTGGGTAATTATTACCTGGGATCGTAGGACTCTTTGGTAGAGTCTTTGCTGTTTGAATATAAAGCCGTGACTATCACTCCTAGTGTGACCTCTGAAAGGGAGTAGCCTATCCTAGCTTGACCTAACCTGTAGCGATGAGCAAAATATTTGTCAAAAAATTGTCAATTTTTTGGCAAACAAGTTTTGCCGTGAAAATGGCATCCATTGATTCCAATCGGTTCAAAAATTTGTCATGCAAAAAATTTGCCTCCCATTCAGCTAATTTTCACCACGAGAAGCGAAATGGTTCAGATTCGCCCATCACTAACTGACCTTTCTAGGTTCAATGCACCCTTTCGACCTGCTCAGGTAAAGGGACTAGCAAATTGGACCCTGAGTAGTGATGGGCGAATTTATGCAGATTCGCTTTGCCGAAAAATTCACGAATTTCGACGTTCGAATTGGCGACGTTCTCGGTGCTCGTTGCGTCTTTTTTGACGCGCGTCGCCTCATTTTCATCGCGCGTCTCGTTTTTGGCTAATTTTCGGCAGGCGAATTTTTGCAGGCGGCGAATCGCGGGAATTCGCCGCAAATTCACGGCTGGCGAATAAATTCGCCAATCCCCTGAGCACATGTGCTTATATATTACTTCACATAAAATGGTTACATTTGGGAAAGCTAGGAGACACAGGTAATGGAGTCTAGCTCTAGTATAAACTAAGGGGCTCTTCAAATGCCAAACTTTAGGGGAATGTAATACAACTGTTCAATCTATTTATCAGTCCCCTACATGTGCAACTA
>CM044434.1:73475050-73496111 GCA_024363595.1 Xenopus borealis | reverse complement strand
AGACTAGAAGAAAAGGACTTTCATTTGAAGCAGCGTAGGTGGTTCTTCACAGTGGGGACACTGAGGTTGTGGAATGCACTGCCAGGTGATGTGATGTTTGATTCTGTCAATGCTTTAAAGAGGGGCTTGGGTGATTTCTTGGACATACATAATATCAAAGGCTATTTTGATACTAAACTCTACAGTTAGTATAACTATGGGCATTTATGGTTTGTGTGAAAGAGTGGAGGGGTGTGTGTGTGGATGCTGGGTTTTAATTTGGAGGGGTTGAACTTGACGGACTTTGTCTTTTTTCAAACCAATTTAACTATGTAACTATGTACTAACTATGCATATGTGAAAGTAAAACTAGGCGTTCTTTGGCCCCTTTTGTATATTACCATTTATAAATTTATTTATGAGATATATATGTTTTTGAGGTGAGTAATGCAGAATGCATTTTTATAATTTTTTTATAATATTGCCGTTTGGATGGCATACAATATTTTACACAGTTTTTTACACACACCATGCAATATTTTACACAGTTTTGTTACACTTTTTTTGATAAATTTACACAGCATAATGAATATACCACAAAATCCGTAAGCAATGTCATGAGAGGGCAGGAGGTGGCAGAGTTGCTCCAGAGTGATCTATTAGACATGACCCCACCATATTGGTAGCTCACGCTATTATTGGCTGTTCACTGGACACCCTATCTATGACACATACCTAACCTACTAGAACTCTAAGCAGCCAGTACATAACTGTGCCAGAAAATTGAGATTATTTTCATTGTTGCATAATCTTTGTTAGCACCTCAGGTAATTATTCATTCTTTTTGGATACTAATCTGCAGAAATCATGCTGTTGAATATTAAATACTCTGAGCCTATCTATACAATAAAGAAGCTTCTGTACACACAAATAAATATTTTTTTTCTTTGTATCTATGAGGGTACAATTCAGGACAATGCAAGTAAAAATATACAAAATATATTTAATAATTGTGACATAGCAAAGTCAATTCCATATATTCAGTCTGAAGTCGCATCGCCACTAAATTTATTCTGTCACAGTACTCTCCAGTGATATTTTGCAAAAAGAGATTCCTAAGTCATGACTGCCCTCTACTGAGCTCAGCTAATGAATACTTTGCATGAATGCCTTGAAAAATGAGATTTCCAGAGGGATTTCAGCATTTGACTGAATCTAAACTACAATATTTATCTTGAACATTTATGTTTTGCCATGATTATAGCTCTGGTGTTTTATATAGAAAGAATAGGTCATAACATTAGGGCTCCGTTGTTCCCTGAAAGGATTTTGCAGGGTTGAAAATGTATCTCTCTTTTGGACAAGAGAGGGGATTTGAATCTTTTTAAAGAAAGATTTTTTTAGAGAGGTTCCTAATTACATAATGAATAAATTATGTTCTTTCTTGTGCCTTGCAATATAAAGGCAGTTACATATAAAGTAGTGAAATAATTATTCAGTCTAGTATTTTACAGCACTGTTCTGCCCATGAACAGTCATACAAAGGATTCACTGGGAAAACAACAACAACTACTACTACTGTCAGATTCTTTCTGTTTATTACTTTAGCAGCAAATCTGGTTATGGCTAAAATATAGTGGACTGTAATAGAAAATGGATGCAACTTGAGATCAAAATTTTCAGAACTGGGATTGCATTATTTCCAGTGCTTGATGTCTGAATGCAATTGTTTAGGTGCAAGAACGCTGCTGTTGATATGCAGAAGTGGGAATATATACAATGTATCCTCTGTGTATTTTGTATGTAAGGATGGGGAGGAGTCTCCATCCCTGTGAGGTGACATAAAGGACATGATACTGGAGGAGAAGCAACAGAGTGAGAGAAAGGTACTCTAAGATTCCAGATTTCACTGTGTGTGTAAAGTCAGTAGGGAACCTCATTGGCAGAAAAGCATGCTCTGTTTAGGGTATGGAAGAAAGGGGACTCCTTGTCACGGCTCTGGAGAACAAAAGGTGCTCTTTTTAGGGTATGGAATTCCAAATGGAGTGTGTCTTAACACTCTGAAGAACACTCTGCCACATAAGTGGGAATCCCCCAGCAGTTCACAGACCAAATGATTAGCAATAATTAAATGAAGTTTTATGTGCCTGGCAGGCTGTATGTATGCAAGTTTTTTAAGGGTACAGTGTCCTGCAAATTTTAAACATAATAACTTGCATCTGTTTTTTGCACTATAAACTTTGTCTTGGTGTTCCTAAAAGACTATTTTCAGATCCAATCAACGTTAAGTCCTGACAAAGTCAATCAGATGCAGAACTGAATTTATTAAGTGAAAAAAGCAGTCAACATGACATATAGGTAACTTCAAATGAAGAATCAATTTAAAAAACAGCTTCTCTTTAAGCAAAGTATTTATGACACAAAAGTGTAAATGAATCCCTTTGGTGCAAGTGAAGATTTTGCTAGTTTAGTTGAGATGTACTGTGCCTTAGCTTAAAGCTCTTAGGGGGGAACATAATTAAAGTCGCAAGGAGAAAAACATTGCGCACCAATAAGAGTAAAAATCCACATCTCGCAATGTAATATTGTTCCTTAAAGGGTTATTGCATTGAAAATCGAAACCGCTGGCGGAAGTGGTGGCTAAACAGTTTCCGGGTTCGCAAAAGGTATTTTGCATTCGCGCAAAGCAAAATTTGTTCGCGCAAAGGCTTAACTTTTCGCATTGCAAATAGTTTTTGCGTTACCAACATATTTTACATTCCCCTATTAATGTTTCTTTTATTTTTCCCTTATTCTTAGTATTGCCTGCTTTGTCCTAGAAAGAGAAGTCTGCACAGCTACTTGATGCATTCAAGTAAATGAAACACTCCTACCTCTATCCTTTGAATCCTTTTCAATCCATTTAGAGCCCCTTTTCACTCTTGGGAGGTGGAAGCTATCTACAGTATATAGCTATATAAATAGATTAAAGGGATACTCATAGAGAAATACAAATCCTCTGCACTCAATTTATTAAGGACATTGAAACATTTGTGCCTTATGCTACTAAAAATGGTTTACCCTTTAAACTAAACAGGGATTGTTTGTCCATATATTACAATATATTTAAACTGGCCAACTATGTCAAAGTCATCCCATATCTGGCCAGTCCTATAATCCATTTGCTTTTGATTCATTAAGAATTCTATTGCTTCATTATATATTTTACAAAGGGACTAAGTTTTACCTGCAATTTACTTGCTGCTTTCAAAGTAAAACCCCCAAACTTGGTTGCCCTTTTATTAGCTACCAGTGGGATCACCTAACTAAAGGGTTACTGTTATGGGGATTTTTTTAAAAAAAAATCATTCAATAGTGCTGTTCCAGCAGAATTCCGTTTCTCAAAAACGCAAACAGATTTTTTGATATTTCATTTTGAAATCTGACATGGGGCTAGACATATTGTCAGTTTCCCTGCTGCCCCAAATCATGTGACTTGTTCTCTGATAAACTTAATTCACTCTTTACTGCAAATTGGAGTGATATCCCTCACCCTCCCTTTCCCCCGAGCAGCCTAACAACAGAACAATGGGAAGGTAACCAGATAGCAGTTACATAGCACAAGATAACAGCTGCCTAGTAGATCTAAGAACAGCACTCAATAGTAAAAGCCAGGTCCCACTGCATCACATTCAGTTACACTGAGTAGAAGAAACAGTCTGCCAGAAAGCAGTTCCATCCTAAATAGCTGGCTCTTTCTGAAAGACAGCAAAATGAGTATGCACTCCTAAAGCCAACCAGTCTGTATAAAACTTGATTTTATTCCATATAGCTAAAACAAGTGTCCTGGCACATTTCATATCTAGAGACTGGGATTAAGCCACATTTACAAAAATTCTCTTTCTGAAAGCACATGACCAGGCAAAATTACCTTAGATGTCTGCCTACACACCAATATTACAACTTAAAAAATACACTTGCTGGTTCAGTAATGAAATTGTAGAGTGAATTATTTGCAGTGTAAATAGGGTAATTTAGAAATAAATAATACATCATAAAAATTATGTCAGAATCCATTTACGAAGTCTGATATTATGATTTTTATCTTTCTATTGTAACAAAGCAGCTGGATTAGTTGTAGATGGGCAATCTACAACATCATAGGAGGGGCGGCTCAGCGCGAGTCTATAAAGGTAAGCTCGAAGTCGGACTCGGGCAGGCGCGGGCAGAGGGAGGGGGAGTAATTGAACCTGCACATCACTAGTACTGGTTACCAGTAATTATGATATATTTGCATTCTTTTTTTTTGTTAAGTTGGTGTTGGGAAAGCCACCCAACTGTAGTTTGTCTGCCATCTGAGTTTAGCTAGAGCTCTGGTGCAAGGGTTTATTTTTCCTTGTTTTTCTTTTCTTTTGTGTGCTTGTTACCAAAGAATGTGTAACTGAATAACCTTCAGACACTTGTCTTAAAGAGAATAACTTCTGTGACTGCTTTGTTTACCCTAAAAGACTGTGGAAAGTGGTCCCAAAAAGACTGTGGAAAGTGGTCCCAAGACACCAACCCAGGTACCTCTTCAGGTCTAGATGCCACACCATATTTTATAGCAATAGTGACATGCAAGGAACTGATAGCATACCTATAACATTCTATGATAAACTTGATAACAGTGGCACTTCTGCTTTCTGAACAGTCTTTCTATGGCTAACTTTGGATCTTTTACAACCTACATAGATAGCAAAATCATTCAAAATTATTTATCAAGTTTGTAAACCACGCTATAAGCCAAAGTGGTTATCATTTTTACAAATATGTATACACTCTACCACAAACAACAAGTGTCAGTCAGACAGCTTTGTTCACAGACTAAACTATTACTTTTAAGGGATCAATGTGTGCAGGTTTTGCATGTTAAAATTCAAAAGAAAATATCTTCTTTATACTGTCCACATAACAGGCCAATGTTATTTTTCATAATGGTTTTTATGGCACCAACAAGAGTCTGCAGTAATGTGTTGGCAATTTGTGCAAACACATTAAGCACAAAACAAATACCTAATGAAAATTCTCTTATGGAGCGGTTAGTGTTATGCAACAGGTTTTCAAGTAAAGGGGTTTCATTCACAAACCGTATAACCTATAATTGACTAACTAAGGATAATTGACAATTACGTAGTTGCTCCTCCTATGACTAATGCATTAGCTTTTTCTTCCAAATCTGTAACCAATCTAGGGAGTCATTCTGTCAACAATGATGGAATGTCTTCCTTTTAGAAGCATAGACTTCTGGTTATAATTTTCCTATTGCCTGTGCCTATTCAGTTAAATCTTGGGTAAGTTATGCATCAGCTGTCTTACTGCCACATCCTTTTTAGCAGTGGTAATCTATTTAATTAAATCTGTGACCTGTATTCCAAAATGGATCATTAGATCCATTTCGATATTCTTCCTGTTTTGAGTTTGCCTGTAAGGAATGAGGCACATACAAATGCAGTCACTTGGATTTGTAAGTTAAATGCGTCGTGACTCAGGGCTAATTGAAGACACTGTGTTATCCAAAGTTATCTTAACTCATTTAATGCATTTGACCTTTTCATTAGCATACCAAAGCACCATTGTTTTCAATGGTGAACTATTTAATTGGATAGGATGCTGTGACACAATATTCTGTGCTAATTGGGATAAATGGGATAGATGAGTTAAGTCACAACGCATTTAACACACAAATCCAAGTGACTGCATCTGTATATGCATACTAAATAAGTACCTGGTGTAGACAAATGTTTGGTTATAATTCCATTTTCTGTATGCGGCTGCTATTAGTAAATTAGTAAGCCCAACTTAAATATCACTACCAACTTAAACACTAAAACTACTTACTAAAGGAGATGCTATTGATAATTATGGATTTGAATTTCAGGTTTGATTAAAATAATCTGTATGTAGACTGTTCCTTTTAAGACCTGTTAGGCCTTAGTTTGTAGTATCTAAATATTTATTAGCATTCTTGGATACTTTTTATGGGTTTCTCCTTTTAAACATTTTACAAATATTTTTTATTATGCGATTGATTTGGGCCTCAATATTCACTAATTTTTATATTCCTTATGTTGATTGACTCTGACATTGTGGTCTCAGGACTGGCTCTGTTTGCCATTCCCTACATCCAGATTGATTTTGCCTGACATTACTTCATCAACATTGACTTGGATGACATTGCCTGTGTAAAGATTGATTAGTATGTATTTGCAGTCGGCAAGCGTCAGTTGGAGGAAGTAGGAAGACTTCTCTAATCTTGGCCCACCATCCAGATTGGCCCCATCAAAACACATTAACCGCAATGCAATTTCACTTTGCAATTTTTCACTTAAGTGAAACAGAATTGATACGCAACCAACAAGACACTTTATGGAAGTCAGAGGAGCAAGGTAACAAACAAATGGATGCTTGAGCATCTCTTCCTAGCTTTAATATAGTCATCCTTAAGTTTAGCAAAAGGCAAAAGTCTGCACATACTAAAAGAAACCTGTTAGTCAGTGGAAAAAAGTATATCCATTTGGTCAAATGCATGGGAAAACACACCTCTTTAACCAAAGCCTGATTTTATTTTATTTTAGTGTGCTAGTAAGTGGTACATATTTTGTTTTTAGTGTGCTCAACATGGGTTATATTTAATGTCCCTGTTTAACAAAATAACACCTTTTTTTAGCCAAAGCTTGATATTTTTTCTAGTGTGCTAGTGAGTGCTTAAGTTGAAACCATTTAAATTTTTTGTAGTAATAGAATGACAATGACCTATAGGTAATCTTCCTGTTTAGTAGTCAGTGCTGTAATATTTTAGACATTTAGTGTATGGACCACTGGAAGATGATGTCTATCCTGTAATTATTTTCCTAACATTAACTTTTTAAGGATGACTCTCAGCTTTAGGGACTATTTACAGCTTAATCAGCGCAAAAGAATAAAGGCTTTGTGAAAAATTCTAGGAACACATAATTAGAAATGATTAGGTTGTGGAACAGCCCATCACTCTAACAGAGGCCTAAAGTTATTCTTATATGGTACAGGAATACCATGGAAAATTTTAAAATATGTCACATGACTCACTGAAACTTGTGTATTATAATAAATAAAGTACCCCCAAATATGAGGATATTAGAAGTTACCTTGGAGTTCCATGACCTGTATATGACCTGTTTTATATGGTCATGAAACTCCTCGGTAACTTATAATATCCTTATATTTTACAAGAGGGGGTACTTTATTCACTATATAATGCTGTTCATCTGTACAAAAGGCCAAAAGTTGACAGTTTGGGAGCCTTCTCGCTGTATGCATAAATAATACACTGTAGCATAAATTGTAAGGCATCCTAGTTTTATTATTCTTCATTGTGGATGTCATGCTGTAGTAAAAGAAAGATTATCTGTGAAAGACATTGATATTTCAGGTGAGAAAGAAGCATAACAGATGCGCATACATCTGTGAACTGTGGAGGAGGCTTTCATCAATATATAGATCACAGTTATAGGTCTGTTGGTCCAGAGCATAAACAAGAACCTTTAAAATCCTTATTTATAAATCTATAGAACTTGAAATACAATATGATCTATTTCTGTTAGTAAAATATATGAATAAGGAGCATTAATTATAGCTACAACATAATTGCAATATTTATTCATATATCTATTTATCTATCGATCAGTCATCTCTATCTATCTATATCATCATAAGTGATCCAATGACTTTCGTGTGCAATATTGGCTTAGCCATGACGATTATATTACTGGACTGGAATAATCAAAATATAAATATAGATTTATTAAATACATATTGCATAGTATTGCTGGCTAATATTCTCACAGTTCACTGTTTAAAGTATGGTATGTACAGACAATATTTGTTTAAACCTAAAGACATTTTCAAGGGTGAAGTTGCCCATAGCAACAAATCAGCAATTAAAGTTCTGTTGCCCATAGCAGCAAATCAGAAATTAAAGTTCATGATAAACAGGCCCCAAATTATACTAGTTTTCTTTCTAAGAAGGTGAGAATGGACTAGGAGAACTTTAAATTGTCCAGTGTGAATATCAGCATCACCATTCACTAGTATCTGTCAGGATCTTTGTGGCAGCAAGGGAGAGAAAATGAAAGTCTTCTTTAAGATTTAGAATAACCCTCCAGCACAAGGCATAGCACTCTGCAGGAAAGAGAAAGGCCTTAGAGCAAAATTATCTTTGAATCACTACACTAGAGGTACATGTCCAAGAAAGTAGACCATAAACTGAAGAATGTGGCATTTTATAGTTATCCTTTTAGAAGCTAGATTGTGCAGATTTACAGTTGTTGTTCAGCTCTAAATGAAGGCTCCTTTATCCCTGGGTCACATGTCACAAATATATTCATGGTGCCAGATCACAGGGTGCAGAATAATCCTTAAAAGAAAATGGGTAGAATGCTGGAGAGGTATAGAAGGTAGAAGAACTAATACCACCATATTGACTAGTCCAACATACAGTACATACCTGTCTTTAAAGGGGGACTAAAGCTTAAAGGGATACTGTCATGGGAAAACATGTTTTTTCAAAACGCATCAGTTAATAGTCTTACTCCAGCAGACTTCTGCACTGAAATCAATTTCTCAAAAGAGCAAACAGATTTTTTTATATTCAATTTTGAAATCTGACATGGAGGTAGACATTTTATCAATTTCCCAGCTGCCCCATGTTATGTGACTTGTGCCAGCACATTAGGAGGGAGCTGCTTTCTGGCAGGCTGTTGTTTTTCCCTCTCAATGTAACTGAATAGAACGCAGTGGGACATGGGTTTTTACTATTGAGTGCTGTTCTTAGATCTACAAGGCAGCTGTTATCTTGTGTCAGGGAGCTGTTATCTGGTTCCTTCCCATTGTTCTGTTGTTAGGCTGCTGGGGGGAGGGGAGGACACATGACTTGGGACAGCTGGGAAATTGACAATATGTCTAGCCCCATGTCAGATTTCAAAACAAAATATGAAAAAATCTGTTTGCTCTTTTTGAGAAATGGATTTCAGTACAGAATTCTGCTGGAACAGCACTATTAACTGATGCATTTAGAAAAAAAAAATTCCCATGACAGTATCCCTTTAACTAAAACAGTAGGTTAGAAATAGTGAACATCATGTTTGTGCACATTTATGCACACTGTGTTTTGGCCTTCTGTACCAGCCCAGGGCAACCATAGCGGTAGCTCCATATATTCTTTTCTACTGATACGCACATACTCTGTTATTGATCTTAGGGGCCAACTCAAAATATACAGAATAGAATATAATATATAGTAATGAATGCAAATAATTACTACATGACAGCACAGAAACCAGTACAACTAGAATCACAATTTAATAATCAATCCTGTAGCATCATCTTATACGACAGGCCAACCTCATTTTCTTTTTGATAATTAGCAACAACCCCTAAGATTAGCTTCTCAACAGCTGCTCAGAGCCCACTAAGCATGTGAGTGTCGTAGACACTTTCAAAGATGGTAAACCAACAAGTTTGAAGTCCTGGATCAACGCTGCTGTTGACAAGCAGAAACTTTAGACTGGTTCAGTGATTTCAGTATATAATGGCATTTTTAGCCATACTAATTTTTAGGGTTTAGTTCTCCTTGATGCCTATGGTACCCTTGGTGTGTATTCTGATGCAGCATATTGTAAAAATGTATTGGCACTGTATTTTAGTGATGGGCGAATTCCCGCGAATAAATTCGTGAAACGCCAGCGAAAATTCAGAAAAAAAAAAGTTTTGTGTGCCGAAAACAACGTAAATGATGCGTTGAAATTGACGCAACGTGCAATAAAACAGTGCCGCGACACGTTTTGGAATTTTTCGGCTAAGCAGAAACAGGATAGATTCGCCCATCACTACTGTATTTATCATACTGAGATACTGTACCTGTGAATGTAATTAATGTACATTTATAATGTTTTTTGCTTTTCTGTAGTTATAGTAATAGGATAAATTATTTCACATATCTGAAGCAAAGTGAGGAATTTTAGCAAAACAGAGATTTGTAGAGTAACTCTGTGAATAATAATATCCAACTAAATCAGGTATTCTAAGTGTTTTTTTTTCATTTTTTGCCATAGAAAGAAACAATAATTACAGCACCTTTCTTCAAGCAGGATAAAGCATCTTTCTACAGTGACGATCAATAAGAAAATGCTTCTCATGATTCATTTTTTAAGGCTCGATACAAGACACAATTTGCTTGACAATTATGAAAGATCTTTTATCTAACACAGTTTGGCCAGTCCTGCAATTATGTGTTATTGCTTTGTGTATGAGTCTGGTGCTGATTGGACCCCTTTCTCTAAAGACATTGAATTTTTCTGATCAATTTAGTTGAGTTGCAGTAACTGTAATCAGTCTTGGGCCAAAAGGAGGGGTAGTGAATGGAATCAGCTTGGAGATGTTTCCGAGTAACTAGACCTGACTGTTATTGATAAATAAATATCTCTTTATTAACCCACTTGAAAGTCAACATGTTTTCAATGAATGGTCAGTATGGCTATGAGACACATGCCATTTTTGTCTCTATTGTAATACAGGTAAAGATGTTAAAATATCAGTGGGCTTATGACATTTATATTTTTTGTTTTATACTAATTATATTGTCATGTTATTCAGAAAAGTGCAAGTTACGATTTGGTTTCTGTCAACTGATTGTAGAGATCAGCTCTACCTGTCAAAAAAAACAAATCGAGACCTGCACCAAGGGGGCAGATATACTAAAGAGTGAAGTGTCGCTAGCGATAATCCCATCCCAGAAATCCTATCCGCAGGGACAACCCCAATAGGCGCAGAGGACAATTCACTAGCGAAAGAGAACGTTGTTAGTGCAGTTTCATGCCCTACCTTGCAGAGAATTTTCACTCAAACAAACGATTTTTACTCTGCAAAATAACTAAAGTGCAAATTTTACATAACGTTACCTCTTTCACCCGAGTTTCCTTCTCCAGCTTAGACCTGGCAAACTGATAAAATTTAATCATTGACATCATATCCTGTATGCTGAAAAGTTATTAAAATTATAAAAAGTTTATTTTTTTTTCATAATTTAAAGTGGGGTTTGTCTTTAAAAGTTGTAACTATTACAAACTTTTTTAAAAAAAATTCTTTGACCTATTCAAATTGACCTAAGCATGAATGTACTAATGAAGTTTTGCTAGGCAGACATGAACATTGGCGAAAGTTTGCTTGATCTTGAGAACCCTTATCAGAGGTTGATAATCCAATCTCAATGATTTACAAAGATGTTGGGAGAATATAGCATTGTTCTTAAACAGTGAGTGCATTTTTTAATACATTTTATTCAGTAGTTCAGATGATTTCAGTTTTTCAGTGGCAAATTATCAACAAAAAATACCAAATCCTGTCATAATAAAGCTCAATGCACATAAATGTCCATGCTCCTTTGCAAAAGCATGAAATTAAAATCGAATCAACATAAGCCAACAGCATGATTTGCTTTTTTAGCAGCTTAGGCAGGGTGTTTGGTGACTGCTTTTAGTGGACACTAAGGCCAACAAATTGCAGCTTTCAATCTGAGAAAAATAAATTGAAAAATGTTTAAAAAATAATTGTGAAGCTTTCCCTTCATATAGCTCAGGTTTTCTGTGGAATCAGCAGTTTTTTCTCATGGTAAAAAAGTATAAGGTTTAATTGAAGACTTTAACGGCTCGCTCATTTTAAATGTTGACAATAAGCAAGTGCTTGTGATTGTTCTAAACTGCTCTCTCCAGGCATCTAAAATACAATTCCATTACTAGCGGTGTCAAGCTACAGGAAATATGACATCTTACACAAGCAGGCTGCAATAATATTTGGCGCTGTCTCGTACTCTTATTTCATTGGTTTATGTTTGAATCATTTACCCAGTATATACAATTATGCACAAGTGACAGCTATTGTATTGGTGGGGAAAGCAGTGACTCTTAGAGATGGAGATGAAAGCTTTCCTTACTTATTTAAATCCACTTTATGCAGTATTTGGGCAGTATTTGTATGTGAATATACTGTACATCCATGCATTAAGATAGCTGGGAGACTTTCACTTCTCTTGACAGTGATGCTCCTTGACTTTTGCTTCATGTGGATGATTATAGGCTCATAGGGTCTGATATATAAATCATTGAGACACAAATTCTGGAACCATAAACAGAGTAACATTTTCCCACCTTTTGGATCAATTCACAGAATTCATGGGTTTTCTATTGTACTGCTGACATCACTGCAATTAATGCTTTCCATAAGCAGGCTGTAAGTATAGGGCTTTGTTGCACCTTGTGCTCAATGCTGTTTCCTAGCTTTCATGTCCAAGGAGTGATACTATAAACAAGTCCAGCCTGTAGCAAACTAAAAAACGTGGAGAATGCTTACAATAAGGTAATGTAGCTGAAACCACTATACAAAGCCAGGAGGAACTCTACAATACTCAACATCAATTTGGTAATTAAGATGTAGAGGGTACAGTTAACACTGAGATATAATTAGCAGTTGGCACAGAAGGAATACAGTTTAATTTTTCCATGATCAGCTGTGCAGATTTCCTTATTTCATTTTATTAGATATCTTTTTATTAAAATACAGAAAGTTTTGCTAGTGGCATCCCTGCTTGTTAAACAATTTTCAGAGATCAAATCTGTTGCTTAATGCACACAGACCTGCGGATCTGCCGCTGGCAAGATTGATTTGCATGTATCACATTACTAAATAATTCAGTCTAAATAGATTAACTTGTTATGTTGCTGGCAGAAATCATTTCAAAATGCATGGAGTTACTGAGCGACTGTAACAAGTAACTACAAATGTGCCATATTAATAGCAAATAACAAATAATTCGGTGTGACTGCATTGAGAACACAGTTCTAAATGCATTGTGTGATGCTCTGAATAAATGTATTTGGTTTACCCCACTGTTGCCTTGACAATAAATATAATATTTTCAGGTTTTTTTTTAAGTGTTAATATATGTAAATAGTTTAAAACCATCAGTTATTTTGTCAAGCATTTTTCCTTACAATTAAAACAGTAGAGTTAATTTGCCTTGACCCTGGACACAATATCAAGACCACTATGGGGCACATTTACTAATTGTCAAAGTGAATATTTGAATAAAGTTCAAATTAAAAAAAATTGAATTTCAAAGTAATTTTGAAATATGTGATTTGAATAGAAAACATTTGAATATTCGACAAGTCGAATTTTCGACATACTGGTCCTTAAGAATCCTTCAACTTCAACTTCAACACTTCAGCACCTTAAAGCTGCCGAATTGCCATTTTAATCTATGGGGGACCTCATAGAACCTGTCCTGAAAAATTATGTAAATTCCAAGAATTCTTTTGCGCAAAATCCTTTGAATCAAAGGATTTTTATTCAATCGAAAATGGACCTATTCGATCAAAATATGTCCTTTTTCAATCAAAAAGCCCTTTAAAAAAACTTTGAGGGTCGAATTTAGAAGTTTTTTCACTTCAAAAGCTCGGCCCTTAGTAAATCTGTCCCTAAGGGTTGCAAAAGCAGTTGTGTTGTTACATAGTTAATCTGAGTTGGATAAAAACAACCTATAATCCACCAAATTCAATCTTTCCAGAAGATCCATAGTGCCTATCAATACACATACAAATGCAGATCTATTAATACTGTACTGATAAATATAAATATATATATATATATATATAAATACCTATATTAAACTAACTATACATATTCAGATCTATCTATACTCATATAAATAAAATATATACTGTACATGCCCGTATTAAACTAACTGATCTTGACATTACTGTATCACTGTATATTATGCTTTCAAAAACATCATCCAAGCCAGGCTCTTAAAAAGAATCTATCATCACAATGTCATCCAGAAGGGCATTCCGTAAACTCACTGCCCTCTACATGAAGAATCAGATTTGAGACTTTAGATGAAAGCTGCATTCCTTAAGTTTTATTCTTCTCAATTAAACAAGCAGTAGTACCAAAAAATATTTTTTTTTTGGAAATAATTAAAATATAATGCAATTTGGCCCTGTACTCGTAAAACTGATGTGTTAGCTTCAGAAAAAAACTATACTTTAAACAAATAGGCTGCTATGGCCATGTGGGTAGCCATTCAAAGGAGAAAAGTCTTTCCTGCTACCCACTTCTCTAGTTAAGAAAAAATGTAAAATACCTTGCATGGATTTTATAATTTTATACACAGTAATGTAATTACCTTCTAGTGGGCCCAGGTGAAGGATGTGCACCATAACATCTTGTAATCTATCCTTCAGACACTTTTCTATGCAAGTACAAATATAATGATCCAGGTTAATACAGTGATCATTTTTCTAGCTGTACTTTTTGTGGATGGATATATTCATTTGAACATTCAAATAGTAGTGACCCTTTGTCACATTTTTTTGCATACAAAAACAACTACTTTAAATGTACTGGTTAAAATTTGTGCAAATGTTTAGCTCTTCTCACTATCATTTGCCGGGGAATATTACATCACTAAGCAAAAAGTAGTTTAATTAAATACCAATTTTCTGGGGATTAAATCTACAGCAACACAATGAGGGAGGTGGTAACAAATTATTCTTAATGAAAAAGCTATTTGTTATAAAAGATGGACACACTGTTTTCAGTAAATGCAACTACCCATAAATGTATAAACCCATAATCCTATGGAAGATTAGGAGAAATGAACTGTAGCAGTGTGATAAAGGCAAATAATAATAATAAAAAATAAATGTTATGCCACAAAGCACAGGACATAAAAACTAGAAGTGCTTGGTTACAGATAATGACAAGGAAGTTATTGATAAAAATAAAAGCACATAAAACCCTAGGTGAAAGCATAAGAAGGAAAATTAAAGCATATTAACAAATGACTATGAAGAGTGTCATTCATCCAGGTCATTGTATATCTAATTAAAGTAATTCTAAAAAAAACCAAATAGACTTGCTGAGTAATCATTGAAAATTTTTCACTACTCCTCAGTAGTGATGGGCGAATTTATTCGCCAGGGGCAAATTCGCGGCGAATTCGTGAATCGCCAGCGAAATTTCGCAGGAAAAACGAGTCGCGCATCGTTTTTGACACGGCGCACCGAAAACGACGAGGCGCCGGACGCGACGAAAACGTAAAATTTCCCACGACTCATTTCGCGAATTTTTCGCCAATTCACGAATTTCTCTGGAAACTCGCGAATTTTTCGGCGAAGCGAATCTCGGGAGACTCGCCCATCACTTCTCCTTAGAGCAGTTTCTTCAGTTCAACTGACTGGCATGGGAAGTTCTATATAGACTCTTCCACTAATCCAATCACAATGGCACATTGTAACTCTTCAAATAGGTGATATCTGAAGTTTACAGAGTTGTTGATTCTGTGTAGTTACTGTGATGGGATTACCAATGTGTCATGCAACTCCTAGACCCAGGTGTTACTTGTGAGAGTTGCATGAATGGATGTGTGAAGTCTTCTGAAACCGCTGGGGAACAGATGTGAGACCAGCATTGTCAAGTGTTGTCAAAGGCCCCCACCTCTACTCAGGGATGGTTTCCCCACCTTGACATGAATTGCCTCTTTCATGCCTTTCAAATTCTGATTTTTAGCAGCTTTGGAGCATACTAAATCTCAAAAAATTCTATTTTTTCTCTCTAAAAAATCCTCTTATAGAAACAGAAAAAAATCGAAGCTTCATCATCATCATCATCATCATTAACATGTCTTTTTAGAGCGCCAATATATTGTGCAGCACTGATAGAATTAATGTGAACAACAAAAGTTCTCAACAAAGAACAAAGTTTACATCAATTACTGAACACTAGAAACTCAGCAGAAGGCTAGAAATAATAAACAGCTCACAACAGACTATCACGTCACTCTCAATTGTTTCAATAATATTAATAATAAATGCCCACAAAAACTGGAGAATGTATTGATTGGAAATTATAAATATACCATTGTATGAAAAGATGTTACTATAATCATAACAATCAATATACTGTATTTCTGGATTTATAGGTGAATTTAAAGGCATTGCTTTAGAAACTGTACAAGCTTTATCCATACTCTATACTTATGCACATTTTCTATATTTTGCACCTTAAAATCAAGTTATAAAAAGAACATGCATATAAATATATCACACACCTAAAAGATTTGCAGATATATGGTCTTATGTGTGCACAATTCTTTCTTATTTTCTATTCCTTTATTATTAGTTTTAAACGTACGCCAATGCACCACCACCACATATCCATAAAGTCTCCATCATTCTATGCAGTAAATTATTTCCCATGTGCCAATTACAGGGAGCGTCAGTATTTTGTTTTGCTGTACTGTGCCTTTCACTGACAGTCTTGGATTGATGTGAGACATGAAATAAAATTTGGAAGTAGATGCATGGTGAGTGCTGAGTCAGAATGTTAGATGCAGTTAATATTGAGCCTGTGCCTTTATCTACATTTATTACAGAGATTATACATCATTAATATAATTATTATTATATGCAACCCTTCCACATACAAATATGATCATATTTCACAAGGCAATGGCACTTGTTTCATAATCACATATAAGTAATCTAGTTAAATATAGGTGAACTAGGGGAAACCTTGTACATGTATGTGCTACAACTTAGACTGGGATGCTTCCTGTGTTAAATTCTACATCTCCAATTCTAGAGTTTTTATTTTAAAATATTCTAATGTGCATTAGGATCTTAACTAAACTTAGCTAAATGAATATTTTAGTTCTTACAAGTTGCAGCACTGATATGAAATTGATTTTATGCTGAATCAATATTAAGAGGTGAGTGAATAGACAGCAATTAGGAAAGTACGTGTCCTAATTTATGAGAATAATTAATCTGTAACATACTGTAACTAATGTTTTTGTTGTTGTTGTGAGACTGTATTTTTTTAAACTCTTCAAAAATAAGACAGAAACAAACCTTTAATATAATAAGCTGTACATATAAGAGGGATAATTGTTTGCCATAGGCTACTGGTATGGGATCCATTACGCAAAAACCTGTATCCAGAAAGCTCTGAATTACGGTTACATTATAATCAAATACAATCGGTAATAGTAAAACAGTATCTTGTACTTGATTCAAAGATATAATTGATATAACAAATCCTTATTTAAATCAAAATTATTGGGTTTATAACAGTTTATTTAATGTTTACATAATTTTTGTGCAGACTTATGGTATGAAGATCCAAGTTAAATTAAGATCTGTTATTTGGAAAACCTCAGTTCCTGAGTGTTCTGGATAACAGGTTCCATACCTGTATAGCCGTGGAGAGTTCACTCACAACCAGGCCTGGACCGGCAATCTGTCCATTAAGACAGATACCCCAAGGGCTGCCCCATTCACTGGTGAAATGGGCCGGTTCGTTTTTGTGGCGCCTGGGCAGGATTAGAGACTACAACACACATGCTGTGCTTCTCATTTCACACACTGGGCAGCCTTGTGTTCCTCCCTCCTCCTATGATTTGCTATCAGTCAGGGCTGGGCCAAGGGATAGGCATTATGAGGCCTGCGTTATGATCCGATCATGGACCCTAGGGCCCACGATCGGATGAGCTCGATATTACCCACCAGGAAAACTATACCCCCCAAATGAATAATTGAGCAACAAATAGCTTATATCAAATTAAGTAGCATATTAAAGAATCTTACCAAGCTGGTATACTTATTTAAGTAAAAATTGACCTTTTACATATCCACCATTTTGCAATGGTCTGTGTGCTGCCTCAGAGATCACCTGCTCTGAAGCTGGCCATAGATGCAAAGATTTACCTCCAATATCTCCTGACCGGCCACTAAGCATTCAGATCAAATAAATTTTGATGGGTAAATCTGTGGCGTTTCGCTTAGTCGAAAAATTAGCGAATTTTCAGCAAAATTCACGAAATGGCGAAAAAATTAGCGAAATGAAAAGTTGATGCTCGCTTATTTTGATGCACGTCAGAATAGTTTTGACGCACAGTGCAATGTAATAAAACTGCCAGGTGAAATGCATACCCCCAACGGTCCCTCGACGCGCGACGAACTCGACGCACGACAAAACTAGACGCGCAGCGAAACAAAACACGCGGCAAATTTTCGTGAGCGTTTCCCCGAAACTTTTGCCATTGCCGAAATGTCAGAAATTTGCTGCGAATTCGCATAGACCATCACTACAAATAAAGTAGTAAAAGAACAGATCAGGCGATGTTCTGCGCTGACATCAATCGTATGTCCAACAAAGCTGGTGACAGTCTCCCACTGAAAATTTTTAGATTGGCAATACATGCAGAGATATGATCGGCAGCCGACAGAAATCTTCTAACCTGTCCGATAGACTGAACAACTGATCGGCATGGCAAGACAAATGTCGGGACACTCCACACAGAATCTGAAAATCGTACGAATGTTCGGATCTTTGCGTCTATGGCACGTTTAACTTCAAAAGGAAGAAGTGTAGAAGCAAAAGACAGAACTCTGTCTGTTAATTGGCTCATGTAACCCAACAAGTGCTTTAGAGTTGGCATTCTCAACATTCACAATAGCAACCTCACAGTGTGTAGGCTGCTTTTTCTGCTTCTGCAATCCCTACAATGAGCATGATAACTAAAAATGTTACTTGAGTTGCATGGGTAGTATTAGGTAAAGTTCTGGCTAGCAGGAAGTGTAAAACAATTGGCTGTGCTGTTAATTCATTATCAGTGCTTCTCAATAGAATGTGTTTGAACTTTTACAGCCACACAGAAGATATCCAGAAGAAGGCATACAATATTTTAAAATTAGTTAACAAACATGCATGATCTAGCTCAGGGATTCCCAACCTTTTGAACCCGTGAGCAACATTCAGAAGTAAAACGAGTTGGGGAGCAACACTGGCATGATAAATGTTCTTGGGGTGCCAAATAAGTGCTGTCATTGGCCATTTGGTAGCACCTATATGGATTATCAACCTACATTCAGGCTCCGTTTGGCAGTACACTTGGTTTTTGTACAATCAAAACTTGCCTCCAAGACTGGAATTCAAAAATAAGCACCTGCTTTGGGGCCACTGGGAGCAACATCCAAAGGGTTGGAGAGCAACATGTTGCTCACGAGCTACTGGCTGGGGATCACTGATCTAGCTAATCAGCCAAATTAAAGTCAGCCAAAATCAAAGGATTTTCTGGAAGTGTAAAGAATAATCTCAAACTGATACAAAATATGAATCTCCAGGCTGCAAAAGCAAGTGAAAATTGGCAAACCCTGTGCTGTTGTGTACAGAACATACAGGCAATTTACTGAGTCCTCAACACAAAAGCTTGTACTATTTCTTCAATGACAGATACAGTATATGATAGCTTTTCATGTTGCTTTTGACCTCCCTCTCTCCCTCTGAGCCTAGACTATTCTTTTATGTTTTTTCTTCCTTCTCTCTCTCTCTCTTTCTCTCACTCTTTCCTAAAGAAATGGAGAATCGATGGTTCTCAACCCCCTGACTAGCTATGAAACCATATGCTTACATAATTGGAGTCGATTTCTAAATAGAAGGGTGTTCAATTACAACACAACTCTCAATTTTGGTGCGAGTGCTCTAAAGATGCAGCAAAGAGATAAAACAGAGTAATTCTTGTAAAGCTATGTAACTGCTTCAGTACCAACATATTGCACTAACCTACTAGTATAACTACACTATTATTTATTTTACTACTATCTTGTTATTTTTTAATATTAAATATTAGTAATACTTTCAAAACATTCCTGAGTGTTTTCCTAAAAATCGTAACCCCTTCTCCACTTTAATCACCTTCTCCACTTTAATCACCATGTATCTGTTCTTCATCTGTTGGACCCATCAAAATGGCTGCATTGTGCTCGGTCTTTCATCTATAGACCAGCATGATGCAGCTGAGAACATGCTGAATGGAAAGGTGTAGGGAAACTGAGCAATGAATTATAGTTTTTTAACCTTTATTGTTATTTTTGCAATTGCTATTCAAGCAAAGACTTCCCATCAAGAGCAGGAGCAGTGAAGATTAGTGCATGGACATTTAAAAAAATAAAATGTTTGAAACAGATACCAGGGCATACTGATCATACAAAAGGTCAATCACTAAATGACATTTGACGTATTATAGCAGGTGGATAAAAGACTGATCCAGCTGGCTGACTACAATGATCTAGGACAGGTGTCTAATTTGACTTTCTAAGGGATCTGGTTCCTATTGATCCTATGAGTGTTATTTTTCACCTTCTGATATCTGTGATAGGTATGACAAAATAGATACTTGCTCTGAAAGCACACAGCATCCATCCAGTGAAGGGCAACACCTTCTCTATGCTTGCAGAGGTCAGATGAAAAGTACTGGTGAAGCTATAGTGTCATATCGACCTTTAAGGGGAAAATGTTTTTGCATGTAAAATTTCCTACTACAGCAAGTTGATTAATAAATGGAATTTTCTTTCAGTGTCTCCTATAATGGAACAGTCAAGCCCCAGAGTTAAATCTAACTGCATACAGTATCTAGCAGATATACAGTAAGTCTGGAACAACTGGACTTTTTCTGTAAAATGGTTCACCACACATCAAGAGGCTTCTTCAGTGCAACTGAGTGTCACTAAATATCTAAATATTTATACTTATAAATATTCTTGTCCTCTCTGTGTGTACATTTCTATATTGCAAATTTAAATGTTTCATGTTGCGTATCATTGTAGTGCTTTACAAAGTTATACATACATAAGTGTCGGACTATTATTTCTCCTCTCCTTACTTAATCTCTTAATTTTTCTAGTCTTTTATCTCTACATACTATACTATATTCTTCCATTATGAAGCCTCTTAAAGGAATAGGGCCAAATGTTTAGAATCAAGAGGGCCCACTGACACTTGGGCCCACCCGGAATTTTCCTGATGTCCCGATAGGCTAGTTCGATACTGTATTTATATAGATACTAGACATTAACGGGTGCTAGAACATATATAGTCAAACATTTATAAAAAACAGAATTGTTCTAGACGAATTTTTGCCTGCGCTGCGCAAATTCACTAACGTGCGAATTTACGCTCTGGTCGGCGA
>CM044434.1:73456552-73473245 GCA_024363595.1 Xenopus borealis | reverse complement strand
ATTGATATCTGGTCTTTGGGCTTCTTTGCTAACATACTGTAGCAGATCAGTAGACAATCTTTTATACAGGATGATGACAAAAAAAGTTCAATTGAATAGGCCAATCTGGATAATATGACTTCTGACTCCACAAGTTGAGTGATGATCTGGCAGTTCAGCCAAAAATAGATATATTGGTCATCAATATCTCACCATTCACTGTCACCTTTATATTCTGCATTGCAACATTAAAAACACACTGTGGTGATTATGTACAAAGGATTGAATTCTGTCAAACAGATCTGACCCTTTGACTGCTAGAGTAATATATTTAATCTGGTGTGACAGTGTTAAGAGGATTTTGGTTTTGTGCCTTTCTAGTATGACATGGTCCTGACTTGCAAGGCAGTGAATCCAGGAAAACTTCAAAGCATCTTCCCACTCCCAGGTGGTTATTTTTCAATAACCAAAATTTTCTAATAATTTTTTGAAATATACTTCAACCAAATCCACATGGGTTATTTCCTGTTATTTATCAATACATTTTCCCAAAAAATTCCAGTTCAGGAAAAAAAAATCATGAAAATCACCCGAAAATTTAAATGACCAAATGGAAATTGGTTCAGAATATCACTGTCTATATAATACTAAAAGTTAATTTAAAGGAGACCTACCCTTTTAATTGAGATGCAATGTAGAATCTAGAAATATTCTGCAAGCATTTAAATTAATAATGAGAAGCTACTTAATAACTGGAAAACAAAACTTCAATACAATGTGATATATGGTGATATATTTGTGTAACAGACTTGTGACCTCTAACCTATCCACTCATCATGTAAAAAGCTTTACTAAGGAAACAAATAACTCACAGCATCTATAAATTAACAGGCTATGTAGTGCTGTCCAACTTCTGTGGTACCGAGAATTTTTCTGGCCTACACGGTGGAGGGCTGATAATGAAAGCCAGTGTTAGCCGAGCCCTGTTTTACACCACACCCACTTAAAACCACACCCATGTTACAGCAAGACCATATCCACATTAATTGTGGTAGCACACCAAAAATTATTAATGCTCACTACAGGGATATCACTTCTCACTTGTGTGAAAGTCATATTGGACATACACTTAAATCCATATGCCTACTCCTCTGTGAATAATACAGAGTTCCCCCATGATTAAACACCTTAGGGACCTCTAACAATTTCAAATTCTAACCCTGGAACAAATACTAGGCCTGTGTTGCACAGGCAGAGCAGGGCACACACAGGCAGAGTATGGTACATACAGAGAGCATAGGGCAGGTAGAGTATGGCAAACCCAAGGAGAATAGGGCAGAAATAGTATGGCACACACAGGGAGTATAGGACAGGCAGAGTTTTGCACACACAGGCACCATAGGGCAGGCAGAGACACAGGGAGCATAGAGCAGGCAGAGTATGGCACACAGGGAGCATAGGGCAGGCAGACTAGGGCACACACAGGGAGCATAGAGCAGGCAGAACAGAGAAGGAGACAGAGAAACCTTTCAGGACCACTCTAAGATGAACTTTACACAGTGACAGTGCTGGTGTCCCTTCAGCAGTTTGTATGAGGTCAACAATGGGGGCAGTTTTAGTCTGGCAATCACAGTTGGTGTGAACAGTAGGGTGTGAACAATGGAGATGTTACAAGTGTAAACAATGCAAGGGGGATAACATATGTGAACAATACAGGGGATTACAGTCTGAATTTATTTTTAAATTTTACAGATGGTAAGCAGTCACAGCAGGCAGACTTTCAAATGGGGGCCACACAAGGGTGGGTCGCAGACCGCATGCCGCCAGTTGGACAGCCCTGATCTAATGGGTTTCTGGTATTATTTGTCCACTCTGTGACCAAATCATGTAACTTTAAGGATAATTCCATTTTGTATTGTTCTGCCATCACATATTTGTTAAACAATTGCATGGTTATCAAAGTATGATAACTAGCAAAAGTAGGACTTCTATCTTTGCATATGGTTTTTCACTGGTATCATAACTGGGGCAATGCCATCAGTTACTGTAAGATAAAAGTCTAATGATAAGGGCCAGAGTTTTGTTAGTATCCTTAATTTCCTTTGTTTGCATGTTTTTTCTGTAGCAGCTTAGCCTCAGTTAAATGAGCACAAATGGAATTGTTGAAAAGAAGCATTAACTTCAGATCATGAATTCTGCTAATTATATATTAACATATTTGGGCTGTTCTGTGATCGAGTCTTATATCACGGCTGGTGTAATACTGTAATAATTCAGTTAAGTAACAAAGCATTCAGCAATAAGATTAGGTTGGGGAAGTCCTATGCGTTATAAATAATGCAACTGTGCACAAGGCATTTACTGGTGAAACAAATAATCTTGCTCTTCAAAGAACTGTCAAAAATATAAAAACATTGCATTAAATGCATCATGAATAAAAGCTTTCTCCTCACAATCAATTACCATACAGGTTTCATCCCTTCCATCCTATTCATACAGTAGGTACGTCATGCCTATGAGTAAATGGTTGGACAACATGAAATGCGTAAGGCTATTGATTGTGGGAGTAGAACGCTTTTATATATGACAGAGCTTTATCATGTTATAAGAAGGAAATACAGAAATCTCACTTTTACATATTTTATAAACCCCAAAATACAAGATGGTGTCCTAGAATCAATGTTGCTAAGAAACAGGCTGTGCATATTTTAGTGGCACCAGCAGAGTTCAACCTGGGAACAATTAACAGAAAAATATAAAATCAAATGAAGGCAGACAGAGGGAAATATAAACAATTGAGAAAAAGCTAAGTGCAATATTTTACTTGTGTTAACTAATTACAATGTTCCTCTTTTACATTACTTTAAACCAAAAACAAGGTTGTTTATTTGAATATTACAGCAATTTGGTATAAATATATTAGACCATTTAAAAAAGGCAAATACAAACTGATCATGCTTTTGACAAAATACAGTTGTTATTTTTAAAACAGTCTTTTTCAAATACTAGAAACTGGCACTATTTTTGCCATAGCACAGGTATTTTGGCTGAAAATCCGGTTGCACAAGATTCTTTGACTCATAGATCAACAAAAAATGCTCACAAATTTTATCCACCCCTGGGGGCACAGGACACAGCAAAAGCCCCACTCCTGAGGGCACAAGACATGGCAGAAGCCCATCTCCTGGGGACACAGAACTCAGTAGAAGACCCCTCTTCTGAGATCACATGACTCTGTAAAAACCCCTATTCTGGGAGTGCAGGATTCAGCAGAGGAACAGGAGTCAGCACAAAACAGCTACTGGGGAGCCTGCACAGGAACAGGAGCTAGTTGTTGGGGAGCCAGCAAAGTAACAGGAGGCAGCTGCTTGGAAGTCAGCACTGGAGCTTTGCAAAGAGAAAAACAATTTACACCAATAAGAATAAAAATGCACATCTCGCAATGTAATACTGTTCCTTAAACTGTCATTGCATTGTGAATTTTATTTGCGCACTCTGCTTGAAGGTGCTTGAAGGTGTCGTAATCTTTTGGAGCAAACATAACTTTTTTCAGTAAGAAGTTTTATTACATTGACTGTGCATTGGCAAAAGCGATCAAATTTGCTAAATTTCTTCCACTGTCGGAAGTGGTCACTTAACAGTTTCTGGGTTCACAAAAGCAATATTAAATTCAGGCAAAGCAAAATTTGTTCACGCAGAGGCATAACTTTTTGCATTGAGAATAGTTTTTCTGTTGACGTCTTTTATAACATTCCCCTGTTGGTGTACTGTACATTGTGAGTTGGACCCTAAGCTCAGTAAGTGACAGCAGCACATAGCATGTGCAGTGATTCACCAGAAAAGAAGATGGGGAGATATTGGGGCATCTTTGGAGGAACAGATCCTCCCTGCTAAAGGGCTTTGATTGCCTTGGGCTGGTACAGCAGAGAACCGAACATGGTTAGGGTGAGACGGGCTAAAAGGAGTCAAAATGTCCCTCTCTTGCAAGACATGCAAAATAAAGTCTTCTGAAAACAGAAGGTAGTTACTTGCCTCATGCCATATACATATCATTGCCTGAATACTACAAATGAGAGTTTAACTCTCACATGAGGCATTATGGTCAGAAACATGCAAATCACTCCTTTATGTCCCTTTGGCCAACTATGAATCCAGAACATCTGGTTTTATAGCACAGATACAACCTAATGGTTAAGAGTCATATATACAAACTTGCAGACAAGCTTTAAATCCTGTTAGATTTCGTCAGTTCAAGATATTAGAACATGGCTTCTAAGTGGATAGGACTTGTGGAGTAGCGAAGCAGAGAACTGTACTTAGTTAGGGTGAGAGCTTGCACTTTGACTATTCATTTTAATCCTGCTCTGTATGTCAATATTGGTGTGTTTTGACCTGGCCTGTGACCCTGACTAGTATTCCGTCTGCTGTATCTGAACTGCCTGCTGCTGTTTGGTATTGACTCAGCCTGTCCCTCGACCATGCCTCCTGTTCTCTGTCCCTGTACCATATGCAGTTCCCTTGCCTGCCCTGAACCCTTCCCCTGGTCCTCTAACGCTAAGACCTTATGGCACCCAAGTAGCAGAGAGCTTCTCCCGAAGTGAAAGGTGACTGTTAAAGGCAGAAAAGTGAGCCACAACCGGGACCTTGGGGTTTGTTTTGGGTTTTGGATACCAGTCCTAACATTATATTGGGCCAGACATGGATGCCGAAGGAGAGGCTGTTTCCCCTGCCACAAGAAAGCAATCCTTGCAAATCTCCTCCAGCATCTAGGAGAACAAGAGGCAAAACAAGACCATGTTATCCAGTGCATGCAACTACTAACTGCCCATCTAGATGAACTGTAACAAGCACCTGCCATTCAAGAGTCAGAACCTAAGGTTCTCTTTCCTGATAGATTTTCTGAGGATCGAAAACTGTTCTTTGCATTCCGAGAAACTTGTAAGATTTATTTTAGTTTGTTGCCATGCTCTTTTCTTTCAGAGAAAAATTTAATTTGTAATAACCCTCCTACAGGGTAATTCCCAAATTTGGGCTTTAAATTTACCAGCTTCTCACTCACCAGGTGGGCTCTCTGATTCTATTAGAGATAGTTTAGTTCATTTTCCTCCACTTACCTCCTTTAAAGTATTAATGAACCTAGCTATACAGCTGGATCGTAGATTCAAAGGAAAGGCATCAGGAAAAGGTCTTGTGACCTGGTTATGCTCCTCCCAGCAAGGTCTTTATTCCTTCTGAATCTTTCCCCCTGCTTAATCCACTGAGGAGCACGTGCAGATTTGGACCACTAAATTATCACCTGTGGAACAATTCTACAGATGTTCCCAGGGTCGATGTGTGTAATGTGGTGCTAAAGGCCATTTTGTCTGTACCTGCCAGTAAAAGTGGGGAAACTCCTGAGCTTGAATGAGGCTGGGGAAATTCATTCAGGCTGCATTTGTGTTCCTGTTATGGCTTTTATAGATTATGGGGCTGCTGGGAATTTCCTTGGTGCTTCTTTTGCGGCTAAAATATCTGTCCCTCCATTCCTCTCTCCTCTCCTGTCAGACTCCTGGCCATTGATAAAAGTCACATTGGTAATGAGTTTGTTTAATCAGTAACTCCTAAACTTGAGATGTATGTGGGAGGCACACATTATGAAATGATTCATTTTCAGCGTATCCATTCACTCCTATGGCATTAGGCTTGCCCTGGTTAAGGCAACATGACAAGACATTGATTGGAGTACTGGGGATATTTTGTAATGGGGTCCTGACTGTAAGTCAGTCTGCATTAAAAACCCTTTACATACAGTATTGCTTCCACAGTCCTTGAAAGTCTGTCTGACTGCGGTGGGGATTTCCCTTATATTACTGAAAATGCTATTAATTCTCCCATATCAGGGATTACTGCAGTCCCAAGTCCTGTACTGATTTTTAAAAATTCCTGCTCTGCTGTGGAGTTCCACGTTTTGATGAAACCTGATCATCCTGGTATTAGAACCACTAAAGCCATTTCCTAATACAATTATTATAATTTCTAAATCTCCTCTCATTTCAAGTTATTGTGACACGAACACATCAATATAATAGATAAGAATGTTTCAGTAATGGGTTGGGGCTGAGCAACCCTTCTGTCGACTAGAATATAAATGTAATCAGTACTTTATCTTATTGAATGGTAGTGCTGCCCCCAGCCCAGCTTGACTGACAGAAATGGTCTCCATGTTAATCAATGTCAGAGGGTCTTGTAACCTGTAAAGCTGGCCATAGACGTAACAATTACGATCTTTCTCGGAAAAGATCTTTCCAAGAAAGATCGTTCGTTTCAACACACACGTGTAGAGCTGAATCGTCAAATATACAGGTAGAAACAATAGAATTCTACTTGTATCTGACGATTCAGCACTAACAATGGCCGATGTTCAGGGTGCTTTCAAAGGCATCCGATCAAAATTTTCCATCTAGCCGATCAACCAGCCGACCAATATCTTAATCTTCTGACGATATCGGTCGGCTCATTTCCCACCATACACGCACCGAATATCGTACGAAAATTCATTTCGTACGATATTATCTGTGTGTCTATGGCCACCTTAAGTAAGATTCAGCAACTAGGTGAGGGGTTAAATAAGAACAGTGGGGTACTCCTTTATTATTGATTTTAAAATGTTCCTATAATACAGTTGTGTTAGGATTAATTAAAGGCTGCTGTGTTCATTGCACTAAAGCATAGGGTAAGTCTGTTTTCTGGTTAGAGTGACAGCAGACTGTGGTTTCATCCTGCATCATATTTGGTGAAGACCATTGCTTTACAACATGGACTTTATGACCCTATGGTTAAACCAAAATGTTTAATAATACTGTTTTTTTAAATTATGAAACTTCATAATGTGTGTATAGGACACAGCATAATGGAAATATATGCTATACCATTACCATTGTAATGTGCCTTGTACAGATGCAGTCACTTTGGATTGTGTGTTAAATGCGTCGTGACTTAACTCATCTATCCCATTTATCCCTCTTAGCACAGAATATTGTGTCACAGCATCCCATCCAATTAAAGAGTTCACCATTGAAAACAATGGTGCTTTGGTATGCTAATGAAAAGGTTAAATGCATTAAATGAGTTAAGATAATTTTAGATAAGACAGTTTCTTCAATTAGCCCTGAGTCACGACGCATTTAACTTACAAATCCAAGTGACTACATCTGTACATTAACAGGTTAATGCTATTTTTCCCAATTATTTCTAAGTAGTCCCAAGAGAACAAGCATCTAGTATTAGAAGAGCACATAATCCAGTATCACAGCTGGAGAACTTCACTTGGCACCATTAGAGAAATTTTGCAACTAATACAAATCTCTGAATTATTAATTTTAGCTGTAACTGCCACAGGGCATAACTCGGCATGCAAACTGCATACAAAACGGTTTCCAAAAGACATGAACCACAATTAACCAATCATGAAGCTTGCCTATGCTAGTTTTTTTAATAACTGTGATGTGCACTGACTTAAGAATGCATTCTAACAGATGTACTCTAGATAGCTTTCCTACACTCATTTGTACTAACAGTGAGTGGTAAATGTTATTTTATTTTTGGATTTCATATGCCACAGCTTTTTTAATACTGTATTTTAACTAGTCTACATTTGTTAGACCAATATGGGGAAAAAAAAATCTTACAATTTTAAGTGAATTCACAAGAAGAATAGGATTTGATCTCTATAGGAGAAGTATACAGAGCATGATCCATGATTAAATAGATTTTTTAATATTCAAACTACTTTGAAGTTTAAAAAATTCAGAACTTGCAGAAAGTCAGAGTTACCTTGTACTAAAATGAAGTAACTAAGTAATTACGTTTTTTATTTTACTAATGCGCTATTCAGGAAGGGTTTTTTGGCTGGAGCTATGCAAATTGTCAGAAAATCATAATACATTTGAAAAAATAGGACTTTTTAAAATGTGAAAGGGATACAAGGAGAATCAACTGCTGCCCCATTTTAAACTAATCACCCAGCATGTGGAGGCCCGTTTAACAAAATTCGAATTTTAGTTGTTTTAGAGGTTTTTGTAACCATGACTAAACTAAATTTCTCTAAAACCATGAATGTCATTTAGGTTATTTAAAAAATCCAAATAAAAAAAGTATGAAAAAAAATATTATATTATATATTAAATTAATAAATAAATATAATTTTAAAAATGCTGGATGATGCGTATAAAAATATTAATACCTCAAAAACCTCTCAATCCCTTTTAAAAAAAATCCAAAAACCTCAAAAACTTCCAAAAACAATACCAAAACAACTTCTTAAAATAACTACCAAACTCCCATCTGGAATTCTATCTTAGATGGAGTATTTTCTGATTCAGACTTTTAGCAGCCTCGAAGTATAATAAATCTTGAAAATTTAATTTTTTTCACACAAAACACCGACCAGAAAAATCTGGGCTTTTGTAAATAACCCCCTTAATAAATCTTGAATTTGTAGAGCTTTTAAGAAATATAGAAAACCACACATTTTTTGAGATCCGTGGAAAAATTTGAAATTCAATTGTTAGTAAATTGCCACTTAGGTAAAATTGATATGCCAATAGTAGTGATGAGTGAATTTGTTCCATTTTGCTTCACTGTAAAAATAGCAAAACTGCAAAATAGTGAAAAATTTGAGAAACACAATGAAGTCAATGGGTGTCAACATTTTATGCACTCACAAATTTTTTCTCACTCCAAATGCATTAAAGTCAATGGGCATTTTTCTTGTTGTGTCCTTTTATCTCAGTGACTTTTTTGTCCAAATGTATTAAAGTTAATTGGAGTTTTTTCTAATGGAGACTTTTTTGTCTTGGCAACTTTTTTGATGTGCCGATATTTTTCACAGTGGATATTTGTTTTGTGAAAAAAATTCACAGATGGCAAAATGCAAATATTCGCAACAAATTCATGCCCGTCGAAATGTGCTCAGCACAATTCAAAAGGTATCTTTCAATGTATAGTAATTACAATGAGAACTTCCTGGGTAAATAAAAAAGGAAAAGTCAGTGAAAAGTTATTTTTATATCACATTATTACAGAAATACTTCTGTCTTAAAAAATGTAGGAACAGGTAAGTTCTTTATTTTTTTGGCTGATCCAGATTTCTTGTGAACTTTGTAATAAAATTTCATGTTTTTTGTTAAACTGGAAAAAACTGAATTTTTTTACATTTAGAAAAAAACACAAGAAAAAATGTCCTTTGACAACAATGCCTTTGGAGCATGAAAAAAACATAAGGAAAAATGCCCATTTTCTTTAATGCAACTGGTACCACAAAAAATGTGCATTGACCGCAAGAAAAAATAGAGTAGCAGAAAAGCCAACCGAGTTAAATTAAGTTTGCAAATATTTTTGTGGTTTTGTAGCGAATAAAAATAGTTTTACTCAATGTTAAATAATAAAACCAATAGTGATTCGACGCCAGCGAATAAATTTCTGGAACGCTAGCGAAAACTCGCCTGCCGAAAATTCACTGGCATCAAAAAAAAAAAAAAAAAAAAAAAAAAAAAAGAGATGCGCGTCGGAAACGAAGCGACAAAAACGACACGTCGAAAATGACGCACGGCAAAAACGTATTTTTCGGCAAAACGGGATAGCTTCCCCATCACTAAAAACCAATATAAGACATGATCAAATCATGTCAAATATTCAAAGCAAAATTATTTGGTAGGCTTAAACCTTATACTGTAACCAGGTTATAATATAAATAACACATGGAGAATCACACAAGTGAACTTCTTCCAGCCCTGGCTAAATTGTTTCTTTCATCTGCCTTCCCATAAGGGACCACTGATGATGCATAACCCTACACTGCCTTTTAGCAAAATATGTAACAATAACTTCTTTTAAATACTGCACTATTAACAAATCTGCCATCTTTGTCTGATTCCCACCGTTGTGTTGGTACTCTAATAGAGGAACCTACTTAATTTGGTAAACACATAAGAGAGACACTAAGGGGCACATTTACTAATGGTCGAATTTCGAATTTAAAAAAAATATTCAAAATTCGACCATGGGAATAGTGGGGGAGTAAAATCCTTCGAATTTTACTATTGAAAAAATTGACTCATCCCTATTTAGTTCTCTGTGTATAAATTGTTTTGCATTACTTATAGAAGCCATATAAGAAAGTGTGCAAGCTATGCCCAAGTGTTGCCTATAATATCACCCATGCCCTTTTCATGTGATTTACAGCAGCAGTCTGGTTCTGTATTGACACAAGTTATGTCACTGTGTGAGTTTTTAAATGTATAGTACATATAGCTATGCTTATTCTGATATAGCAGCATGCAGATTACTTTTGTAATGTTCTAAAATAATTGCTTTTTAAGCCTCACAGATATATGTTATTTTATGTCTTACATACATTACAAGAATATGCTCTACTAGATAAGCTGGAGCCACAATAAATTAAACAGCAGCTTTCGAGCTTTTCTTCCGGTGCTGCTGCAGGACAGAAATCAGGGATGCTTTGATATGAGGGTTTGTTACTTATTGGCAGCTGGGATGTAGACACTGTGCTCTGCAGAGATAAATGTCATTGAATTGTGTATTCTAAGAGCTGTTTTCACCCAACTATTGAAAAACACTTGAAATCTACCAGACAGCATTTCTCTTGGCAAATGCCTCTTAATTCAGGTAGTAGCACTAGAAACTGGCTGGAAAACATTTTATTTCAATAAATATAACAGTCATCAAAACAAATGATATTTCTGAACAGGTTCTCAGAAATACGTCCCACGTTTATATTTGAGACTGGAAAATAGAATCAGGAACAAATAATTTCACATTTCCCAAAATAAATTTGTCTTGTTAATTCCATCTTCATACCACGACTTTTTCTATGTGACACCTGAATACCGCAACTTTTTTTGATTGGCTTTAATCATTTGGAGTGAAAAAAATGGCCGTTGCATCTGAACAAAAATTTGCAGAGACAAAAAATCTCTACAAGAAAAAACACCCATTGCCTTTAAAACACTAGGAGTGAGAATAAATTGTTGTGCATAATACATTTTTGTCACCTATTGAGTAAAATACTTTTTGTAAAATTTTCAGGCTCATCACTAAAAATTATATACTTACGGATATAAAAGATTTAGTCATAAACCCCAAAGCAACGTTATTTACCCCACTCACCATCTTCATTCCATCGTTTCTATGTTTATTCACACAGCTTATTAATTAGAGTTCTATTAGAGATTTGAACTTTTGTAAGAGAATTCAAAAATTTTAAAATCTAGTATAGTGTAGGAGTTTGTTGGAGATAACTGATGCAGTGCAAGCTGAATCTGGGGAATCTGTTTCAGTTTCCAGTTTCTATTCTTCTGTGAGACACAAAACACCTTGTTAAAGATAAACATCTGTCTGTGTGCTGTGTCCTTTGAAGGTTGTATGCCAATCCAAAGCCACCCTATATACCAGATCTCAGTCAGCACCTACAGCTCTTCATTGGCAGGATTTCTGTGTCTTTTTTTGAGGACACAAAGGTCTTGCCTATTTGTGCTTTTAATTAAGGAGGTGACAATCATGATTAGGGTAACACATTCTGTTATGCCATTCGGCAGCTACAGTACGCACACCTGATTTACCGAATAGCACTATTTCAGTGTCACTAAAAAAATCGGACATTTTCACCAAAAATCTTGAAAGCTTCACTTTAAACCTGATTTTGGTATTTGCTTTGCAGATAAGTTTATTTACTTTTATACAGTATAAAAACTACCAAGAAATGAATGCTACAATTTCTACTTATATATTTAATATCATGTATAGTAGAATAGGCAACTAACAATTATGATATCTTTGAACAAAAGTATCAAGATTTATATGTTGAAATTTGTAGCAGAACGGAAGTTAGCTAAATAGTGACTTCTAACTTCCATAGAACAGAAATAACTTTAGTTTCAGGATGGAGCTGAAAAGCCAATTTAGTGTATTTTCACTGGAAGTCAGATGCTTTTGCAGATTCCAGCATTCCTTTACATCAAAGAGGGTAGACTATAATTAATTCATTATCCTCCTATATACAGAGCAAGGAAACATTTTGGTGGTTTATACTGTAATTAAATTTTAAATCATAGAAAGAATACTTATCATGTCCACTCAAAATATTTATACATAATGAAGTGCAAAAATCTTAATAGAAAATAAACCATATGATGCTTTTACACACTGCCTTACAATTTGTGGTATCTCTCATAAAATCAATGCACCATTTAGCTGCCTGGTTGCTGAAGGGTGAGAAGTATTTTAAAATGGGCACACTGTGCTGTAACACACTACCAAGTGTCTCTGTATTAGTGTATTTAGAAGCAGAGAGGTCAGGCCAAAAAGCTAAGGATTATGGGCTGGCGCTGAGTTAATTGGAATCATGGGTGAACAAAGTTGAGTTCTTTTATTGGTCCATTTTCTGTCTGACCCCTCTCTATACTCGCTTCAAACCATTTCATTCATTTCCCCAGACCTTGCTCATGGCAAACAAGAGAAAGCAATGTCTGTCTTTGTTTGGCTTCTCCCAGGAGACTTTTGGGCAGTTTTAGACTATGAGGAAAATGGCCTGCGAGCAATGACAAGAAAAAAAGTATGAGACAGCCTGCAATGTTGATGTTGCTCTTTGTTTTCAATAAAGGAGCCTTTGTGTAGCCAAGATTTAAAAAAAGAAAAAAAGAGAACCAATAGAATGCACAAAGGTTGCACAATAATTTGATGTCCGGCATGAAACAAAAATCTGTCTAGACTTTTTATTTATTTTTTTTAACCATTTTTATTTGAAAAACAGACAGAGAAGGCAATTATATATTTAAATCCTTATTCACTTGGTCACTACCCATATAAAGAAGTTCTGCAATTATATATCTGCATAATTCAGAGTTTATTGTCAAGGATTGGGTAGGGGGCACTGTGGAGTCTGAAGGGGAAGGTGTGAGTCCTTTAGGCAAGGGTGTATTGTGCCTAGGAAACCAATAAGGATTGGGCAGGAACAGGGAGATGAGGGTGTAGATCGGGACTGTTGCAGACAAGATTGAGCAGGACGGTGCAGGCGTAGATCTCTGGGACTGGAGAGCAAGGGCAAGAGCAGGAGGACTGGAGAGCAAGGGCAAGAGCAGGAGGACTGGAGAGCAAGGGCAAGAGCAGGAGGACTGGATAGCAAGGGCAAGAGCAGGAGGAGTGGATAGCAAGGGCAAGAGCAGGAGGAGGGGATACAAGGAGCATGGTCAGGAAGCAGGAATCAGGAACAGGCAAGGCAAGGTCAGTACAAGGTTAAGGCAAGGCAGGAAGAACAAGGCAAGACAAGACAGGAGGGACAAGTCAAGGCAGAAAAGAAGGAAGGAAGGACAAGTCAAGGCAAGTCAAGGGCTAAGGGAACTAGTCAGGGACACTGTCACAGTACTAGAGGCCTAATAATGCTCCGGTAAGGTGTGCACGGAGGGCTGGTCTTAAATAGGACTGAGTCAGCCCTGATTGGATGACTGCCTCGAATCCCAGCAGAGCCTGACATTTATTGATTATTGTTCCTAAAAGTCCTATTATAAATGTAATTGGCACAACTCAGCTTGAGAAAGGACCTGGTGCAAAAATGTTGTTGTAACTTGGCCGTATGTAGAATAAAGGTGATTTTTATACTGTGAAATTGGAGTGCTGTGTTCTTTGCAACATTATTAGTATTAGTGTAGTTGAGGTTTGTTGCTCTAGTGCATCCTTGATCTTGACCTTACACCTACTTGGTCCTGCCTTGTTAACTGAAAGAGAGTGACAGATTATTTTAGTAAGCAGCTTTCTGGCTCCAACAAGGAGAGTAGTTGGGGTTAACACCCTTGTGGTGCTCAAGCCACCAGACAGGGATACAAGGGGTGCACTCAGGAGCAGAGAAAGTGCCAAGAAGCAACATATCCCTTGGATTCCCTAGTGCTGGGGAACATCACCAAGACAGGCTGCGCTACCCCCTGTGAGGGATCTGTTAGAAATATCAGAAAGTGTGAAGGTTTTCCACTGTGGCCTATGATTGTGCATGAAGTTATACTGCTTGTTCAATAAAGAAGTTATACTGTATGTTTCAAGCAATCACTCTGGACTGCTGTTACTTTTAGCCTGATTGAGCTATGCACCAGGAAACACCCAGGGTCCACTTGAGGGTAAGGTGCTTAAAGGGGCCAAAAAACTGTGCATTAAAATGGCAGTAAAACATCTTGAAAGAAAATCAAAATAGTGTTTCAAGTATCAAGTAAAGCATTTAATTTCAATGTAGATATGTTTTACAGGTATAATCTCCCGAGATTCGCTTCGCCGAATTACGACGAAAAATTCACGAAACGAGTCGCGGGACGATTTTGTCGCGCATCGCGTCAATTTTGTCGCGCGTCTGTCGCGCGTCGCGTCAACTTTGACGCGTCGCATCGTTTTCAGCGCGCATCGCGTCGTTTTCGGCGCGCATCGCGTCGTTTTCAGCGAATGTTCGCCAAGCGAAATTTCGCTGGTGATGGGAATTCGCCGCAAATTCGACCTAGGCGAATAAATTCGCCCATCACTATGCAGGACCATTATTATAAGTGCCAAATTTGTGAATAACGGTATTAGTGTCTAGTGATGGGGGACTCTACCCCGTTTCGCTTTCCGCGAAAAATTTGTGAATTTCCAGCGAAATATGCGAATTGGCGAAAAAATTCTCGAAATGAATCGCGGCACATTTTTGATGCGCGTTGGGTCGATTTCGACGCGCTCACGTAATTTTTGATGCATCGCGTCATTAACGATGCGCGACGCATCATCTTTGACGCATCATTTTCGACGCACGTCGCATCATTTTCAACCCGCGTCCCGTCGGTTTTTTTTACGTTTTTTTTTAAGCCAGCAAATTTTCGCCTGTGAATTTTCGCAGGCAGGGAATAGCAGGAATTTGCGGTGAATTCGCCCCTGGCGAATAAATTCGCCCATCACCATTAGTGTCCTATTCAAGAAGATAAGGAATGTGTATGGTTAAAAATAACTACTTGTATGGATACTGTCACTGCTTGCTAACTTTTGTACTAATTCTATGATTATAAACTGAGCAAATGGAGCTCTACAATTAGGTCCTATCATGCTCTTTAAATGTCCCTTTAGCAATGAAAGTGTTAAGCGGGCTAGAGAAGGCAAAAGAACAGTAATTGAACAATGCAGCTCATAATCTACCCAGGATTCTAAGATGAGGAAAGGAGGTTGAAACACTGAGACAGGCACCCAACTAATTCAAAGTGTTTCATTAAGACAGACACATACAGAGGGGATGTTCTTCTATGACACCTGGATATTAAAGTCTGTAATGGAGTCAGCCAACTGGTAAATGGAGCTTTTAAACACATTCTGTTCTCCCCATTAATGCATTTGACGTTGATTAATTCTGTCACGAAGGGGAAAAATGAGTACAACTGGTCAGCAAATTTCTTTTTTTTCCCCTTCAGTGTTCAGTGTTTAAGGTTGAAGAAATAAGAGTGAAATAATGGGCTGAAATTTTCTACTTGTGGTCTAGCAACACCTGAGGTCAGTGACAGGCTATGTCACCTGCAGGAAACCTCCTCTCGCATGGAAAACACATTGCCTGAAAATACATGCTGTCCATTTTAAAATTGTTTACACAACCCTGGGTAATTGTGCAAAAAAGCATTCTCTTGTCTTTTCAGGTGACCTACTAGGGATTGATGTATAAAGTGTTTTATGCAATGTAATTCAAATGAATGGAGGGGATTATATCATCCTTGGGAGAAGAGATTTCCCTGGACGTACTTTCTAGGATATCCCCACACCCATCAGAAGGATCCTCCCCAAAGTTTTTACATCTATCATAATATTGTCTTTGCATGCTATTCATAAAATTGCCATATTGGCAATTCTATGCATACCTGCATGCATAATCATATATCCATCATTGCATATAGGTATACAATCTACCTGGACTTCAAAAGAATGACACCAGCCACTGTAGTGTTTAGTAACAGCCCTCTTAAGGATCTGTTTAAATGCATTGTTTGTGTTTATTGCTATGCAGCACTGCTGATGCTAGAGGGCACCCTCTACATTGGTCCAGAGAGTATCCTAGGTTTCTATGGTCATGACAGTTTCCCATGTGGATCCAGCTAGGCAGTTCTACAAGCTGTTTGAATAAAGCATACAACCAAAACCTTCTGTGTGTGTGTGTGTGTGGGTCAAGATTCTACAACTGGCGACGAGGATCAACACTTTGCATAACTCTCATGCTAACAGTGAGTAACCTGCATTTATCATGGCCCTTTGCACTGAATACATTTTTCCACAATTTGACTCAAGGTGGATGAAATGGATACAAAGATTTGAAAATTATCTGATTGCTATGGATGTCACAAATGCTGATAGAAAGAAAGCTTTGCTACTGCATTTAGCTGGAGAAAAGGTTTATGATATCTATGACACACTAGCTGAACCCACTGACACATACACAGATGTGAAAGTGAAACTAACTGCATACTTTAACCCTTAGGACAAAACTGTTTAAAAATAGTGAATCATATTTTTCCACTTAAGTGCAGCAAAGGAAAGTGAATCAAGTCACACCCCACACAGTAATGAAACCTGAAAGTTTCAGTGATGAAAATGACTATACATTTATGTCCACCACTCAGTGCAACATAAAACAACCACAAGTAGATATACTCCTTGACAATACTAAAATTAC
>CM044434.1:73437025-73449396 GCA_024363595.1 Xenopus borealis | reverse complement strand
ACGCAGTGGCAAATGGTACACTGTAGACAGACACACAGAGCATTCAGCAAAACTCATGACGTTCAAAAGGGTTGCAAACGAACTTACAGTAAATGATGATAACAGCATCCCTTTAAGGGGTAGTCGAACACTTGTTGCATACTGTCTACAACACAGAGTGTTGGCCTTAGCACATGAAGTTGATTTTTACGGGCAATTCCATACTGGCGAATACCTGTTGGTTATCATTGATGATTACTCCAGATATCCAGTAGTTGAGATTGTTAGATCAACATCCTCTGTTACAGTTTTATCTGTTTTAGACAAAGTTTTCTCCTTGCTGGGCATCCCACAGACTGTAAAAACAGACAATGGCCCACCTTTCAATGGAGATCAGTTCAAGCACTTTGCTTCATACCTAGGGGTTAAGCACCAGCACATCACTCCACTGTGGCCCCAAGCAAATGGGGAGGTTGAAAGATTCATGCACACAGTGGGGAAGTTTCTTAGAGCAACTTCATCTGAAGGCAAGCCATGGAAGCAAAATCTGTTTTCTTTTCTAAGATTCTACAGGTCCACTCCACATTGCACAACTAATAGATCACCTGCAGAGCTGCTGTTCAAATGCAAACTCAGGATTAAAATCCCAGACATTAGTGACAGCAAAACAGAGACTCTGGATAGAGACCTGCTGCAAAGGGATCTCAGTGCTAAGTCCAAAATGAAAGTATATTCTGACAATGATCATCATGCCAGACCCTCTGGTTTGGCAGTGGGAGACAAAGTCCTCTGTAAGAAACAGAGAAGGCACAAACTGGATCCTTTGTATGATACACAACCATATACTGTTACAGGTATCAATGGCTCTATGGTGAGTGCAGAAAATGATCAGCACAGTATCACTCGAAATGCCTCCTATTTCAAAAGGATTCCTGAATAGTATCGAGAACAATCTGACATTGAGGATGAGGATGATAGTTTGCCTTTGCAAAGAATGATGAAACCAGCAATGATTGTTCTACAGGGAGGTGCTCTGGAGATGATAACATATCACAGCCACCTGTGATCACCAACATATATCCAGTGAGAACTGGCAGAAAACCTCCTGCATATCTGAAAGATTTTGATACCTAAATATATGAGGCTATAATATGAAAGTCACTGTTATTATTTGTTTGACTACTTTTTTTCATTGTTTAGGTGTTTCTAATTTGAAATAAGGGAGGGATGTAGTGTTTAGGAACAGCCCTCCTAAGGATCTGTTTAATTGTTTGTGTTTATTGCTATGCAGCACTGCTGACACTGGAGGGCACCCTCTACATTGGTCCAGAGAGTATCCTAGGTTTCTATGGTCAGGACAGTTTCCCATGTGGAGCCAGCTAGGCAGTTCTACAAGCTGTTTGAATAAAGCATACAACCAAAACCTTCTGTGTGTGTGTGTGTGGGTCAAGATTCTACAACTGGCGACGAGGATCAACACAGCCACCAGAATTGGGTCATAGCTATTGAATCCAGACTGTATTTGCTGCATTAGGCCTGGAATTGTTCATGTGCTGGCTAGTAGTAACCTGGCTATGTATATTACTATGCAACTTAGAGTTGTAGCAGTGAACTTTCTGGCTATTTGTAACAGATAATACAATAACCATATACTAAAGTCTTTCTAATGTCATTGTAATGCCATGCAATGTTTTGTCTGCACAATACTTTACTGACATTGAAACAAATTTCCTCCATGTGAAACAGTCAATGCCAATACTAATTCCTCCTCATTTTGCATGGCCAGTTGTTTTCTTGAATTAACATTAATTACATTTACAATTCCCAAGCAAGATAGCAGTATTTTTATAAAGCATTGTCCTACTTAATATTTACTTAATATGGACATTCCTGAGTTTAGAGCTGCATGAACTGGGTAAAACACAGTTGATGATAAGAAAAGGAAGCCTGGGCTCAAATTTGCCATTTTGTATGTTATGCCATGCCATATTTTAATAATGCTGTAGCAATAAAATGTGTTAATATAATTTCAACACTTTTTGTTATTTTGGGTACGTAAGAATTTGAATATATGAATGATAAAATAATAGTAGCAAGTCAAGACAGGGATATGTTTAAATACTTTATGTTCAATGCTGTTGGTACTTAAGTACCAGCCCTGGGATAGTCAATGAACTAAGAATAACATAAGAGTATGCTTAATGATAAAACAGGTTTGTTTAAACTGTTCTCTGCTGGAGGGAAGAACAAAAGTTCAATAAACTTGCGAAAGCAATTTTTGAACTGTTACATCTGTGCAAATCCAGATAACTGTATGCATACATCATGAGTGCACAGAACTGCCAAAGCCCTGCAGTGTAACACCTGTATGCCCTTTAAGTGACATTGGTATGAAGCACTCCATGGTATTTGGCATGAACCTGTCGTGCCAGCAGTATCCCCTTCTTATCTCAGTCTCTGCCAGCTGTTTGCCTTCCTACCCAATCCAGTCCAAGATGCCTCCCTTGCCATCATGAAAACATCAAAACTAAGTCTGCCAAGTTCCTATTGCAGTCACAGATCAATCGTTTCCAAACGTAATCACGGAATGCAAGAGTTTTTTCTGGAATGTTAGCTAAAGTGCCTTAAGGCCAGAGCATAATCAATAAAACATCACTACAGATGCATCCAAGCTGGAGTCTCCTTTGCCTTGGGGGAACTGACGGCCAGCCTTTCAATGAGCATTTTTGATGATGCTTCCAGTAGCTTTAGTGCAAGATGCATAGCTATTTTAAACTACACTGTGTTTGTCAGCTATTGGCTTACTGTCATGGCTTTTTATAATCACTTTTGGATTTCTGCTGTGTATTTCATGACACACAGAATATACAGAAAATAGTCAAATTACATGAGCACAGCATACTCAAATGACTCAAAACCTGACTATATGTAATAAAAAAATCACCCTGACAGCAAAATGCTGTAGGCATATAGAATATCACTGTAGTATTTATTAGAATAGAAGCTGCTATATGTAAAAAAAAAAACCTCTTTCCCTATCTTGGAAGAGCAACTACGTCATAAAGGGGGGTAGGTCTCACATCTGCCGAAAGGTTATAGGATATATATCAAATATACAGTATGACATGCCCATGAGGTATGATGTATGTTGGACAAAAAGAAGAAGAAAGATTGCCAATGCACGCTTTGCCTTTAAAAATAATATTACCAAAAAATAAGGTGTTAGTACCACACTTTGGCCAAAATATGTAAGCTCATGTGCCGTATCTTACCCTTCACTCAGGAGCTTTATGGGGGAATGTAATAAAAGTCTGTAACAGAAAAAATATTTGCAATGTGAAAAGTTATGCCTTTTTGTGAACATATTTTCCTTTGCATGAACTTAATATAGATTTTTCTATCCCGAAAACTGTTTAGCAGCCACTTCCGACAGTGGAAGAAGTTATTACTGAAGAAATCTCTACGTTTGCTCCAAAAGATTATGACGCAAGCACTACTTAAAAGTGGGCAATTGCATTTACAATTCGCAGTGGAATCACAGTCTAAGGAAGAGTATTACATTGTGAAATGCAAATTTTTATTCTTATTTGTGCAAATTGTTCAGCTCTTTGCGACTTTTATTACATTCCCCCATTAGTGAGATAGCTGGTAGCTTTTAAGCTCCAGTCAATTAACACACACCTGTAAATAATTCCCTTTCTAACTATCTATACTTAATGGGCCAACAGAAAACTGAAATACAATACCTGTTAATCACTCTATCTCCACTGCAATAATTACACCTTACCTTATATTTACCCAAAGCAAAATATGAAGCAAGCACAATAGTTATTGTTAAACTACAAATATACAAATGTGCCTGTAGTCATCTAGCTATACAGGATGTATGTATAGTATGGATATCTGTATTTACATAGTAACATAGTAAGTCAGGTTGAAAAAAGACACATCCATTAAATTCAAACTTTTAAGTCTATATAAAACCTGCCTAACTGCTAGTTGATCCAGAATAAGGCAAAACACCCTGTTTGAAGCCTCTCCAATTTGGCAATTTGGGAAAAAATCCTTCCGGACTCCAAGATAGCTTTTGAACTATCCCTGGATCAACTTATACTATGAGCTATCTTTCATAACCCTTTATTCTTTCACTTTCTAAAAAGTCATCTAACCCTTTCTTAAAATTGTAATGTAATGTACAGTATCTCATTCCACATCTTCACAGAGCTCACTGTAAAAAAACCCTTCCAAACATTTAGCCGGAAACCTCCTTGCTTCTAAATGGAATGGGTGCCCACATGTTATCTAGATTGTCCTACTGGTAAATAAAGCATTAGAGAGATTTTCATATGTCCTTATATATTTATACATATTATACATATTATGTGACCCCTTAAGCTCCTCTTCGCCAGCGTGAACATCCCCAACTTGGCCAGTGTTTCCTCATAGCTAATATATATTATATTCCTGATGGGGCCTTCCTAGTGTTCTGTACAGAAGAAGAATAACATCCCAGGTGCATAACTTTACATTTATCAGAATTGAATCTCATCTGCCACTTAGCTGCCCAGATTGCCAGTTTGTCAAGAACCTGCTTTCAGGATGCCACATCCTCGATTAAATAAATTGGGATGCATGATTTTGTGTCTTCTGCAAACACTGATGCATTATGTACAATACCCGTCCCTATAGTTCTACAATGCAATGTTGGGATCAAATGATTTAATAATTAAAAAATAACTGCTTTGCACTTCAAGCTCATGACTAAGATTAGCCTACATTCTACAGAGAAAGAGTTGGACAACACTGTCTAAATGCTGCTAGGATGGAACAGCTAAAACCCAGCTAGGCTATAAGCTACAGGCTATAGTTAAGTACAGTGGTCACTGTTTTTCTCCTACCCATCTGTATACATAATGTGCATATTTCTTTCTGAGCATAATGGAGTATGATTATTATACTCATGCCATGTGAAGTTTTGATTAAAGATTCTTTTAACAGATTCTCCCAGGACCAAGATTCTTTAAGTGTACATACAGTATGTACATTTCATTGTATTAAAATGCCACATGTTCCACTGTACTGTAAGTGGGAAGAATAACATTTTCTTTTTGCTTTCAACAGCAACTCCGAGTTTTTTTAATTTCATGCTAAATCATTCTCTAGCGCTTCACACATGTCAAATGTATGAATGCCGGGGAAGTGTTCATTTACATTTCATGCAGAAATTAATTCAATTCTTCACTTCATGTCTTTTGACCATTTTACTATCAGATGTTACAAAGAGTTTATATAATGTATCAGCTCCTAAAGCAATCTACCCTTAAATTAAAAACTCTGCAGGTGACATCTACATTAAAAATTAATCCTCCTTAAAATCCAACCTCGAAAACCTCCAAATCTTTGTGTTGCCTTATTACACTTGCAGTTCTCATTGTCACTGTTGGCACCTTAAAACCAGAACCAATGGTAAGCACCCTGTTCTTGACTCTTGCTTCTGCCCCTTACAGTCGCCTTTCACCTTGGGAGGAGCCCTCAGCTAATTGGATGCCGCCAGGTCTTAATAAGTTAGGTGCAAAGTAAAGGGTTCTGGATGAGCAAAGGGGCACAAACGTAAAGCAAAAGTCTTTTGGGCAGAAGGTCGTAGTACAAGATGTAGACAGGAAAGTATAGTCAATCAGACCGGGTCAAGACAGGCGGAGTACAATCAGAGTCAGACATGCAAAGGCCAAGCCAGGAGATCAATCAGAGGGGATATGGGTACAGAAGAGTCGATTACCAGGCAGGGTCAGGGTTACAGAAGTCAGAATCATCAATACACAGGCAAGAGTCACACCAGAAATCAGATAACAGAATCCAAAAGTTCAAAGCACAAAGGCACCAGGAACTCACAAGGATGTAAACTTATAACGGGCAATGATCACAAGAAAAAGGTCCCTTTAATTACCCTTTAAATTTCGTGCCAATGCATGCTGGCGTCAGCATGCCAGTACACATGCGCCCACAAAAACCGGAAGTGCATGCCACACGTGCACTAAGGAGCCGGCACAGGAGGAGAAGGAAGACTGCGTGGCGAGTGTCCCCACCTCACCACTAGACCATGATGTGAGTGTTTATTACATTACCCCTCCTCGAGGAGGGGCCACTGGGACCCCAGGTTTCTCAAGAAATGTAAGGTTGAATTGCTTCCTGAGACAATCAGCCCTCACATCATAAACAGAAGCCCAAGAATTCTCCTCAGTGCTGTAACCCTTCCATTGCACATGATATTGCAACTTACCCTGCACAAGGCGAAAGTCAAGGAGTGATTGGACTACAAATTCAGGCTGACCCTCTACCAACACTGGGGGAAGAAAGGATTGTGGATGGACTGGTTTTAAGAGAGACACATGAAAATAATTCGATATTTTAAAATTGTCAGGTTATTTGAGATGAACAGAAGAAGTATTGATAATTTCAGTAATGAGATATGGACCAATAAACCTGGGTCCCAACTTGAGTGAAGAAACCTTATGTTTTTTGTGGATAACCATACAGAGTCTCCTACCTGATATTTGGGTGTTTCCCTACGAGACCTATCAGCTGCCCTTTTGTGAGCAGCCGTAGCTGCAGAAAGGGAATCGTGCACCCCTGACCAGATCTTGGCAAATTGTTTGAGAATGAACCAAAAAAAGAAAATGCTTTGGGCTGTAAACCATTAACAATAAAAAACAGAGATTGACAAGTAGAAGTATGAGTTGCATTATTATAAGCAAATTCTGCCCAGGGTAATAGTTCAGCCCAAGAGGATTGGTTGTCAGAAACATAACACCTTAAGAATTGTTCAAGGGACTGATTAACCCTTTCAGTTTGACCATTGGTTTGAGTGGTATACGGCAGAGAATGACAAATCAATCCCCACCAAAGAGCAGAATGCTCGCTAGAACTGTACCCCTATCAGAAACAATATTGACTGGAAAACCATGTAATCTGAGAATATTAGAAATAAATAACTCAGCAAACGTTTTAGCAGATGGGAGGTGTGGGAGGGAAATTAAGTGACTAATTTCGCTGAACCTATCCACCACCACCCAAATCACAATTTTCCCTTGAGATGGAGGGAGGTCAACCACAAAATCCATAGACAGATGGGACCAGGGTCTGTCAGGAATAGGCAATTGTGTTAGCAATCCCTGTAACAGGTTTCTAGAAGATTTTGACCTTTGACAGACAGGGCACGAATTCACAAATTCATTACAAGATAAAGATAACATTTTTGAAATACCAGGATGTCTCACCATTTTAGAATTATGAGCCTCACTCAGAACCTGTGAAGCCAGAATTATGTTTTCATCCCTTGAGTTTATGCCCTTTTTTATGCAAGACAGAACTTTATTTGCTTTAGTAGCTACAGAATGACACTGCCCAGAATTAGACAACTTGTTATCTATAAAAACCCCAAGATCCTTCTCACTTAAGGAAACTCCCAACACACTGCCATTTAGTGTATAACTTGCATTTATATTATTTTTGCCAAAGTGCATAACCTTGAATTTATCAACATTGAACCTCATTTTCCAGATTGCTGCCCAGTTTCCCAATTTAGGCAAATCACTCTGCAAAGTGGCAGCATCCTGCATGGAACCTATAGCTCTGCACAATTTAGTATCATCTGCAAAAATAGAAACCATACTTTCAATGCCCACATCCAGGTCATTAATAAACAAGTTGAAAAGCAAGGGACCCAGTACAGAGCCCTGCGGTACCCCACTAACAACACTGGTCCAATTAGAAAATATTCCATTTACCACCACTCTTTGAAGTTTATCTTTTAGCCAGTTCTCTATCCAGGTACAAATATTATGTTCCAGGCCAACATTCCTTAATTTAACCAGTAACTTTCTGTGTGGCACTGTATTGAATGCTTTAGCAAAGTCTAAGTAAATCACATCCATTGCCATCCCAGAATCGATGTCCCTGCTTACCTTGTCATAAAAACAAATTAAGTTAGTCTGGCAAGATCTATTACGCATAAAACCATGCTGGCACAAACTCATTGTATTGTTATTTGTTATGAAGACCAGTATCCTATCCTTTATTAATCCTTCAAAAAGCTTTCCTACCACCAACGTCAGGCTAACTGGCTTATAGTTTTGAGGCTGAGAATGCCTTTTTGAATAGCTGCACCACATTAGCAATTCGCCAGTCTCTCGGCATGCCATGCCATGCCAGACCTCAATGAATCCTGAAAAATTAAGTATAGAGGTTTGGCAATCACAGAGCTAAGTTCGCTAAGTACCCTGGGGTGAACCCCATCTGGCCTTGGATCTTTATCTTAACATTTTCTAGTCTCTTTTTAATTTCCTCATGTGTGAACCATGCATCATTGGATGTATTCGAATTGGGGCTATTAACAAGTAAACCTTCATTAGCTGGTTCCTCATTTGTGTATACTGATGAAAAGTATTCATTCAGAATCTGAGCTTTTTGCTTGTTCTCATCAACCAGCTGACCTCCCTCTGATAATAACGGTCCTACCCCTTCCTGTTTCATTTTTTTACTATTAATATATTTAAAAAATAATTTTGGATTCTTTTTACTGCTTACTGCTATATCCATTTCCATATTGATTTTAGCTTGTCTGATCGATTTTTTGTATGACTTATTGGCTTCCTTGTACATTATAAATGATTTCGGCTGTCCCAGCTAACTTGAAAGCTTTAAAAAACACGTCTTTTCTTACCCACCTAAACACCAACACTCCTATTGAACCAAAAAGGTTTTGTTTTGCAACAACGTTCTTTGTTTACTTGACATGCATTCAAACCATATAAACAGATCATTACAAATACTAATATTGTAAATGTCTCATTAATAAATTAAGTACAAATGGTAAAGTATCCAAAAGTGTTTTATGTCATGTGCATTCTGCATGCTTTTAACATTCATTAAACCTAGAACAAAGCTAGATTGCATACAATAATCATGGCCATAGTGTAATATTCCCAGATACCATGTACCAAAGTACATGTCCATTACAGTGCTTAATAGATTCTTTGTAATAAGGGGCTCGGTAGAGACGCAATTGAGCAGGTCTGTGATGCGGTGTGGGTGGGTCACAACATCTGGAGCAGAGCTATGATGTTGAAAACGGCGATTGGCTGATCACTACATCAATCATAGGTAATCATGCCCAGTTTTCTTAATTTGGTAAAACTGGGCAGGCAGTTTTTACCTGGACATTCCTTCCAAAAAATGGGGCTGTCTGGGTCAAAACCAGACAGGTGACAACCCTATTTGTAATGTTCTGTCAGTTCCTCTTTTGAAAACCAATTTGTTTAAGTATAATATTAAGCAGTTTCAGCAAACAGCAAGAATGAACTCCTAACATCAGTAGGTCATGCTTTTATAGTATATTATCATACATCTTCTTATAGCAAGCGACTAAACCTGTAATGCATAAGTTAAATAACAATTGGGGGAGGTATTAAGAGAACTACCACTTCCATGCACATACAATACTAATTAAATTCTAGAATTTAAAGATAAAAAGAAAGTAGAAGTAAAAAGTAGAAGTTCAAGTACAGAAAGGATCAAAGATGAACCCTTTTGCTCCCTGTGGTGCAATGCAACACATACTCAATATGCTGCGCATTTGTTCACTATACCAGGGTACTGCCTGTGAATCTAGCATACCCAAAACTGCTGGAAGTACTGTATGAGCTTCAGATAATGCAGCTACGTTCTTTGTATTCTATTAGCGGCTACACACTGCTATTCCTGCATGGAGAAAGAGTCTTAGTCTTTGTGTTCAGTGTTTTTTTTTTTATAATAATTTATTACAATTTATAATTTACAATTATAAATGATATGCCTGCATTCTGTTTTCTATCAGATATTAAAATATTTGTACAATACCCAGCAATCAGTTTTTTCATGCCTCATATTCATGAATTGTTTCAATGCAAGGGTGAGGTTGAACCACCAACAATCTAAAGCTAGATGAATCAAATATTTCATATATAAAAATTTCAAATTTGAAATAGCTTTGCTTGTCTTTTAGATCTGGTTAAATAAGGTACTTCTTTTTGAGGTACCCTGTTTGAAAACAGGGACAAGGAACCACATACCAGTATAGTAAAGCACAGTGGCCATTTAACCATGTAAAGACAGATTCTGCCTTTTTGCTATTCATCCTTTAGGTGGAGATATAGGGGCAAATACACTAAAGCATGAAGCATCTAACACTAGCGCTAATTGGCCAGCGTGACGTCAATTTGCAACTTCGCAAATTTACCAAGATAGACTCTGGCAAAAATTCGCTAGCGAAGTAGATAGACTAGCGCAACTTCGCAAACGTTCACCAGGCGAAGTTGCTCACTGACGAAGGGACGAAACTACGCTAATTCACTAAGATGAACATTTTACTGAAAGTTACCTCTTGCGTTAGACTTTACTTCGCCAGGTCAGACCTGTCGAAGTTCAATACAATATATAGGCGTTAAAAAAAAATTATATTTTTTCCAAATCCCAAAAAAATTATGGCGTCTTTTACCTTTTGTAGGGTGATAGTTTGAAAAATAGCAAAATTTTTTGGGGGGGTTACCTCCCTACATTTTCTAACATATGGCAACACAACTATACAGGGGGCCCATGTTTAGGGCAATAGGACAACTTTATTTTATTTATTAAAGGTTTCCTGGGCTTGTGTAGTGTAATGTAGTGGCTGTAACATATACTTCTATTATACGTTTAACTTCGCGCCGTATGCAAATTAGGCGTTGTTATCGTAAATGCGCTTTGCCTGGCGAAGTAACAGTAGCGCAACTTTGCTAACATTCGCTGCCCTGAGCGCAAATTAGCATTTTAGTGAATTTGCGGCGGGGTGGCGAAAATTTGCCTGGCGAAGTGCGGTGAATGCCGGTGAATCGGTCGCTAGCGCATTTTCACGCTTTAGGGAATTTGCCCCATAGTGTTCCAGAGCATGAAGCAGGAAGGTCCCACTGAGAGTCAAGTTCAAGGCACATGTTTCAGATTATAAGCATGTACCTTATTTGGGAATTAAAATTACTCAGCTCATACCAACCATCAGGTATCAGTAGAAAAAAAATCAAAACAACCAATATATTTGCTTCCAGGAATAAATCATTACTAGATTGATGTTTAATGGTTGTTTATTCATCTATCTTTTTACAAAGAGGCAACTTTGTAAATGTTATCTTATAACTTCCACCTTTTTTAGTCTGTTATTGCGAGATAACACTCTGAATTTGCCTTTCCAAATTTTAGCTGGAACCTGCTGCTTAGTTTTCAGAACCAGCTTTTGAGTATGTTTTCCTGGTACATTTGTTTATAGAAATTGCCAGTTGATATTTGCCTTATGTGGAAACACAAAGGATACAATTTAACTACAGTACACTGCTTAGTAATACCTGATATATACTGTATATGGTAAAAACCATTACAATTCTTAATTGAATTAATTAAGAAGGCTGAAATGGTAAAAGGTTTCTGACTCTGAAATTAATTTTTATGATCTTTCAGAATCTTTCAAACAACCTCCAAGTGTTGATGGAATGTTGATAGTAAATCAACATCTGGGTGGCCACAGTTTTCCCATATCTGCAGTAAAGATTCCTATCTCTTTGCAGCAGCAGTTACATATGATTCAACATTTGCTTCTGCAATTTTAGGATTACACTATTTTTACCAACTAAAAATATGTTTATACAGTTTATTTACTTTGCAGACTTTAAACCTTTCTTCTGCAAAGCAAAAATCACCCCCACATTATCCCAAGTCACCACAAATCTCAAAGAAATAATTTGTATTTATGTTAAGGCATTTATGTGTCCGTGGGACAAACACTTCAAACATAAGCTGATGTTTTAGTAAATGAAAAGCATTTCTTTTGGGATACCTCTCTCCAGCTTCATGCAAGTGGTGTATTGCCTCTCGGCAAGAAAACGTGTTCTGACGGCAAATCAATTCAGCATTGTGTTAGAGAATTAACTAATGTTGCGTGGTTAACAAGCTGAAGTTTGATTATTACTCATAAGTAACAGAGCCGTCGAGGCAGGAATTAACCTGCTCATATAATTAACACTGTGTTTATCGAGTTCAGGTTATCAATAAGACAAATGTAAAATAAATCTGTTCTGTTACATTGAACATATCAATGTCTGTGGTGTTTCTGAAAGCAGAAACTTTACCTTCCTTACTGCAGAGGCAGAATGACAATAGGGATGTAATGTCATAGGACTGGAGAAATTAAACAGCACAGATTAAAGTTTATAAAGCCAAAGTATTCACCACAGACACAAGACTTTCTCTTTAATTGTCTTCTATTCTTGTGAACTATGCATAGAGTGAATTTTTTTTATTTCAATATATATATATATATATATATATATATA
>CM044434.1:73388364-73420668 GCA_024363595.1 Xenopus borealis | reverse complement strand
GCCTATCGACGTTGAAAAACCTGCCAAGCAAATTGCATCAACAGGCGCACAAGACATGATTCCAGTGAATCATATGCAACTGCCACTTTGAAAGCAAAGTCTGGAAGTGGCACAACTATTACCCTGGAAATGCTATGAACATCTGTTGGACCTCCTATTCCATTACAGTGCCATTCCAATTCTTGCATTGTTATTAAAATTACCACTTTAATCTAAGTTTCCAGACTGTGTGATTTTGGGGGGTGGGGAAAATATTTTTTTCTAGAACTTATGTCATTGATTCAGAGTCAATCTTTGTTTTAATTCATATCAACGTTAACATTACAAATATTTTTTATAGTATCTACTTTTAAATTATTAGATCAGATTATACAGAATTACACTCTATTTCTTTTATGTGTCCTACCTAGTGATGGGGGAATTTATTCGCCAGGGGCGAATTCGCGGCGAATTCCCGCGATTCACCGCTGGCGAATAAATTCGCGAAACGGCAGCAAAAATTTGCCACCAAAAAATTCGCCTACAAAAACGAGTCGCGCGTAGTTTTTGACGCGACGCGCCGAAAACGACGCGACACGCGTCTCGTTTCGCGAATTTTTCGCCAATTCGCGAATTTCTCTGGAAATTCGCGAATTTTTCGGCGAAGCGAAACGCAGGAGTTTCGCCCATCACTAGTCCTACCTATTTATATGAAAATTCATGAAAACATATTGTGGAAGCAGTATAATTTATTATAAAAAATATTAATAGATAGTCAAATCAATATTATGGGTGTTATTTAAGTCCTATTTTTTCTGGTCTGACTTTTAAATGGGAAAATAATTTTTTTTGTAGAAAAAACTAAATATTTTTGTGATTTATTAAATCCCAATGGAGTTAAAAGTCAGAATAAAAAAGTAAACCGTCTCAGACCTGCCGAGTTCATGTAGAAGTCAATGGCAGATGTCCCATTTACAATTTGAAGGAATCTGGTGTTGTGCGACAAATCCGTAAAAGTTGCAGTTTGTTTGGATTAGTTTGGATTATTGCAAGATTTTATCGAGTCTTTTCCTGCACAGGAAATTTTCCAGAAAATGTTTTGCTAAAAAGGGGAGGAAAACTGTGCAGATTGGATCAGAAAATATTGAGGACATTTTAGATTTTGATAATTAACCCCTTACATGTCAAAAGAATAATTGAGAAAAAATCCTCCTCTGGAGGTTTATCTCCTCCCTGAGCTGTCCTTAGGACAATTACATTATGGTTTTACAAGGGTAACAGTCAAACTACCCACCTGACACTGTTCTCAGAGAACTTTGGTCTACAATGCTCAAACAGAATATTACTGAAGTGGAGATGGTCCAGAGAAATGCAAATAAGCTAGTAAATGTCATAGAAAGTCTTAGTTATGAAGAAAGACTGGCCAAGTTAGGGTTGGTAACACTGAAGAAGAGGAACTTAAAGAGGTATTTAATAACTATGTATATATAAGGGCAGCATATAATAATCTATTTAATACTTTGTTTACCAGTAGGTCCTTCCAGCTTACACAAGGGAACCCATTCCGATTAGAATAAAGGAGGTTCTGTCTAAATATTCGTAATGGGTTTTTACTATAGTAAGAACTGTGAAGTCTCACCCTGAATCAGTCATACTTTAAGAAAGGGTTTGATGTCATTTTAGCAAGGGAAGGGAATACAGGTTTATGAAAGATAGCTCAAAGTACAAGTTGATCCAGTACAAGTCAGGAAGCAATATCACTCCCCCATGAGGCAAACTGGAGTGGCTTCAAACTGTTTTTTTCCCCTTCCCCTGGATCAACTAGCAATTAGGCAGGTTATGTGTACACTGTAGACATAAGAAGTTGGACCTGATGGACATATGTTTTAACCTAACTATGTTACTAAGGAGCAGATTTACTAAATGCACATGAAGGATTCGAAGTTAGTTAGAATTTTCAAAAACATTCGAATTTTCGATTGTTTTTGAAGACCACTTCGACCAGTGAATTTTGAAAATTTGATCGAATAAAATTATTCGAATAAAATTTTATTCGAATATTTGACTATTCGACTGTCGAAGTACTTCCCCTTTAAATTTTTATCCCACTGCCTAGTTCACCAGATCAGAGCTACCGAATTGAGTTTCATTATCTTTGATTGAATAAAAAATATTCGAACAGTTGATAAAATCTTTTGAACTGATCGATTCAAACGATTTATCGATCAAATATTTCCTATTCGATTGTTCGACCAATTGAATTGCGGTAAAAAAATGTTTTCTTCCCTGCCCATTCACATGGTCAAATTTGAATTTTTTTCAATTTGAAATTCGACCCTTAGTAAATCTGCCTCTAAGTATGCCTACAGATTTAAAGTATTTTTATGTTGATACAACATTTTACAACAACACATTCTCCTGAAAAGATCAAAACTTTTTGTGATTCATATTTTTATCAAACTGATTTTTTTTCAATTCCTCTCCTCTAACTTAATGTTGTATGTTTTGTTTCACACTGATAATGTGAATTTGATACAGTTATGTCATTAATCATTTTATTTTTAACTAGGTTTCCCACTGTACTACTTGTCTTGATAAACAGAATGAAACAGCTGTTGATAACAATATCTTTGACACAAGTACAAGCAGTAGGAACAAGTCCAATAATTCCATTTCATTAACCTTGTAACCACAATATTCACCATGCAATTTATGATTTACAGTATGGATAACACTAATATTTAAAAGAACTGTATGACAAGAATCCCCACATTCACAGCACATCTAACTTAACAAAAAGACTGGTCTTAGTAAATAAGAATGCTATGAGCTTTTCATCAGATGAACTAAGAATTATCTGCTCTGTATTTCTTTTAGATTACAAGTCTAATTGAACATGCCATTTTACTATTATAAAAATGTAGACATAAAAAGTGTCTAGTAGTTTATAAATCACTTGTGTCAGGTGATGCTAAACACATGATGGATCCTTTACTAAGGAAGGCGGGAGAGTTAGGAGCAGATATTTCAAAGATCGAATTTCTGTGGTTTTAGAGGTTTGTAAACCCACAATTAAACTCTGCTTCACTAAAATAAAAAATCCAAGTTATAACAAGATCCAAATATAAAAAGTAAAAAAAGATTTAAAAAAATGAATTGATGATTGATTGATGCTAAAATATCTGTAAAACCTCTAAACTGTTAATTTTTCAAAAACAATTACATCTAAAAAAATCTGAAAACCTCTAAAAGTTCAAATTGATCAAAAATGATTCAATTGGATCAGCACAGCTACCACTGCTTTCTATGGGACATCAACAGCTTCTACTTGGCACAATGTTGTATTCAAAAAAAATTTGTGGTTTCTACACTTTTAGAAATTTTTGAGAAATAAAAAAACACATTCTTGAAAACATACAAAACTTGGAAAAAGTGAAAGTTAGTAAATAGGTGGACTTTTTTTTTTTTACCTTTTTTCACCTTGCCACCCAAAGTTGCAACTTTCACTCACCAGCTCTCATAACAGAGTTCGAAGGTTTGCATATATCTGTGTATGCAGCACTTACTTTAGTTGGTTCCGTTTGCATTTAGTACCCTCTTCTCCTAAAGAATTTTAGTTTGCTATTCTAATTAAATAAATGATATAGTGTGCATGTTAAATATACCTTACAGGGGAAACTCCAGATAAATAATTAAATAAATGCCATTTTGCATGATGAATGAAATTTTGACTTTGCTGAAGTCAAACAAGCACAGAAATCCTAACATGCATGAGTTATTTAATAACATGTTCAATTTTTGTTGCATGTCTTATCTGTAATAGTGATGAGGAAATATATCCTGTTTCACTTTGCTGAAGAATGTGTAAAACTACAGAAAAATGATCAAAACAGAGTTTTCTGCAACATGCATTAAAGTTAATTTTTGTGCCAATTGCTGCAGTTTCATGGCTGGCAAAAAATGTGCTCATCATTTATAGCAACCAATCATTAGGCAGCATTTTACAGGTCACCTATTAGACAGTAAACACCTTTTTGGTTGCTTTGTTGACTTCTATAGGACATTGAATACTTTTACTTGAAGAAGTTTTGTATTAGAGTTTTTGTGGTTTTTATACTTAATAAACTTCAATTTTTTTGTGTTTTAGAGACATTTTTGATAAAAAAATATGATTTGTGAAAAAAAATAGTAATCCGAATTTTAGAAATCCCACAATCTTTTTCTAACAGATCTATATGTACCCTTTAGTGGTGTGGCTGCATTGTCTGGGAACTTCTGTGTTTCCTGATATTTTGGGTCTATAATTTTGAGCCAGATTTTGCATACTGTATGGCTGTATATGTCTGTATGCAAATCTATTCCATGCAATTCTCTTGTGTCAGTAGTGCTGTGGGAGACTTTTAGAGTTTAACATTCAGCCTAGCACTTGGTTATAACTGCTTCATTTTGCTGATACTTCTATTTCCAAGCACTATATCAATCCTCATTCAATTCAAAGCTCCTCTGAAACATGCTCCAGTGAAGTGGAATTTTTGGCAAAATAAGGTGTGATTAACCTAGCAGGGTTCTTTGAAGATAGGATAAATGCATAAGGGAATGTGAAAGTCCTTCTTATATTACCAAGGAGATAATTATTTTGCAGCAGTGCCATATTCTGTGTTTAAAATAGTCATTTGAAGATAAAAAAAGAAAAAGAAAATATATAGATATATGCATGTGTGAGCTTATTATGACCTTTATTCACATTAGTCAGTCTTTCCTGAGAGTATCATTCATTGTAGCATTTGAAATACATCAGAATGAATCACTGCTAATTAAAGGTACATTGAACTATAATTTTTATTAGCTCTGAAAGGGATAACAGTAAAAATAAACAGCTGAACACATTTACAGGGCCTCTCGGAACGGAGCCAAAGGGTTAAAGGATAGGGGCATGATTGAGGGACATGACGGAGGTTCAGTTTGCATTTAGTACCCTCTTCTCCTAAGGAATTATAGTTTGCTATTCTAATTAAATAAATTATATAGTGTGCAAGTGACATATACCTTTCAGGGGGGAATCCCACCCAAATAATGAAATAAATGAAGGGCAGTGTAAGTGGGGGACTTTATGTAGATTCAAACATGAATGTTCTGGGTGTGGAGGAGTCCATCCTTATGCTAGATGCTTAAAGCGGGATAAAGGGGCAAGCAGGAAGCCTGGAGACCAATATGGTAGACGGGACAATGCAGCGCTGTTATGGGAAAGTTTTCAGTTAGAGTTTAGAATCCCATTCAAGCCAAGGGAAGGGGGCAGATACATGGTAATTTGAATCCAGAGGCGGTGAGGACAAAGCTGAGGGTTGAGGTAGAGAAAGTTAGGATGGCCATCCTTTTTGCAGCTCTGCCTCTGGCAGACGTGAGGGTATTACCCTTGGGAGTGGTCCCCAAAAAGGAATATTTAGGCTTATCCATCATTTCTCGTACCCAGATGGGGGTTGGGTAAATGATGATATTGACCCAGAAATTTTCATGGAATTTTGCCTGCAGATGGGTTGTTCTATGTCATGTGCCTATTTTTAAAAGCTTAGTACATTTTTGGAATGGGTGGTGCAAGTACGGGCTAACTCATGAAGGTGGTACATTATCTAGATGACTTTTTATGCATAGGCACCGCAAGTTCAGATGAATGCTTTCATCTTTTGGAGACATTGCAGGAAGTGTCAGCGGACTTTGGCGTGCCGTTAGAACCAGATAAGACTGTGGCCCCAGGGACGTGCCTTAGCTTACTGGGCCTGAAGATCAATTCGGTAGCCAGAGAGAGCCTGCTGCCAGAGGATAAGCTGGCAGGATTGTAGGAAAGTTTGTGTGGACTAACAAAGGTGACAGTAAAGGAAGCCCAGTCCTGGGCAAACTGAACTTTTCATGCCGGGTGATCCCGATGGGCAGGGTATTTTGTTGAAGAATGGGTTGTTTACTAGCAGGGACAAGGTCCCTCACCAAAGGGTGAGACTGACGAAAGAAAGATTTGGTAGTGTGGTCTAGATTTCTGGAAGAATGCAATGGACGGTTCTTCTTTCAATGGAATGAAAGCGTTCAATGTGGAGCTGCGCCAGCGGTTTTGGTGCATACTGGAATGCAAAATGGTGTGTGGCGAAGTGGCTGTTTGATTGGGGGGGAGAAAGGCTTATGCTTTTTGGAATTGTTCCCCATAACAGTGGCCTTGCTCATCTGGGAGGAGGATTGTAGAGACAAGCGGGCGTTTTTTGTGTTGGACAATCTGGGTGCGGTACAGGCCATTAATCGTCAGTCTGTGTCATCGGAGTAAGTGGTTTGGCTGCTACAGGTACTGGTGTTGCATTTTTAACAACTTAATTTGAGTTTCATGGCACAACAACTCCCGGTGTTCAGAATAAGGTGGCTGATGCTTTGTCTTGATTCCAGTGGGAATAGCTTCAGAAAAGTGGCACCAGAAGCAGAAATGGAAGGTCATCCTTTCCGAGAGTGGCTGTGGGGCATTCAGAATTGGTGAGTTCCAGTAAATGGAAGCCAGGGGGGCTACAATCACAGAATGTTCATTTATAAAGGGGTCCGGTATCGATTAGGTTGTGCCACTCGAAGACTGATGGATTTGGCCACAGAAAGATAGTTTTGCTTAACGGGTTGGGCGGTGGGTTGTTGTGCTCATGCTGGTGTCTGGAGAGTTTTAAAGAAATTCGTCAAAAGGGGATGGTACATTGTTGGTTCATTAGGATGGTATAATAAAATCTTTACCTGGTGGTCTAGTGGTAAGGCAGCAGGGACACCTGCTGCCCCCGAAGCAGAGACATCCGCGCTGTTCTACTGCCGCCGGCTCCTATGTGCGCGCGCGCACTTCCGGGTTTATCTTAAAGGCGCAGGCGCGCTGACGTATAACTGATTCTGTCTCATCCTCTTCCGATTGATTACCCGGTTTTGACCCTTTGCCTGACTGACTACGCTCACTATCCGCCTGCCTCGGCCCAGCCTGTCTTCGATTACGATTTTGTCTCACGCCTCTGTACTTCGACCTTCTGCCCAAAGACTTTTGCTTACAGTCGTGCCCCTTTGCCTGCTCAGAACCTTTTGTCTTGCACCTCTCGTTTTAAGACCTGGCGGCATCCGATTAGCCAAGGGCTCCTCCCGAGGTAAAAGGCGACTGTTATAGGCAGAAGCATGAGCCAAGACCAGGGTGCTTGACACTGGTTCTGAGTTTAGGGTGCCGACCATTACAGATGGGTTGCAGCTGATGCAGCATCTGTTCTTAAAAATCTTTAGAATGGGCTTGGAAAAAATGGGGAGGAACCCTCATGAGTTTGGGACTCACTCGTTCCAGATTGGTGCAGCAACTGAGTCAACCAGGTTGGGATTTGGCCATACAGTAGTCAAGATAATAGGCAGATGGGAGTCCAAACGGTTTCTCAGTTATGTTAGACCCCACTTGCTGTGAGCACAGGACACTGTAGCACCCTACATGGTAGGGTACAAGGATCGTTACGTGAATGATATGGTTAGTGTGGTGGTGGGATGTTTGTTTTCTTTCTTTAAGGTGGATGCAAAGTCGTGTAGATAGTTGGCCATTCATTCGTGTTTTGGACTGAACAGAGATCCGCAGTTGGGGATGTTAAAAAGCAGCTCGATTTTCCAAAAAATCAAGTGTTCATTCATTGGTTTGGATTTAGTGGTCTTATATGGCCTGGTTAGTTTGACAGAGTTACAGAGTTGGCAGGATCTGAAGAGCATCCCCATGTCATGGTAATACATGCCGGAGGCAACATCGTGGGGTTATGGGTCAAAGGGAATTGGCTTCAATAATGATGTTGACAAAATTTGTTGTTTGTGGGGGGTGGTAATTGTTTGGTCACTTATGGTGGCAAGATGTGTGTGGAGATGGACCAGGGATCCCGTGGCAATGGAGAGAAGTAGGAAGAAGGTGAAGAAGCTTATGGGTATTTTCATAAGACGGTCAAGGGGAGTGGTGGTTCAACATGGTGAGCTGACAGATTGCCACAAGGGTTACTACAGGCCAGATGGGGTGCATTTGTCCTCAGTGGGCTTAGACCTGTTTAATATGGGCTTGACTAATGGGGTGGAAAAGGCCCTTGGGCTGGTGGATGGTGTGGCTTAGCCTGCATAAGGAGGGAGGTCATGCAGGCAGCACTGTGGCATGGTGAGCTGCATTATGAGCAGCCGAAAAGGGAAAGGAAAATGGTAGGGGTAGTTTAAGTTGTACGTATACTAAATTAAACTGATGCCTTTCCACCCAGTTTGGAGTCAGTGTCAATTATTGGGGATAAAGGGCCTGGGGGATTGTTGATCCATAAGTCAAGGGCCCCTGGGAACAGAGCCAAAGGGTTAAAAGACAGGGAAACGACTGAGGGATAAATCAGCCTTCACAGGGGGTGTAGAATTATGGAGATAGTAGTTGCCAGGTGAGGGGAGGAGGAACAGAGGGTATAAGTAGGCTGGGCTTGGTGAAGGGGCAGCCATATTATACCTGAAAGTGGAGACAGTTTCGACACTTCCTCCCTAGTAGTATGACGACCAAGGGTAAAAAGGGATGAAAGGGGTGTTTTGTTGCAGTGCAGCAGGAGCAAGGTGGGCTGCACTACAGACAGCCAAAAAGGGAAAAGAAAATGGAAGGGGTAGTTTAAGCGGGAGAGATAGGCATTTTGGGGTTAGGTCCAGTTAGGTGCCAAAGTAAGTCGGCATGCTGGGCACTAGCCTCATGTTTGGTAACTGTCAGATTGTTTAAAGTATATGTATTGTGTGCAGCCAGCAATGTTTTATGTATATGTTTAAGCATGTTATGGATATTGTTATGGGTTGTTAATCAGTTGTATGTTGAAGGTATTTACGGTAACATGTATCGTAAATTAAGCTGCAGGCCTTTCTACCCAGTTTGGTGTCAGTGTCATTTATTGGGAAGAAGGGTCTGGGGGGTTGAGGATCCATAAATCTTTAATGTGATGTAGAAATTGCAGAGCACAAAGTCACAGTTGGCCCATAGCATGTATAAAAAAAGATTAGCACTTGCTGAACAAGCTTCTAACATGACAGGCATTAGCTAGTATAGTGCCATGCAGTTTCCATGTGCCAGATCCCTTTAAGCATTGCTTTGTGGTACTCCATGTTTTGAGCTCTGAAGAGCATTGTGAAAATATATAATCACTTGTGTATTTCTGTGTGTCAAGATTGACACCCTTCATGAGGATCTTGCTCTTGCTGCCAGGGCTGAAGTACAAGTACTAGTGAATAGACAAGATTGACACTTGCAAGACAGGCTTCACAAGTCCAAAAAGGTCAAAGTCAGTGTATAGAACATCAGCTTTGTGGTACTCCATGTTTTGAGCTCTGAAGAGCATTGTGAAAATATATAATCACTTGTGTATTTCTGTGTGTCAAGATTGACAACCTTCATGAGGATCTTGCTCTTGCTGCCAGGGCTGAAGTACAAGTACTAGTGAATAGACAAGATTGACACTTGCAAGACAGGCTTCACAAGTCCAAAAAGGTCAAAGTCAGTGTATAGAACATCAGCAATAATAGCACTCAGGAATAGGGTAAGTTACCTATGATTTGGACCACAACACTTACCTTTGTGGGACTATGAGAGTATTATATTTCCTTTGTGCCTCCAATGGCACTGGCTACAATATCCCCTCAATTTACCTATAAAACTTAAATTTTTCAAACTGACACCTCAAAAACTCAACTTTTGGCGACTCCAAAAACTCAAAAAAAGACTTGAATTTATTGTATTATTCAAAAGGTTTCATGAATAGGCCCCTAACTGTGTGCTTTTGGTGTACATGTTAGTCTCTGTATTCCCAGTCTCTTCTGTCCTCATCATTTAAAAAATGTAATATTAAAATTAAAAAATTATCAATGAGAATACCCAGAGGGATCAAGGGCCTAGGACATATTGGGGGTCATTTACCAACACTGGGCAAATTTGCCCATGGGCAGTAACCAGTAGCAACCAATCAAATTGCTGCTATCATTGTTCTACTTGCAGCTGGCTTTAAAAAGCTAATCACTGATTGGTTGCTATAGGTAACTGCCCATGGGCAAATTTGCCCAGTGTTAATAAATGAGCCCCATTGTGTTTCCTTAAAAAGCAAACCAGCTGTGTGGGTAGGATTATAAAAACAAACTTGGGATCATGAGATCAAACCGAATAAATCACAAGGCACATGGCAGGATCAATTGACTTTCATTGTAGTTAACCAAAAATAAATGCAGACTTAAAGTAACAGAAAAAAAAAATTGTATAATTGATCGAAGTGTTCAAATCGAACAATTAAAGCATACGATTGAAAATACTTTGAAATTCGACCCTTGATAAATCTGCCCCTAAATGTTGAAGGCAAAAATTAATGTGTGCTGCACAATTTCCTTGTGCTATATAAATAAATAAATGATGATGATGATGATGATGATGAAGGTTATAGTGAGGAGCAATTTTAATCCATTTCTAGTTTTATCTGTTACTGTATATAAAGAGCAGCAACCTCTGTTACAGGGCACATTAACCTTAACCTTCCTAATGGTAATTTGGAAAAGTAATTAGAAAGCAATGTGCCTTTTCTACTTACTTTTTTTCTAATTACTATTGTCTAATTCATAGAAGAAATGTTATTACCAGAAATATTATTTTGTTTTTTTCATCAGTGCTGAGATGCAAATTTGTTTTTTAAACAACTATCTGTGGAAAATACTGTGGATTACATGACAAAACAATAAGTGGGATATAGCATCATTAATATTTTATGTATTATGCTTTTTCAATGTCATTTTTATTTATTTTTGTTTTCAAATTGAGAAAGAAGCTTTAATTAGCGCATTTTTGATGTATTATTCAATATAATTATGGCCAGTGGATTTATTGCTGTAATCACAGTGGTGTGGATGGAATAATAGCAGAAGATGTACAGGTATAGAATTTGTTATCCGGAAACTCGTTATCCAGACAACTCTGAGCTACAGGAAGGCCATCTCACATAGACTCCATTTTCTTTAAATAATCAAAATTTTTAAAAATGATCTCCCTTTTCTCTGTAATAATAAAAAAGTACCTTGTACTTTATCCAACCATGATATTATTCCTTATTGGAAGCAAAACAAGCCTAAAATGCTTAAATTTTTTTAATACACTTAGGAGGTTATTTAATAAAAAAATGTATTTATTAAAGTCCAAATGCCAAAAATTCTAGTTTTTTTTACTATAAAATCTGAATTTTTGAAAAAAACCTTGAATTTTCTTTATTATACCAGAGATGGAAAAAGTCAGAATCCGAAAAAAATCCAGCATCTCAGATCTGCCAAGGTTGTACATAAGTCAATAGGAGAAATCCCGAAGATATCCTTTTCTGCGCTGGAGTTTGTGCAAAAAAAGATTTCATGGTTTGTGGGCAAAAATCTGTGTAAAATTAGGAAAACAATTTTCGAGTTTTTTTCCGAACTGGAATTTTTCAGGAAAATGTATTGATAAATAACAGGAAATAACCCATGCGGATTTGTTCAGAGTATATTTCAGAAAATAATGAGATAAATTTGATTTTGATAAATATTAAGATCCAAATTATGGAAAGATCTATTATACCAAAAACCCCATATCCCAATAATTCTGGATAACAGGTGCACCTGTATATTGCAGCTTAGAAAACAGGCTCTTGCCCCAAATGGCCCAAACAATTATTGGCATCTATCACATTGTTAATAGATACCAAAGCTAAGTAACATACAGTATGAAGAATCACATCACACATTTGTAACATTAGTATGGGAAGGGAAAGGCACAGAGGGTGAATATAGGATCATTTACAGTTATGCTAGCTACATATTTTCCATTCACTTGCTGTCAGGGTTGCCCCATATTTAAAATGCTATGTTAATGAGAACATTAACATACTACATACTGTTTTTCTGTTTGAGCTGTATTGTTTTTGAAACATTCAGCATCAGACAGACTGGTGGTAACTTACAGCATAACAATGATTTGCAAGCCTGACTATATGCATCACCTTTCACTGAATTCCAAAATCAAAATCTATAATGCATTTTAAGAGCATTGGCTTGTTATGTTAACTTCTTTCAATCATGATGTTATCTTCTGGCATTAATGACTACCTTTGGTTAAGTTTAGGCTTCTTACGCAAGGCATTTAACTCATCACAAGACAGCAAATATGACCCTGAGGGCCTACATAACTTACATCACAGTGCTTGTGAGAATCTATTGATTTTGTAAACAAACAGCATTGAATGTTATAAATATCTCTAGAAATCAGAAAAATCGGGCATCCTTATCAGTATATCTTAAGGGAGCTCTTTTGAATTTAGCAACAGATATACATATATAATATCAGATTTACAGTCAACACAACTTTATGTCTGCTGTTGTGCCCAACACTGTTAGGGGGTCAGTTAGGTTCAACATCTACTCTAGTAATGTGGATGATGTTTTGTGGTTGCCTATGACTGATAGAATTTTCTGTTCAGTAGCAGGTTTTGTTGGCTTACTTAGGGTTAAGATACCAGTTCTGGAAAATCACCTCATTGACCATTAAATTTTCTCCTAGCAAAGCATTATTAGCATTAGTAAGTATTAGTGAATAATCCCCTATGATTTTCATGTTGGATATGTAGATACCTACTACCTGCACCGCCTGTCAATTAATTATTATTAGTTGTTATTATTTAATGTACTGTAGGATCTACAGGAATAACAGTTTTCTATAGCTTTAAAACCCCACCCTGTTAGTTGCTAGGCAGAAGCCTATGTATCTATTTTGTGTTAATGGCTGTAGTTACTGGCCAGGTGGCGCTGTGACCACATCCTGCCTCAACCTGATATAGTGCTGGGAAGGGAGGGGCAACTTAATTTTTGGCCTCTGGATGGTGATCCAGCAGGGTGTGCCCAGGAGGGATCTGGGTACAGAAAGGCCTTTGCTCTGAGGTAACCCTAAAGGGACTGGACACCTTTGGTGGGTAAGTCGGGGAACAGGCAACACCATGAATGAGGTATAGGTAGCCTAGAGTTTGGCAATAGACTCTCTAGGAAGAGTGAGAAAGAAAGTTGTAGCAGCATGAGCAGTTGTAGCTCCACTGAGGATTGATAGAAGGAAGTAGTTCTTCCGCAGTTTTTGAATTACCTGAGTGCAGGGACCTCAGTGAGGAGGGACTGTAAGGGTAGAGACTGCTGTCCTGGGACTTCCTGGAGGAAAGGAAAGCTTCTGGCGAGTGGAACTACTCTGAAGTTCTGTACATGTCTGTGTGACACCTGTGCTCCTGCCATATGCTCAACTCCTGCATTAGTAAAATTGAGGATATTTGTCTTTGACATAATAAAAGTTTGTTTGAGTTTGCACCAAGAACCTCCTAGTAAGAACCTTTAGTAAGTTGCATGCACAGTGTCTGGGTGTTGTAGTTGCACTACACCGTAGAGGGAATGCTTCCCCTTAGCGAAGGCCAGGGATCCTGGAGAGATAGTTCAATGTAACCCATGCTTATACCAATAGCTGGACATTTTAACTATCTGTGGTCTGGATAGCCCAGATTAGTGCTAATGACACTAGATTTAATAAGGTGATGCACTGGACCATATTATCTCATAACCATGGAAGACACTGGATCAATTTAGTCTTGTATCATTACTGGTTGCTTCCCACCAACTAGATCTGTAGCTGTAATTTTTAGTGTTATTGCTGGCAATTTAATCGGCAATAATTAGCCTACAGTAGGATAACTTTGTAGGAATTGAATTAAGGCAACTTGATGGAATATAGAAACATACAAAATTATTCAGAGAGACTTTTATGGTTAGTATTTTACCTAATGGTCTGACTGATCATAGCTGCATAAAAGATATTTAGGTCTTATTATTGTGCCATGAAGTTTTATTCAATTACAGTGGTCCATACCCTTCCATGATTGAATTTAATAAGATGATTGGTGGTGTATTGAAAGATGAGTGTAATTTAAGACATTTATTGCTTTATACAGCACCTAAATATAGATGAAATGTAATCAAATGAACAATAAAGTATGTGTGCAGATGTCTGACATAATTGCATAATCCATAACTTAAGCAGGCAGGATGGATGTATTGGATCTTAAAAAGCAATAGTTTAGGACGTAGGTATTTTAAATACAATGTATTAGCAGACGTGCACAGAAAGATGAAAGTACACCAATATCATGTTAGCAGATGAGTATATAGAAAAAAAGATGTTCCTGCACGAGATGTTCCTGCACGAGATGTTCCTGCACGAGATTACATCTTTTAAAATAATACAATAGGTGTTTCTAGAGAAGCAAAAGATTTCCAGAGCAAATATTGCTCCCAACTTCCTTAAAGGAAAACCCTGGACAATGTAGGTCTCTATAAAAACACATTGCATAAAACAACTCATATGCAAAACCCTGCTTCATGTAAATAAACCATTTTCATAATAATATACTTTTTTAGTAGTATGTGCCATTGGGTCATCCTAAATAGAAAATTGCGATTTTAAAAAATAAGGACAGCCTCCTGGGATCATATGATTGAACGGTGAACTGAAACATACCAAACAAACTATAAAGTTAGGTCACATGAGCCAATTAACACTTATACACTTCTTACAATTAGAGTTGAAATATTTCTGGTCAGGTGATCTCTGTGGCTTCACTATTTCGTGGGTTCCAGGCTTGTGCAAGCCTCTTTTCAAGTCAGGTGATCTCTGAGGCAGCACACAGACCATCACAAAAGATCAAGGCAAGAGATGGAAAAGGGCAATATTTACTTAAATATATATTCCAATTTGGTAAGATTATTAAATTTGCCACTTAATATGATATAAACTACCTATTGCTAAAGTATTAATTTTGGGGGTATAGTTTTCCTTTAAGTAGAAGGTCCTGCAATAAATAATTATAGAACAATAACATTCCTGCACCATAGGCATTGTAGCAATAAAATGAAATGAACCCTTACAACGTAAGGTCTACCTGTGTCAGATGTAATTTAAAAGGCTTCCTGTGTGTTAAACTTTGTGGGGCTCATTTATACACACTAGGCAAATTTGTCCATGGGCAGTAACTCATAGCAATCAATCAGTGATTGTTTTTTTCAGCCAGCTGCTGATTAAACAATGAATGCAAGCATTTAATTGGTTGTCATGGGTTACTGCCCAGGTTTAAATGTGCCCATCGTTTTTTATGTCTTTTATGCTGGAAATGTTGCATAAAACAGAAAATTAAAAAAATTATACAGAATCCCTTTGTGTAATTTAGTATTAAAGTAGAAGGAAAGGTTAAAACTAAGTAAGCTTTATCAGAAAGATCTATATAAATACACCAGTTAACCCTCAAAGTAATGTTGCTCTGAGTCCTCTCAGAGAACCTATTGTGTACACATGGACGTCTGTATCAGACTTCCTGTTTTCAGCTTAAACCTCCAGGTTTAAACCCCTCCTCTTTACCCCCATCCTCCTCCCCTCCCGGCTGAAATCTGAGCTCAGAGTAGGGAAAGACGCTATAGTTACTTACCCATGTTAGCCTTTACATTGCTTTTTACTTTACTTTACTAATAAGTGTCTTTCATCTTAGTTTTAGACATAAATGCAAGTGCTTTCCATTTAAAAAAAACATGCTGAATGGAATGAGTAATAATGCTTTTCACACATGACTGTTAGCATGTATTCGTAGACAAACAAATGCAGAGCTGAAATCAATATGACATTTGTGCTTGAACTGAACAAGTTAAGTCTCTTTTCTAAACTCTGTATAAAATATCCAGATTTCTAAACACAAACCTTTAGAAAATAATTACAGAGGAACAACAGCAGCTGAATACAGCAGTGTCATTTTCTGGGTCAAATGTGAAGAGCAGAGCAGTCGCAATTACATGGCAAATGGGCTGCAATTAAACTGGGAACACTTAAAAGGTGACCCATATATCCCTATTCTTTGAGGCAGTGCCACAGGCTTCATACACAGCAAAGCAACTGTGAATTAACCCCTTCCTTGGAAGCTGGATCATGTGTTAGATCTTGCAATGCTGAGCCTCAAACTGAAAATACTGTAGTATGTAGCTGGGATCAGTTTTCTGGGGGTAAAACAGCCCACGGCACAAAACAACTCATAAGAGGATAGTCTCCTACATGAAAACAACATAAACATTTCAAAATAAACTCCTTGCCACTTAATGGACTTCTGTCTAATATAGGTTAGTTTCTCTAACTAACCAGGAGTAGGCCTACTGCCTGTCTCCCCAAAACAAATTAAAAGGAAGTACAGCAAATGTTCTAACCTTTTAGAGATTCAAAAATCTCTCTCTGTATTCACAGACAGTTTTCCTGTGTCTTTCCCCTCAGACTTAAGCACAACAAATTGCTGGTTTAATTATCCACCTGAGATGCCTCAGGAGAACTCAAGAAACCCGGCCTGAACTAGCAGTCCCAGAACCACTCTGTTAGGAACCTGGGGCATAAATAACCTCCATCCTGGACTTTCCCAGGTATCCTAGTGAGACCTAGTGATCAAAAGTCAGGTTTCACCACGTAAAAAGACGCTCATAAACTCAAATGGGTGAAAAGAATTGTTGCATGTCAAAATTTGTCGCCCATTCAGTTCAATGCAGATTTGTCCATCACAAGTGAGACCTACAGTAGATGGATGAGATGAGATGGTCAGGAAGACAAGAATCAAGATAAACTGATTAGTCAGTAGTCATTGAAGAGGTTATATTTTCTGGCTGTTCTGAGAATGCTCATTGAACAGCAACATAACAGTTCAGCCATTGGAAAATAAAGCAACATTTTGTTGATACGGAATAACCTCAGGGCATTTCTCTTTTAACCAGTTAATACATCCCCACAACATAACTTGTTACTATGCATAGCCCTAAGTTGAAGTAGAATCTCTTAAAAGACAATAGTGTTTGAACACAAGACATATCAAATTTGAGTGTATAAGGAGTCACACCGTTGACTTACGGTTTAAGACCACCAGATTTTTTCATAGCATCGTCACTCTTTCATATGCTGGTATCATACTTATGCCTGCAGTTATTGGAAAAGATGCACTTTTCATGAACTCTCAAGGGGAATAACGAGAATTACAGTTAACAATAAAAAGGTAATCAATATGTCTTTTATCTTTTTTATGACTAGCTGCCATCTCAGTCTTACAAAGTGCCTCTTCTTAATGCTGCAGTGACTGCTTAGGATGTATGAAGACCAATTACATACACTATTAGCTGTCTTGTGATTCAAAAGCTGTTATTTGGGGTACTGAAGTGGAAGAAGCTCACTCGCACCATAAAAAGTTACCTGCTTTTGTGTTAATTTATCTGTCTAGCAATGCTGACAGAGAGAGCAATACATGAAGTGGTAAAGAATCTTTTCAGCTCTATTTCTGATATTCCAGTAGAACTGAAAAAAAAAACACTCCTGGAAAAAATGTAAAAGGGCATATACAGTATAGTCAATGGCAACTGGAAATTATACAAATGAATGAAGTGGTTAATTAGATACTGTCATTCCACATATCCCTTTAACTGAGTCTGGGTTTATAAAATTCTATATATGTTTAAAACTAGCAGGATTTCAGTTTTTTTCTTCTTTTGCTTTCTTCTTTTGCCAATTTCAGCAGCAGAATAATTAAGATTTTGAAAGGCTAAAGTGGATTTCAAAAAGGATCAAATGATACAGGACCAATATAACAAAATGGTCCATTATGACTATGCACATTTACAATCATAACAAGACTTTTAAAATATCTTTTAAAAACATAAATATCCAAAATAAATCAGCTAAACAGGCATAAAGTGATGACAACATTAGCCATGTAATGCTAATATAAATATTTGATATTATAATTTGTGCAATTTGTCATTATAATTAATTCCTATGTATCATTTACTTCATCTAGAGCAGAAACTTCTTTAACCACATGTCACGCTCAAATATAAAAACTAAGGGGTCTAGGGGGGTAAAACACATGCTTGACAAAAGTTTCTGGGATGCCAAATAAGGCTAAAAAAACACTTGATTTAAGGCCACTGGAAGCAACATGAGCTACTGGTTGGGGATCAATGATCTAGCGTAAGGGGATAAAAAAAAGAAATAGAATGAAGTAAATAAGGGGAATAAAAGAAAATGAAATAAGAACTTGTAAGAATGGTAAAACTCTGCAAGCGGCTCCAACATGTCAACTCCCCAGGTATGGGATTATACAGAAAGCTCCGAATTACAGGAAGATCATCTCACCTAGACACTTTAATCAAATAATCCAAATTTTCAAAAATGATTTTCTTTTTCTCTGTAATAATAAAAGAGCTCCTTGCTCTGTATCTCAACTGAGATTAATCCTTATTTGAGGCAAAACAATCCTATTGCGTTTATTTAATGTTTCGTGAACGTAAAAAGATCCAAATTAATAAAGTATACTTTATCTGGAAAAACCCAGGTCTTGAGCATTCAGAATCGGTAACAGACCCATACTGTACCTGTATAAAGAACAGTGCTAGAGTGATCTTGAAATAAATAAAAAAAAAAAAACACTGGTTTTGAATGTGGTATTGTTTCTTAATATAAATAGTAAGAAATCATTATACTGGGAAATATGAATGTGCAAAATTCCAGAAGACCTAATTGGTCTAGTTTGTAGTAATATCTAAAAATAATTACCTAGGAGCTCTACCTGTACAAACAAGACAACATTCTTTATTCACTCTTGCACTGGTAAAGGTGCATGAGAGATCCAGTGCTAAGAGCTTAGACCTAGTACATCATACCAGACAAGTGCAAATTCACCAGCCTTGAAATCTGCATACCTTATATAAATCAAAATTCAGCAACAGTTCAGCTCTGTCTTCATCTCCCAAATGTGTGTGTGTTTGTTTCAAAAAAGGTATGCTATTTGTGTTTTTCGGTACAACAGACCTCATAATTTTTTCACACCTCTTGGAGCAAGTGACAGCTTGTTTCAAAAGCCTAATTCATTTTCTCCCATGCTACACAAAGATGTATGCACAAATAACGCATCAACATAAGTTTATATTATATTATCTTCCTGTGTGATCATTTTCAGAAACCAGTCATTTATACAAAGAATATAGAAAAAAAATATTTCCAATAAATTACAGGGGCACTGTGCTCTTTTAGTTTAGAATTACAATTTAATTATATTAAAACCAAAATGAAATACAAAAATACATTTAAGTAGCTCTGTAGTATAATTGTTTTAAGGTCTTGCTATGCTAAATTTTGTATTTGTTGCTAGCTAAATATTCCTTCCTATATAAACAGTTTCATTAGGACAAGATTTAAATGTCTTTATTTCTGGCTTCTCTAATTAGTTTGTATGAAAGGGAAAGCCATTACTCATGGTTAATAGGCCATTTTGTTCACAAGGTCAGGGATGAATCATGTTTTTGTGTTATGTAATACTTGGAGATATTGTAAAAGAAACAACGGGTAAACAACTTTAGAAGGTCAGTCTATGTTTTTTTTTATTCAGCGTTTACTCATCTTTCTCTTATCGAAAAAACAAAAACAGTTATTGTTTTAATGGGCTAATTGAAACCTTCCATTAAGCAGAGTTGAACACTTTGCCCAATCGTAAGAATGTGTAACTCACCCATCATTGCTTTTTCTGGTTCTAAAATTTCAAATATTAATAGTACTTTTATTTTACTATTAATTTTATTATTATTTATTATAAAAATGTGTAAAATGTTTTAATGCAACAAAATAACTATATTATTATAATTACTAGGGATGCACCTAATCCAGGATTCAGACAGGATTCAGCCTTTTTCAGCAGGATTCAGATTCAGCCGAATCCTTGTACATGGCCAAACAGAATCTGTATCCTAAATTGCATATGTAAAATAGGTATGGGAAGGGAAATCACGTGACTTTTTGTCACAAAGCAAAGAAGTCAAAAACATTTTTCCCACAGTTTTCTTTCCCACCCTTAATTTACATATGCAAATTTGGATTTGGATTCAATTTGATATTTGGATGAATCTTTCAGAAAGAATTCGGGGATTCAGCCAAATCCCAAAAAATTGATTTGTTGCATCCCTAATAATTACTATACTTCATTATATGTAACACTAAAAATCCCATAGAAATAAATAGATAGTGGGGGAGTCCTGTATTTGATAACATATGCAGTCCAATTAACACCTGAATGTACATTGATCTAGAAACTTCCTCCCCTGACTTTTTTTAATGGGGTTGTTTTAGTGGTGTAATTAGAGATTGGGAGCCCCATGCAGAAAAAGATGGAGGGCCCCATCCTCCTCAGAATACTAGTAAAGTGCACTCTGGAGTTCTATCGCCTAACAAAAATAAAAAACGGGAAGGGCAATATAATTTATCTTCTGTTCTGCAAATATTTTCTTCGGCCACTAGCACTTGTGGCCACATCCCTAAATACCTGCCCCATGTTACAAAACACCCCCTTTTCCATGTTTGAAATCTCAGTACACCAAAAGAGAGAAGAAATGACAGCCACCATTTCAGGACATAGATGGCACACTATTACATGCATTACATGGCACACTATTACATCTGTCTGAAACCGTAGAAAGAAGGCAGTGAGTTCCACAGTGGAACAAAGTAAGGACCTGTAAAAACAGTGTAGAGTGTAGATTTAAGCTTTACTGTGCAACCATACCAAACACAGAAACCTATACTTGTACTAAAAGATATAGAATTCTTGGTCCTGGAAGGGAGGGAAACAAGATGAACTCCCCATTGAAATTGGTCTTTCCACATAAGGGTAGAACTCCACAGGCGCCTTTACATGTGATACTGTCGGTTCCAATGCGATGAGACTAATCAGAGGTGTCACATCGGATGCTCCAAATCTAAGGTAAGTAATAGGAATGTCAGACGTTGTCCTGCGTGCATCAAATACGACACAATGTGCTGCATGTTTCTGCTGCATCCTACAGTTGTGTTGTGTCGGTATTGCATGTAAAGCCACCTGTGGAGTTCTACTCTAAATTCTGAGACTGACTATTTATTAGAGTTTTTCAGTTTTAACTGGTTATTCTCCCACTCTCAAAAATGCAGAAGAGGTGTCAGGAGTTTTTTATGACCTCCTGAGTGCATGGACCAGATCAAGAATATATTGACCATAACATCATGAAGATATACCAAATATCACTGCTGTGTGACCTGCCCCATCGAATAGACCGAGTGCCCAATGCCCATTGTTCTTGGATTCATCTGACAGGGAATTTAAACCCATAGCCTGCTTTTGATACCTCTAGTATAACAAGGAGTAAAAATGTTCTTTGAATTTATGTTATAGCGTGAGGGCAAGTTAGGGGCAATGTGCTAGATAGGGAACCCCTGGCTTGAAGTATATTCTGGTTTAGATTAGGAAGGCAGCCCCTGAGTTTTCAGCACAGGTGGGAATTGAGCTCATGACCTTTGGGACTGGAGACATGCAGCTCAACCACTTGGCCATTTGGGAGAATTCTCTTAGGGAGAAACCCAGGTTCGTATTGACTAAATTAGGTGGAAGATGGACTGTCGACACTGCCAGTCAATGTTGAGGCACAAGGGGACATTTGTTTCTTGTGGTCATCCAGGATCCTCCCAGGCAGTATTAGGTTCTGTGTTGTGGGCAGCTAAAGCTCCTGTTGTCTTCCTGTGGAGTCATGAGTTTGGATGCTTTCCTGGTCCTTTCAGGGTTGTTTATACCCGTTCAGAATTCTTTCATTTTTGTCTTGCTGCAAAAACCAGCACAGGTGAGCAGGGACCTCCATTCTGGGATGGCAGTGGATGTGATTTACTTAAACTTTGCTAAAGCATTTGATACAGTACCACACAGAGGGTTACTGGTTAAATTAAGAAATGTCCGCCTGGAACATAGTATTTATACATGGATAGAGAACTGGCTAAAAGATAGATTACAAAGAGTGGTGGTAAATTGAACATTTTCTAACCTTACCAGTGTTTTTAGTGGGGTACCGCAGGGCTCTGTACTGGGTTCCTTGCTTTTCAACTTGTTTATTAATGACATGGAGATGGGCTTTGAAAGTACTGTTTCTATTGTTGCTGATGATACAAAATTGTTCCATGCAGGATGCTGCTACTTTGCAGAGTGATTTGACTAAGTTAGAAAACTGGGTAGCAAACTGGAAAATGAGGTTCAATGTTGATAAATTAAAGGTTATGCACTTTGGCAAAAATAATATAAATGCAAGTTATACACTAAATGACAGTGTGTTGGGCATTTCCTTAACTGCGAAGGCCACACCTGGAGTATGCAGTGCAGTTTTGAACTCCAGTCCTTAAGATGGATATAAAGGAGCTGGAAATAGTACAGACACCTGCTACCAAACTGGTGAGAGCGATGGAAAATTTAAATTATGATGGGAGATGGTTGTTTTCTCTGGAAAAAGGGGCTTGCGAGGAGACATGATTACACTTTACACAAATAGCAGGTGACCTTTTTGCCCATATAAAGGATCACAGCACCAGAGGACACCCCTTCAGACTAGACGAAAATAACTTTCATTTGAAGCAGCATAGGTGGCTCTTCATGTAAGGTTATGGAATGCACAGCTGGGTGATGCTGTGATGGCTGATTCTGTTAAAAGAGTGGCTTGGATGATTTATTGGACAGACATACTATCCAAGGCTATTGTGATACTAAACTTCATAGTTAGTATAGAAATGGGTGTATATAATTTATGTGAAGGTATGGAGGGGTGTGTATGTGTGTGTATGGATGCTGGGTTTCATTGGGAGGAGTTGATCTTAATGAACATTGTGTTTTTTCAACTAGATTTAACTATGTAACTATCTAACAGAACTAAGCTTGTATAGTACAGTGGAATGAATACCAATACCATCTAGACCTGGACCCTATTTACCTTAACATGCTCTCTTGCCTGAACCTTGCATCATTAATTGTATTACTAGAATTGGGACTATTAAGAAGAAAACTTTGATCAGTAGTTGATGGAATTTGATGTACACCAGTTATGGACATCACAAAAAGATTTGATTTTAATGTACTGACTATTAATTTCAAAATAAGATTACCTCTCAAGTTTAATATAACTTTTCTTAACAGACCTCTTCTGTAAATAATTTGTAGAACATGAAAACACACTTCATACAGTAACTAGATATGACAGAGGAGCTGGTTGATGGTTTCTAATGTGTACAGGTTGCGAATGTAGTACCAGAAAAAATGGATTGTGGTTTGTTTATCAAGTTTCCCATTGGGCTATAGAAACAAAACACTATTACACACTCAAAATAATAACTGTAACTCTCCGGTTCTATCCTCAGATATTTAACCCGAATAGTTCACAAGTGATCTTAAAGGCATTTCTCAAGGGGTTAGCAACTGACATATTTTATTTTGTTTATCTGCCCCTACTGTTCATCTGATGTAAATGATGCTCACATAATCTGCCCCCCCCCCTTCATACAGCATTTTGAATTTAATTGCTGGTAATTCTGAAAAAATAATATGTCTCCATCTCTCTTGTAGACTTTTTATCTCCCCTCGTTAAGACTTTGTAGTTCAGAGTATATGTTCTGTTAGGGGCTGCACTTATTTCATCCTGTGATCCAACTCGGTGATCCCTCTGTTAATTTATTATTCTCTCTCAGTTCTGTTCTTCCATTCCTATATGAAGGAGTGTTCCATTTCTCTTGTCTATCATCACAGCTTTAGATGTCTAAGGGTAAATCTGAGTAGGGGAAGTGCAGTGCTGTGTGAATTACTCATTAGTGAATTGTGAACTGCATCATACTTTAACTCTTGAATAGTGAACTGCATCATGTTTTAACTCTTGAAATTATGCTGGAGAATGGTGGGAGCTGTAGTCCAGTAACCACTGTGTGAAGCAACACTACTATGGAAAGTGTATCTCCTTTAAAAGGACCCATTTGTACAAATTCCAACATAATGTAGGACAGTGATTCATAATGCTATTGGAGATTTTTCACTTTTTAGACATTATGATTAGTGCTTCTTGATACCCTCAATGCTATATATTATAAATACCTGGGGGAAGCTATGGCAGTCCATTAAAATGTAGTTTTTTTGGTCAACGCAGGATGTAGAGACATACACATACGAATGGATAAAGATAAGTTAGTGTTGGTAGAGGAGTGTAGGTTGTTAATATTTAACTCCTGGCATTCAGAGACAAAAAGCAAATCTCTATCTGTTCCATTTGTCAGTACAGGTATTATTATTATTATTATTATTAATAACATGTATATTGCCAACATGTATAGTGCCAACATATTTCATAGAGCTGTAAAGTAAATGTGTTTATACAACTAAATCACATAAATTATATACATAGAACAAATATGTAGGGCCTTCCTCACCTTTTGTACAATCAATACTGGAACAAAAGGTGAGGAAGGGCCTATGCAGAAAGTGCTTACACACTAAAGGGAATAATAATAATGGGAGTGGGCAAGATCAGAATTAAGTGATTGAGAGATATGGTACTGTATGTGGTATTGCATTTGGTAGTTAGAATGAGGATAGGCTTCTCTAAATAAGTCTGTTTTAAGAGATTTCTTGAAAGCAGTAAGGTTGGGAGAAAACCAAACAGGCCGTGGGAGAGAATTCCAGAGTGGCAAATGCTTTTCACCGGGTTAAACACAGAACAAAAATGGGAAGTCTTTAAAATGCTGCTTAATAAATATACATGTCAGTATATTCTGACATGACAGCGCAACCTGCAGTCCCTCATTTCATTTGTATTGGAAAGTCCCTCTCGGCACAACGAACTCGACGCACGACGAAACGAGACGCGAGGTGAAACAAAACATGCAGCGAATTTTCGTGAGCATTTCGCCAAAACTTTCGCCATCGGCGAATGTCGTGGCAAATTTTTGTGAGCGTTTCGCTGAAACTTTCGCCATCTGCGAATGTCGGAAATTCGCCACGAATTTGCCTAGGGCGAATTTATTCGCCCATCACTATTAGCGAAGTTGCAAAATTACGTCACACTGGCGACTTACTATAGCTCAAAACTATACTTCTAATTGTAATTGGGTCTAAATAAAGAAAGTAAAGGTCTATCTTACTGTATGTAAAACAGAGAAGGAGTCAATGTATTGCTCTGTGAATGTTGTTATAATATAAAGTAATAATAATGATAGAGCGAAAACCTCCTAAAATTCTGAATACCCTGTACCAAAGCAAGAAAGAAATCACTGTGCCTTGTCCTCTTCACTAGGAAGCCATGTATCCTTAAGAATGAATCAGTATGTAATTTACAGATTAGGCAAGGGCTACAAAACATGCTGCAAAATTATTAATTTAAAGTATATACAGTAGTAGTAATATATTTCAGAGGTACAGTAGGTCAGGGCTTATCCCTAACATATCAGACTCCCACACATCCTTATCGTAAGTACATGTCAACAAATGCTTTAACAGCAAACTTGAAAATGAAGCATATTACATTGAAGAGTGATGAAATAAATCTCCTTTCTTCATCCCAGCCAGCAGTACACTGTATGTTGATCATTGGTTTTTCATTCATTTCAGCCTTTAGTTTTAGTTAAGGACCCACAGGAACATACCTTGTTAAAACATTGTGAACGAACTATGTAAGATATTGTTTTAGCTCTGTTTATTCTACTGGGGCAAAACTATTGTCTAACTAGAGAAGGGCATCAGAATTGTGGGCTAAACAAGGCCCTATGAACCTAGTTAGGAGAAAGAGATCAAGAAAATTAACTTGAATACCTGCCACTTTGCAGTTAGTCTGAACCCTGCATGCGATCAAATCCCTTGTGGGTATTGATCATTTTAATGGCTCCTCAATACATCCAAGAAAAAATCTAGAAAAATGCAGCTTTGAACAATGTGTTGGAGTCATAAAAGCTACTTTATCCCTTTGAGCTAAACCTTTTCTTGCAGTAACATAAAAAGGCGTTTGGAGTAAAAAATAAAAAAAAAAACAACTGTTCGTTTAAATTCCCCTCATTAGTGAAAATGAGGTTTAAGTGTTTCTGTCTTTAAAAAGGAAAAATGCTTTGCTTTATATTGCTGCTGAAGCAAGAGAAAAAAATTCCCTTAAATAGCTCCTTCTAACCCGATACCTGATGGTTTTCAGTCATTTAACTCTCCGGCAGGTCTGCCAGCTTTCTGTTAGTTAGTGTTTGTTTGCTTTTCCTAGAATGGCAGGTATAATTCATCTTGAGATGTTTATTTGCCTAATGTAACTTTTTATTGCCCTGTGTTATTTATTTGCTGTGTTTGTCAGCTGTACTGAACACCATCCTCTGCCTGCAGCCTGATTACCTAAAGTACCAGAGTGCACAGACTTCTTTCATCCACACAGCTTGACTGAAAAAGGGTTTGCAGCCACATGTGTTCAGTCAGAGCGAAATGACAGATGCCCAAAAAGTACAGCTCATTATTAGTTTTAAAAGTTTTTTTTAAGTAGAAAAAGGTCAACATTTAAAAAAAAAAATACATGTGATGTTTAGACTAGCTAGATAGGTTATGACATTTGTTATCTACACATAAATCTTTTTCTTCAGCAGCATATTGCACCATGTGAGACATCTTGCACCATTAATGGGGGTGCAAACCTTCCTTATATTGTTGGTGCTCAATAGATCTGCAAAGTAGGCTTACCAAACAGCATTTTTTTCTTATTTTAGGGGTAGAGAAGGAAAGGGTTGTGTTTAGTGATTGTCGAATCGATCCCGTTTTGCTTTGCCGAAAAATTTGCTAATTTCCAGTCAAATTTGCGAATTGGCAGAAAATTCATGAAATGAGTCGCAGAAAATTCATGAAATGAGTCGACGTGTGTGTTGCGTCGTTTTCTGCACACATTGCATAATTTTGTGACGCAAGTTGCGTTTTTTTTACGCGTGTCTCGTTATTTTTTACGCAAGCGAATTTTCGGCAGGCAAATTTTTGCTGCCGTTTCGCAAATGTATTCGCCGGCGGCGAATCGCTGGAATTCGCCGCAAATTCGTGCCTGGCGAATAAATTCACCCATCACTAGTTGTGGTACTTTAAACAAGCAAGAAAAAAAAATTGAACAAACAATACAACAGTACAACTTTATAATGGCATTTATTTATTTACCTTAATTAACATGTCATTATCGAAATATTGTTACTAATAAACAATGTATACCAGGAATTGCTGTAGTGTTGAAAAGTGTGTTGGGCGAAGGAAGCAGGTAACACTCAAATTTATAATATACTTCAGCTATTTATCTTTATTTTCTATTATTAACATTGGCAAAACGTTTCATCAGGGGGTATGTTATTTTCTATTTTTATGCCTATCTGTTCTCTGTAATTAGTTCTCCTTCTTTTGTACTAAATAGTGTATCTGTTAGTCATAGTAAGCCAATCTGCTCATACCTTTTCATATAGTTTCGTTTTACCGTGTTTTAAAGCTGTCAGTTCTTCCATTTTCTTTATTTCTTCTAATTATTTTACCCATTCAGTTTTTTTTGGTGTGATTCCTCCAGAACTTTGGTATTACTATTTTTGGTGTTTGTAATATTTAAATGATCAGATATTACGTCCTGGGTGACTTTATCTATGCCAAATATCACAGTTTCTATATATTTTAAGTAAACTCAGGGCCTCAGTTTTTCTATCACATTGAACACTCCTTTCCAATAGGGCTTAAGCTTTCCACATGTATATTAAATATGGCTGTAAGATCCTTCAGATTTGTTACATCTCCAACACTTCTCAGGCACAGAATTGTATTTCTTATGTAGTAAACTAGGCATTCTGTACCATCTGCTTATTAATTAAAAATTTGCTTATTGAGTTTATCTTCAGCCTTTCTGGGATAATATTATTGTTTTCCTCCAATTCTTATTCTGTAATATTATTTTTTTTTAAGGTCAGATTTACTAAGTTGTGAATGGTAAATTTGAATTTTTGATTTTTCTTTTCAATTTTTCACAGTTTAAAATTTTTAAATCACCAATTCAAATTTGAATTTGAATGTGAGATTTATTACTGGCAGACCCTTCAAAAATCAAATTTGAATATTCACCACCTAAAACCTTCCAAGTTTTGCCATGAAAATGATGCCTATAGACTCCAATTGGAGAAAAAAAGTGTGTCAAAAATAATCAACGTGCAAGTTCAAATTGAAATCAAATTTATTAGAGTTAAAAAAAATTCCCTTTATAATTTGACCTTTGAGAAATAACTCTCATATTTTTTTTAACAGTTTAAAATGTGTTTCCTGCATTTTTTTGGGCATGGATCTGGTTTTAGTTTAGTCATTTGCGTGAATTTAATCCTTGGTCATTTCTTGACCACAGGAATTGTGCGAACATTGAATTAATCTTATGAAAAGGACATTTACTTTTCGTTTACTTTTATTTGTGCATTAAAAGAGGTGGGTAATTTCATCTTCAAAGCAACATCATTAACCTGCTGAATAATGGAAAATGGACCAAGAAATTTCTGCCCCAATTTTATAGAAGGACAGTACAGCTTGATGTGTTGAGTGGACATACTTGATACCCAACCCTGAACTCAGGATTCCTTCTTCTTTTATCAGCAAAAACTGAATAGTTTTCTTGGGCCATTGTCATAGCTTGTCGAATCTTTTGAAGATTCTTAGAAATATGTTTGGTAGAAGCATGCACAGAATTTCAGTACAACTACAAGAATTCGACAAGAGGAAGGAGTCTATTCCAGTCATCCTGAAGAAATGAGGAGCAACAACTAAATATTGTTTTAAAGTCTGATTTCTCTGGAAATTCGCGAATTTTTCGGCGAAGCGAATCTCAGGAGATTCGCCCATCACTACTCAGGATTAAAAGCAGTGGAAAAAGCTAATTTTATTTGTAATGATTGACAAAGAGCCTTCCAAAACCTAGAGGTAATCTGCACACTGTGATCCAAGTTAATTTCATCAGGAACTCCTGATGGTTTCTTTAATTAAAATTTCAGAGGTAACCGCAGCAGAAGAAATGGGAAAAAATTGTGCCATCTTTGATAATCAATCAACCATGACAAAGATTGTGTTGAAGTCTTGTGAAGGAGGAGATCAACAATGAAATCTACCTAAAGTGATCCAGTCAGGAACTGGTAACTGATGAAGAAGACCCATTGAGAATTCTTAAAATGAGCACAGGTCTCACATGAAAGGACATAAAGGATACAATCCATATTTATCTTCTGCCAGTAAAAGAGTCTCGGGTAGGTTGATTGTTTTTCAAACCCCCAAATGACCCACCAACGGATGATCATAACCTAACTGAAGCACTTCCAAATGTAATTTTTCAGGAATTCATTCTTGAATTTAAAAACTGAAGATGTAGATAACAAAAACAAGACATCTCTAACTTTAGACATCAATTCAGTTAATTTTGAGGCTGAAGAATAGTATTAGCCTGTTCAAATGAGTCATCATCAGCAGGATACATATGAGAGAGGGTGTCAGCCTTGTGATTTTGAGCTCCTGGCCTGTAGGTGATATGGATATTAAAACGGCAATATAGCAAGAAGTTTTCAATCCAAAAGAAGAAGACAATTCTTAGAAAAAAAAAGGTGTGGGAGACTCTGCTTCTAAAATGAAAGGTAGAACAGGATCTGGATGTTTGAGAATCTTTTCAGAAACAAAAAGTTCCTTTAATTTCTGAAAGGCTACTTGGGCTTGAGTAGCCCAGAAGAAGCAATTGGAGGCAATAGTAAGAACTATAATAGGGGCTATAATCTTTGAAAAGACCTTAATAAAATTTCTATAAAAATCAGATTAGCCCTACAAACTTCTGAACCGCTTTGTGATTCTCAGGAACTGGCCATTCAATTATAGTTTTTTTTTTTGGATTCATGCACACTCCTTGGGTGGAAATAATGAATCCCAAAAATTCAATGGAAGATCTTGCATTTTTCCAATTAGCAAAATTGGGTATGAAGTCTGTTGAAAACGTTTCTCATATGCTGAATGTGTTCTTCAAATTAAGTGGAACAGATGTCATCCAGATATACAATGACAGTTGGTCCATGAAATCTCTGAAAATATGGTTGACAAAATTCTGCAAAGACCAAAACACATTACTAAATGTTTGAAATGTCCATATCGAGATGTCCACTCGTTACCCTCCAAATCCTCACCAAAACCAAAATAAGAGTAAGGGGATAACAATTTTTGACAATAATATGATTAAGCTGTCTGTAATCAATGCAGGTACGTAGAGAGCAACCCTTCTTTTCTACAAAGAATATATCCACTCCAGCAGGGAAAGTTAAATGGGCGAATAAACCCTTTTTTAGGTTGTCATCAGTGTAATGTTTAAGTACAGAAAGTTCAGGTTCGGATAAAGGGTAAATTCGACCAAAAGGTATAGCTGCTCCTGGAAGGACAATCATTAATACAGTGAGGAGGAAGATTGTTGGCCCCTTTTTCATCAAACACATCAAGTAAATCATGTAGAAATTAAGGTATTACTGCCAGACGAGAATCAGCAGATGAACAGAGGACTAATAGAGCATCTTTATGGGAACCAGGGACTAAATGAGAAACGCAACCCTCAGAGTTGAAATGCATAACACCAGTGCGCCAGTTTATTGAAGGATTGTGATTCTTTAATAAGGAAAGACCCAGGATAAGGGGAAACAGCAGAGAAGCTATCACATTAAATACAATGCACTCTATGTGACAAGAGTTAACAGAGACATCTAATGGAGTTGTTTCATGGGTCACTGGTCCAGAAATAAGGCACAAACCAGAAGTTGTTTAAGACGAATGGGGATTCGTCTTCTGACAAATTCAATATCCAAGAAACAATCACAAGCCCCAGAGTCATATACTCCGGGGCTTATACAAGCTTTAGATAAGATTGTATATCCATTGTGTTATCTTCATCTCTGTCTGCTTCTGACAATTCTGGTGTTTGGTAGTCCTCAGTCACCTTGGGCCTAGAGGGCATCATCTTGGACTATGATGGATCTAATTTTTTCTTGTAGAAAAGTCATAGTATATCTTTATGTTACTCTAAGTGTTTCGGGGTTTTGCTGCCCTCCTTGTTAGGTTCGTTTCCTTGATACTCCCACATGGCATCTATCGTCATTACCAGGCAGTGGGATACAGGATGAGCAGAGCTTAGTATTATGTAGCCATTCCCCTGAAGTGTTGGCCATTCCCCCCATAACAGCATTTTTAAACAAGAAAAAGTCCTACTAGTGCAGCTTTACTAATATTATTGTTATCACACTTTAGTAGGTTGAAAAGTTTACTTTTTGAGGCAATGACAGACATAACCTTTTGTCACCCACTTTAAATCGTAGAAGCTTGAAATTATGATGGGTTCTTAGTTTTCAAGCATTTATAGTAGTGACGTATGAATGGAAATTTCATGCTTCAGACATTTGTTGCATGTGACTTAAGATGCAAAAGAGTTCTTTGATTATTTGATAAGAAACCTTTGTACTAATGCTACATCAGTCATCTTGTTGTATAGGGGGTTATTTATTAATACCCTAATTCAAATGCTTGCATTGAATCAATTTATTTGTGTTCAAACTCATGAATTCAAATTATTGTTTCAAAAACTTGAATGTTTAATTACCTATTAAACAGAAAAAAAAAAATCAGAAAAACTCAAATGTAAAAGCTTGTCTACTCAGATGTTAGTGGGGGCTGTCATAGGGATCTACTTATTAAAGGTTGAGTTACTCTGGTCAAGTTTTTTATAGTGATTGAGAGATTTATTATACCCCAAGTAGCAAAAATCCAAATCTATAAATACTCCATCTTGAACCTGTCATATTGATGTAATAATCAGTGCCAGAGATCCCTTTAACCATCTGAAGATGTTTTTTGCCTTTACAATTTTCGGGTGTTTCACACTGTGTTTACTAAAAAACTCAACGAATATAGAAATTTTTTCATACTCACCATAATTTCTATTTCCAAGTCACTTCCATGGCAGCATTCACCAACATGGGTTAATCCCGCCTATCAGGTCACTGGACAGGAAAGAGTTAACAATTAGGTATAAGTACCTTGCTCCTCCCAGCATTCCTCGTCTTAGTAACAAGCTCCCAGTAGAAGGGAGGGCGGTTGGTGAAAGCTGCCATGGAAGTGACTTGGAAAAATTTCTATATTTCCCAAGTCACCCATGGCAGCAATTCACCAACATGGGATCTACCCAAGCTTAAATGAAGCTGAATCAACCAAAAACTTTTATTTAGAATTAACAACAGATTGCAAGACTTTTCTCCCAAATCTTGCATCTTGAGACAACATCATATTCAGTCTGTAATGATGGATGAAGGTACAAGGAGATGACCATCTAGTAGTCTTGCAGATGAGATCTGGCAGG
>CM044434.1:73348946-73378046 GCA_024363595.1 Xenopus borealis | reverse complement strand
TTTGGCCCAAAAAAATCTTATTCATTCTACAGCAAAAACTTAGATTTTTTCCAGGCCTGGATTTGTAAATAATTTTAGCTGAATCTGTTTACATTGTTTCGATTAATAAAGTTCTTTATAAGCATGTCGAAGTGGAAAAACTGTGAATGTTACAAAAATCATATCACAAAAACATTTATGTCAAGATGGACATTCAAATATTTTAAAACTGTAAAGACTACTGCATCAAACAAAAATACTTGATTGACACAGAAAAAGCCATGATTTGTTCACATAGGGCATCCTAACCAAGCTATTTGACTCACTTGGATAATACATGGTATAGACATGAATCACACTGATTATTATTTTTCATTATGTTTGCTTCCACTCCTGATCTAAAAATAAACATACTGTAAGGTCTCTGTGTAAGTTACTTTCATTATCTATGATTACTTATACTTACTGTAAGTTTTTGTAAATGTATTAAATGTTATGACATGGTTATAACACATGACTATAAAAATGCAGAAAAATTAATGAACAGTTTGATATAGATGATTGAGGTTAAATAACAAACAATGAATACACATTACGCTTAAATCTAAATCACATGGTTCCAGAGGCTATAGTGCTTCTTTACAAGACATTTAATTATAAGATTTTGCAGGTGGTAAGATGAAGTCAATTTTACAGCATATAATCAAAAGCAGAAGGGTCTATACGTGTGAAGATTTGTCACACTTTTTGTACAGCTTAAAATACTTTTAATTTGCTCGATTAAAAACATTTGTGCCATTTGACCATCTATATGTCTGGTGTTGATCGAACTCTGAATGTTTTATATAACTGAAAACTGAATGTATATATTTATATATTGGTAGTGCATTTTTGACACTACAAACAATGGGCAATTGTTTATATAACCCAACCTTTTTTTTACTGTGAGTCATATTTAAATTTTTTAAAAGTTGGGGAGCAACACAAAATAAGAAATATTCTTAGGGGTGGTCTGTAAGGGCTGTAATTTGTTATTTGGTAGTCCCTATGTGGACTGACAGACTATAGGCAGTACACATGGCCTATATGTTGTTTGAGAGCTACTGGTTGGAGATCACTATAAATGGTGCAACATTTTTTTTTATGTTTTACATATAGGGATGATGAACTTGTGGTTTTTCTCTTAAAAGTTCACAAAACCACAAAAAAATTAGCAAGGTGAAGGTGAAATTACATTGCAGTTAAAGGAGAACTAAAGTTTAACAAGGATGTTGGCTAGAAATGCTGCACATTATGTTTTGGGTTCTGTACCAGCCCAAGGCAACCAGAGCCCAGTTTTGTAGACCTAGACCATTACTGTTATAAAGAGGCTGAACCTTTAGGCCAGTGCAGTAATTTCTAGTTGCTAGAAATTTCTAGTCATGTTAATTTTTAAGTTTTAAGGAAATATCTTTTTCACTATGCTTCAACAATTCTTCATAGAAATAATCATACTGTCTAGACATCCTGATGATAGAAATTCTCCAAATCAGGTTGTCCAAAATCCTTTCATTTTCCCCTAAATTATACACTGTAGCAAATGCTGCTGTCTCTCTGGAGTGTAAAGAAGTATCTAACATTGAAGGCAAAGTCCAGAATTGAAATTTTTGGAAGAAAAAAGACTACATGGTCAGCATTACAGTTTTCTACTGGCAAAACCACTGATTTTGGTGTGATTCTGTACCAAAGGATCTCATCACTTTTTTACAAACTGTAGATTTGCTCGGGTAGGGACTGGGAAAAGTAAGATTGAGTAACCTTCCAAATACTTTATAGCTATACACCCATTATTTCACTTTATAAGAGTATAATGATGGAGAAAGAACATGGTAAGGATATCCTACTGATATCTATAGCTAAAACCTTGGGATGAATCCACTATTTAAACACCATATAATAATTTCCCAATCTACTTACATCAAAACTATTTACAGCCAGCTGGATTTGGATACTTTATTTCCTCTCTTTAGTTGTTTATTTGTAGCCACATCTCTATCTACTTTTATTGCCATCTGCCTGGAGCAAATGCATTAACCTCTTAATGGTATTGATTTCTACTTTCTCTTCTCTGTTTATGACAATAGTATACTTACAGTTGCCCTAGATGTTATTTATATATGCTGTTTATAAAACTTGTATGGCCACATGGAGTTATTTTATTCAACTGATACAACATTTCAACAAGAATAAAGTGGTTTGACTAATTTTTTGGGTCATTGTATATACTCACCCCTATACTGCTTAGTTTCTCCACAAATGTGATTTAAATGTAATTAATACAATAAAATTAATGTCAGAATGAGTTTGCAAACTAAGGCCCCCTAACCTAGTGGATACAATTTTGAAGCCTTCTTTTAAAAAAGTAATTGATGTCAATAAAAATGTAAAAATCACTTTAGTATTACTTTGGTATTTTAGACTTAAATGACCAGTAACACAAGGAATACAAATGCATTACATGCATCTTTATGTACACGATTTAGGAGTTTGCCATGAACATAAGCACAATTCTCATATCCCTTCCTAAAATAATTCTAATACATACCTCCTAAAATTTTTGAAACAGAAAGAGTGAGGCAATTTTTTTGTGTGGTAACAGCCCCTAATTACCATGTCCATTTGCCTGGTTATGAAAGTTTGAACATATTTCTATGTTTTTGTGTATTATTACAGTTTTGCTAATGAAGGTGAATTGCCCTTTAAGATGTTCTCACAAGACACCTCCCTAAATAAAACTGTTACAAAAGTATCTAACTATCTATTCTGGGCTCTGTGACAAAAGTTAGAAGCTTTGTATCTTTTTCCAGCTGTTCAGTGCAGGAAATCCAATAGAAAGTCAGGACTTTTCAGTATAAAAGTGGGACTGCGGGTTGAGCTGTCAAAAGTGGGACTGTCATAATCAAAACGGGATAGTTGGTAGGTATGCTAATATTACAAAATATCCTTATATTATAATATCTAACACAAGTAACTCAAAACAACTGGACTTGCTGAGAAATTTTAATGAAGATGTTTCACTGCTCATCAGAGCAGCTTCTTCAATTCAACTGACTGGTGTAGGGGAGTTCTCGGCATATAGACTCTTCCAACAATCCAATCACAACGCTACATTGTAACTCTTCAGAGAGGTGACATCTGAAATTCACAGAGTTGTTGATTCTGTGTAGTTACTGTGATAGGATTACCAATGTGTCATGCAACTCCTAGAAACAGGTGTTACTTGTGAGAGTTGCATGAATGGATGTGTGAAGAGTTCTGAAACCGCCGGGGTACAGATGTTAGAAGAGCATTGTTTGTAGCAGACAGGTGGTGTTGAAGGCCCCCGCCTCTGTTCAGGGTTGGTTTCTCAACCTTAACAACAGAAGGCAGAAGAAACAATGGTATCATATGATGTCACATCTTTGTTTACAATTACAATCTAATTTGTATTAGATGCACAACACTTTTGTTTTCCTTTACAAAATGAGAAAGGTAACTATGACAAAAAACCATAGAGACTACCAACTTTATGGTATCATACACTACATACTCTGTAAGATAATGCAATACAAACTCTGTGGTACAATGCACGAATACTGACAATGCAAAAAAGAAAAGTATAAAAAGTGAAGTGCCCTAATACTGTGAGAGCATAGTACATAATCACAAAGTGGGTATATGAAGTTTCACAGCTTTGCTTAAAGACAAGAGGTACTTCACCAAGATACTGTTCATTACCAGAACCCAGCATATCCATCAATATGGTTACATTAACAGCAGGCTACAACACTGCCTGGGCAACCAAGGGCAACCAAGTCAAGCCAAATAGCAATAAGGTAAAGGTGCACAGTCAAGTCGATTGAGATAGTGTGTGGTCAGGTTCAAAAGGCACTGCCAGACACTGTTGCTTTTAAGATCACTACGAAGCAACATAGGGGCAAATTTACTATTATTCACCCAAAATCCTATGAATTTCCTCAATATTCGATAAGCATTCGACTATCCAATGCTTATCGAATAGTTTTGAACGATCGAAGCGTTCGATTGTACAAATGGTATTCGAGCAGGACTTAGTCAAAGAAGCCTATGGGGGGGTTCCCGTAGGCTTCTATTGCAATTCGGTAGGTTCAAATTGGCGAAGTAGGCATTAGAAGGATTTTAAAATTTTGATTCCTTCGATCATCGAATGATCGAATTATCAAATATCCGATCATTCGATCTATTCGATCTATTCGATCTATTCGATCTATTCGATAATTGGTATTCGAGGCCAAATTTGTATATTCGAATATCCGATTAAATCGTACGATCGTTATTCGATCATATTCGATCGAACTTCGATCCATTCAAGTGAATTTATGTGCCCCATAATGTGCACATTACTATATTGCTGTAGGCAACTTGAATATATAGTTGGGCAGAGCTGAACAGTGCAATTTTAAGTACATGTACAGCATATAGACAGAGAGTTATAAAGAGTCTGGTAGACACCAATCCATTCTTTCTGGCATAGCAGTGTGAGCACTTTATGAGCCCCTTGGCAAAAAAGGTATTGATCTTCAATATAAGGGCATGAGGCAGAGTGGTTCTGTGCAAAAGTCTCAAGTATGAGTGCTGGTGCCCAGTGCATAATCAAATAGAAACATTCCATATTTGTGTTATTAATATTGCAAATTGCCAAAGATTGAACCACCATACCCATGGCATGCATTGCCACGTCAAAGGTACTCTCAAAAACTCTCAAAATGATGGAAAAAAACAAAAGGGGTCAATGACCACAAAAGACCTCCTCTAATGTTGAGGGTCTCTGGTATACCAAGCAGTATCTGGGGAGCAAAAAAAGGCAGGGGCAGGAACCTTATAATGTCCTTGGTTGGCAGTGTTGTAGTAACATATATGTTGGGTATGCAGAATTTTGGTGATTAACAGTATCTTGGGGAAGGGTTTTTAAGGAGTGGGTCACATGGAGGCTTATTTATTAGAGCAGGGATCCCCAACCTTTTGAACCTGTGAGCAACATTCAGAGGTAAAAGGAGTTGGGGAGCAACACTAGCAGGAAAAATGTTCTTGGGGTGCCAGATAAGTGCTGTGATTGGCCATTTTGTAGCCCCTATGTGGATTGTCAATCTACATTGAGGCTCTGTTTGGCAGTTCACCTGGTTTTTATACAACCAAAACTTGCCTCCAAGCCTGGAATTCAAAAATAAGCACCTGCTTTGAGGCCACTGAGATCAACATCCAAGGGGTTGGAGAGCAACATGTTGCTCACGAGCTACTGGTTGGGGATCTGTATTAGAGTTTGGAGTGTAGTTTTTTTTAAGGTTTTTGAAACCATGACTAAACTCACAATCTCTAAAACCACAAATGTCATGGAATTTATTAAAAGATCCAAATATAAAAAGTAAAAGCCAAATAAAGTGCTGAATGATGCATTGTCGGTACGACCAGGCCCTGATGTTATACTAAGTTAAGGTAATGTTGTAAATTAAATTAAGCTGTGGCCTTTTCACCCAGTATGTTTTGGTTTGTGACTAAATGATATGGGTTTGGGTTGGGACCAAACTGAGTCATACTCAAGTCAAGTACACATTATGTTGCCTGAAGGGTCTAGTCAATGGCATAGATATTACTTTAGATATCCATCTGCATGCTTAGTCTTTTCAATATATTTTTATACATGGTGAAACTATTCTTTTTCTAGTTTCTTTTTCTATTTTCAAATTCAAAAAAAATTTAATCATTTCCTTAATGTGATATCCATATCCAGCTAAGTAAGCATCCTCAGGAGTGTCATAGAAACTGAATACCCTCTTAATATTTAGTTTTAACAGCAAACATTATGGCTTTCAATTTAGGAGCTTATTCTTCTTGTTAGTTATGTATCATATTTGCTATATCTCACTCTCTAGGTGGCTGATTTTCATCAGCAGCGGTATCATTTTGCCAAGGTTATAAAAATGCCATTTTGCTCAGAGACTACTTTCTATTTGCTGATCCAGTGAAGCAGCAGTGGGATCACAATCATGTTAGGAAAAGTAATTGATGTAATCAGCTATATGCAGCTCAGTGTTCTCTGATAAAAACTTTTAGGCAGTGGGGCTTAGCAAGGAAACTTTATCCCGGCAATATGTGATTTATGCTCCAGGAGCATTAAGCTTTTGAAACTTAAAATACCAGCAGGAGCTTATGTCTCTCTCTTCATCTCTCTCTCTCTCTCTCTCTCTCTCTCTATATATATATATATATATACATATATATATATATAAATATATATATATTTTCTCTTTTTTTAAATATACTATAAAATTGTGATAAATGTTCACGGTACAGCTGACTGCTCCTATATATTGCTCCCTTGTGTATCTGTATGACTTTTACTCTAAGAGCATTTTTTTCCCTTTTTTATTAACTACGCTGCCTAAAATGTATTCATTCTATAGCCTGTATGCACCATACACTTATTCCCTCCATTTGTTGTTTCTGTAACCTTTCCATTTACTCTTATTACAGTTTCTTATCAATATGGTTAGAAATTTGATATGAATAAATCAGAAAATTTAAGGCAGTAGTCGTCATCTTTTTCAGATTAAGTACCCCTTGCAAGTCCATCAATTTGCCAGTGCCCTATCCTATATCCTATAGAAGCTCATGACAAGGTTACTGCCCTGGAAAAATGTTTTGTCATATCAGTTATTCAGCTATATTTCTAAAAATAATGTGATTTTCACCAAAATCAAACGTGAAGAGATTTTAGTAAATTTGCCCCTAAGTGTTAGAAACATTATCCCTTTAAATGAATAGTAACACCAAAAAATTTAACTATAAAGTACTGTTGTGCTGCACAAATAATATTGGTGTGTTTGCGCAGAGAGGCTACTATAGTTTATATAAACAAGCGACTGTGAAGCCATGGGGGGCAGTCATTCAAAGCTGAAAAAGGACAAAAGGCACAGGATATAAAGCAGATAACAGATAAGCTTTGTAGCATATAATGGGATGCTTCACAACTTATCTATTATCTCCTCTGAATGCTGTTCCTGAATGGCACCCCCCATGGCTACACAACAGCTTGTTTATATAAACTATAATAGTGTTTCTGAAGCAAATACACTAATTTTACCAGTGCAGGCCAATAGTATATTATATTGTCTTTCCTTTAATACACTTTCATTTTTTGGTGTTGCTGTTCCTTTAATTACACATTTAATGACCTTTATGCTCAGCTAGCATATGTTCTATGTCTGCTACATTAATTATAATGGATCTCTACTGGCACATCCCCAACAATGGGTTATATCTGTCCTACTTGCAACTGCAATGGGTTTATATTTTGTTAAGTACAGGTATGGGATCTGTTATACAGCTCCGAATTGCATAAGGCCATCTCTCATAGACTCATTTTATCAAAATAATCCAAATGTTAAAAAATTATTCCTATTTTATCTGTAATAAGACAAGATATAATTAATCCTTATTTGAAGCAAAACCAGCCTATTAAGTTTTTTTTTTATGTTTACATGATTATTTAGTTAACTTAAGGTATGAAGATCCAAATAACAGAAATATCCATTATCCAAAAAACCCCAGGCCCTCAACATTCTGAATAACAGGTCCCATATCTGTATTTGCTCTGTAGGTGTATATATAGATATGATATTCATCTGATATGTATCTACAGAAATAATGCTCTATTTTTTTTAATAGCTGTTATATGGGCTATGATGATGCCACACATTTGAATACATTTGAGCCAATGGTCACCATCACCAGTGGTACCGTTTTTGATTCAACAAAATTCAAAAGCAGTAGGCTAGCGATTGTGTCTTTTCTATTATTAACCTCATAAAAAATGAGTAAAAAAAACAGACATCTAATTGTTAATGGAGGCCTTAAATCTGGGAAAGTTAGTGGTATTTGATAAACTTGAATTCCTTGGCAATCAAAAGCAATGCAGAGCTTCTAAAAATATATCTTAAACGTACACATTTCAAACCTAGAATTATATATTGTAGCTTTGCAAATGAATCAGTGTGAATTATGGATCCATACATTTATTGATCAGTGTCAAACTGATTTATGTTCATTTACAATAATAGGCACTGCCAATATAATGAGCACTATTGTTTTAGGAATCAGGCATTTCACTGAAGCAACATCATACTCTTTCCAACAAACGTATTAAGACTACAGGCATTACCTTATAACACTATCCATATCCTGAGGATAAAGGATACATTTGATACTCACCAGTTGCTGCTACTGTCCTTAACTTTCCAAGCAATGGGTAGGGAGAATAAGTAGCAACAGATTCCTTGAGTTACTCAAATATAAAAACATTTTGGTAAGGTTCCATTTAGAGATTTGAAAAAAAACTCAGTTGTTTACAAGTATCAGTAAAGGATTAATGAGGCTAATGAGGACTTCTAGAACACCAATCAACAGGAAACCAATGCAATCTCATAAATTGTTCCTCACAAATGTGTACTGTATGTATATATAATCTTAATTCAGCTTACTCAGATATAATGTACATAGTTGATAAGTAATAACATAAATGCATTTCCATTTTCATTTAAAAAAAGCAATGTAAGCTTCAAATATTGATTTACAGACATAGAAATCCTGACAATTACAAATCTATATCCTGTCATTCTTACCAGCTCTTCAATATGGAATATTTATTAAATTGCTGAATCATTTCTTCTAGTATGCAATACTTAATTATCTACCTTTCAGTTTTTTATAAATTATCCAAACCCAGAAAAGATTAATTTTATGCTCTGTACTGTGTTAATAGAAAGATGGTACAGTATATAAACATTATAAGAATAAATGACCAAAGCCTTCTATGTAATTAACATGTTTTCCACCCAGTAGCTGATTCAGACAATGGTATTGATTTGAAATTGAATTTAAAATTATTTGAACATTGTCTAGAGACACATTTTTAAACAAAAACAGTATTCTGAGAAATTATGAATTTATGAATTATGAATTTGTCTGGATTCAGAAACCTACAGCAGTCAATATGGTTTTACCTTCAACTGCCCTATTGCATTCAAAATAATCAAAGCAAATACTACATCAAGGGTAGTTCCATCAACTTCGACCACTCCTAACAAAAAACACCAATACAAGCTGTAATTGACAAAATCTTAAATCAATATTCAATCTTTGTTTCCATTTTTACTAAAGCAATAATTTCATAAAATTCATAATTTTTTCACAAATTAAAAGTTAAAATATCTTAAGATAAGAAAACTATGTGAACAAATCGCAACAGCTTAAAGAGACATCATTGCATCTTCATAGCCAAATAGCAACTATTGCAAATAAATATCATTACAGCAATATAAATTAACTCCCACCTTACTAACTATAGCATGCTACTATCTATGGAGAGAGCCATATGTTTTCCTTAAAGTCTCTCTAATGAAGAAATAACTTATCCAATCCAATTAAAGGTAACTGGTTAAGGAGTACATTTCATTAAGTCCTCGGGGTGTCACTGTATCCAAAATCCGCATCCATTTAGCCTCTTGCTAAAATAAAAGTTTAGATCTGTCACCCCCTCTATGTAGCAGGGCGATATGATCAATTAAAATTGCCCGTAGGGTAGGCAGTGGATGTTTACACCCCAAAAAATGTCTGGCCAGAGGAGTATCTGCTTTGCCTGTGGCTAGAGCTGCATGTATAACAGAGCAATGATTATTCATGTGCATCCGAAATGTTGTTACACATTTGCCAACATTTTCGCCTTAAGTGCTGGTTTTCAACTGTGGACACACCTGAACTAAGACTGGCCATTCCCCTGAATAATAGTAGACTCATGAAACAAAAATAAATAAGAGACTTTTCCTCATCACTACACTGCCACTCACATACCTTAAAACACAAATGCTAAACCAAACTTGTCATTTTTATAAATTCAAAATGAATTGCACCGAATATTAAATGAAAAATGTCATGATTTCTTAAAACATCAATGCAGATTTTTTTCTTTGGACTGACAGAAATTAGTTTAATGTATATGTCATGAGAGTGCTTTAAGACTTTTGTCATATGGTGGGCATGATTTTTATATGCTCATTGCATGACATTATTTGGCAATTCCTCTAGGTATTGCCATTTCTTGCATCTGACAGCTACAGCATCACCTGAAAAACAACTGGGTCGATATATTATTGATTTTTCACATAAGTATTAAAAATGCCCTTTGCAAGATTTACTGTATCGCATTTGATAGATCTCCACCACCATAAACACACACAAGTGGAGCTCCCAACCACACAGAGCTTTACAGAAGAAAATATAGTTGTGTCATGTATAACTCCGATGTGTCTGATGATTGCCTAAAATACAGATCTCTAAAAAAGCATTGAATGCTCTGGCAAAATAATTTTTTCTATCTGTTTGAGGTTTACAGCTGAATGATTGTGATTACATCAGCTGCATGTGCTTGTCAGCCTTTTTCATATTTCAATTCAGATATGAGCAAATGTGTTCAAATCACCATTAGTTGCAATCACCTCTCTTGGTTCACTGGACAGGGAGGCAATACTTGTATCTGGGTATGTAAAGCCCCCCCTCCGTTCTACTTATTAATGTATATGCCATCTGTAATAAATTAAAAGTACTCAGGCATGCAATGTGAGGGTTTTTATTGTTAAAGCGTGTTTTGTACTTTAGGTTATGATTGATATTATATGAACCAGGGGCGTCATTATTTAAGCATGCAACAGGTTTAATGCTATGATAGATGTATATGGTTGTTTAAATAAATGGTAACGGAAACGTGATCAGAATTAGTGATTAGATGCTTAAAACAGCAACAACGAATATTCTTTATGTAAATACTATTTCCAGATGGGACATACAGTATATGTAAACAGATGGGTAAGAGAGGTTCAGCATTGCCCTCCAACTGTTCTTGAGTTAGGAGCAACATAGAACTTTGCAGGATTAGTTAAGGTCATCACTGTAGGAGAGCACAAATACTTGCTTGAAATAAGACATAATCCTTTGCCTGTTCATCTTTCCACCCAGGGAGAGGATCAGTGCAAGTAAAATAAAATATACAGCTGTTACTTTCCAAGTAGAGCACATTGGCATGTATCAATAAACTTTAAGGTCATAGATGTGAACGGTGATGAATTTCTCCAGCAGGTTTGTGCATTATAATAATAAAAATTAATAGAAAACCAATTGAATTGTTCTACCAAAAATATATATTTAAGATTTCTTAGATTCCTCCATGTACTTAAAAAAGTAAAATAAATTTATGTTTTTTTTTTTTAGCTTTCTGCATAATGGGATTCCAGATAATAGTTCCCATACTTGTTCCCATAATTGTCATGTTAACGTTCACCAAATATATTTCACAGCAATATGACATTGTATCCATTTCCAGCTATTTTGGGGGGAGTAATTAAAAAAAATAACAGTAATGAGCACAGCATCCAAAAATCAATATGATATTTAAAAATACATATATCTAATATGGGCACCAAATACAGTAGGATCAAATCAATTGACAGCTTTTGTTTCTGTTTGTTTTCTGAAACCACTATTTATTACATTTCTCTACTTTGTATTCACAATATTGTAGAAAGAAGTTGTTTCTTTCTTGAAGAGGAACAACTGACTTCATGGGGCGATAACAAGAAACAGGTGCTTTTATTTTGTAAGACTGGTGTTCTAAAGAAATATGTCTGAATTTTTATGCTAAATAAATAAAGCAATAGTCAGATTTATATAAAATAATTAAACAAGTAACTAAACTAAATGACAGAAGCCCAGATACAGTTATCTTAATAAGACTATTTAAAGAATGTTCATATTTAGGGATTGAAATATGAAACACAGAGTATATTATACTGTGTAGATTATAATTCGCTCCTCAAAAGCAACTGCAATCTGCAACCAAAGCTACACTAAACATAAACATAAGTTTTTTCCAAAATGTATCTTTTCAATAAATAAAAATGTGCTCACATTTATATAAAAAGTGACAAGAATAATGTGTCTTATAATAGCAGACAATGCTAACTCAAGGCAAATATGTCAGATCAAATAATTTATAAACTCAAATTAAATTAATTTAGTTCTGTAACAGATGTGCCTTAGGATCAAGAGATAGACAAAAAGAACAGAAGGGGTCAGCACCCCTATGGGTACCCCATGAGAAAGAGACTCTTGATTTTAGACATAGGGCTAGGTGATGCAATTTCTATAACAGGGTAGGCACCTGTGTAGTGGAGGAAGTGTCAGTCTCGAATCAGGTGTGTTTTCCTTATGGGAGTTGAAACAGTTTCAGGAAAACCCTGGAGCTATAATAACAGGGACTGCATGATAAAGGATCCGAATGACTAGCAGTTAAATTATACTGGTCCAGGTTAGAGATGGACAGAATCACATTTAGCTGTGTTTAGGTGAGAAGGAATTAATTAAAGCAGGAAATGGATGAGCCCAGGGGTGGAGTCAAAGAGAGATGTCACCCTGGGCCCAACAGGCACCCTCTGTATTATATAGAAACCCAGCCTGTGACTCTAAGCTGCTGCTGCTACTGCAACTCATTAAAGCAGGTATGGCCGGCAATCTACTTGCCCAAGCAATATAGACTCAGAGGAGGGAGGCTGGATTTGCAGGAAGTTACACACTTTTTAATTATTTTAAAGTGTTACAAAAAGGAATCTCTTTTTGTTTTGTACAGAGAGAATGTTACAAATATGTATATCATTAGGCTACTGGCCAATTTTATTCCATCCTGTGGTACTGTATGTTTGATACATAGAAAGTCTTTTGTATGTTTATGACTATTTGCGTTTCTGCTGATGGGCTGCTGGGGGGAGAAGGGAGGGGTGATATCATTTCAACCAGTAAAAAGTGACTGAAGTTTAGCAAAGCACAAGTCACATGATTGGGGCCCCTGGGAAATCTACAATGTGTCTAGCCCCATGTCAGATTTAAAAATTAAATATAAAAAATCCATTTGCTATTTTGAAAAACAAAGTTCAGTGCAAAGTTCAGTGCTGAAGCAGTATTATTAACTAGTATTTAAAAAAAAAAAAGTTTTCCCATGACACAATTCCTTCAATGTGGTTTATATTATTAAGCTTTGACAGTGATAAAATGCCTTTTATGTTGTATAATTAACTTCTTTCGATCAACATGAAAAATATGTTAGATTATTAAGGAACAGTGATACCAAAAATTAACATATAATATACTGTTAGCACTCACTGGCAAAAACTGTGTGTTTGCTTCAGAAAGACGACTGTAGTTTCTATAAATTAGCTGCTGTGTAGCCATGGAGGCAGCCATTCAAGATGGAAAAAAGGGGAAAAGGCACAGAATACATAACACATAACAGATATGCCCTGTTCAACACAATGGCATTCTATCTGTTATTTGTTATACAACCTGTGCATTTTCTCCTATTCCAGCTTGAATGGCTGATCCATGGCTACACAGTAGTGATGGATGAATCTGGGGCATTTTGCTTCGCCAAATTTTTCACAAATTTCTCAGGATATGGCAAAAAATTAGCAAAACACTTCCAGTGTCTCCTTTTCTGGCACTGGCGTCGTAAAACGGATGCCCGCGTTAGTTTTGTCTATGCCAGCAAATTTTCACCAATCACTACTACACACAAGCTTTTTTTTATATAAATGATAGTAGTCAGAAGCAAACACACCAATTTTACCAGTGCAAAGGTAGGAGTACTTTATATTTGAATTACTAATTACTATAATTTAATAGACTTTTGGTGTTACTGTTCCTTTAAAAACAGAGGAGTCACAGTTGGAGTTGGAGCTACCTGTGTCTTTTCTCCTTTTCCTAGCTTTAATGGCTGCCCCCGTGGCTACACTTTCCATTTTGGTGTTATTGTTCTTTTAAAAACAGAGATGTTGGAGCTGAAGTTGCAGGATTTATGTACCCACTCCATAGCCCTGGGAAGTACTGGAAGGTCACGGTGAAACACATGAAAAATAGTTGTTGTATTTGTCTAAAGGCAAAAAATGTTTAACCGGTTCCCTCTTATTTTGATTGTAAGCACTAATGAGTAACTTGAAATTCTGTATCAAGTATTTTTAAAATTTGCTGTCCACACATTGCCCACTAAAGAATCAGCAAAGATGAAGGTGCTCAAAAGTATTCCCATTTCTAAACCAAAGTTTTTTATAATGTCCTAAAAAACAGGATACAGATTGCTCCCATTAGATAAGCAGAGAACGAAATATACAACATTTTATTCTCTAGACAATAACGCTGTCAAGTATCATGCAAGTCACTTTAGCAATAAGATATTAGCTATGCTTTAATTTCACTAAATGGCTATTGATTTCTGAACAATATATCTTTCTCTCTGGAATTGTGACAGTTCCCTTATGACTCCTTAGTAGTACCAAGTAAACACATTCATATGGAAATCAAACATATTCTGTGCATGATAAGGCTATGACCTCTGCTCTAAAAAAATAACCTCTATGGTCTTGTGGTTGCTGTAATCATTAAGGAAACTAGTTCCTATCCCCTCTGAAAAAAATGTATATTTATAAAGTACTATACCGGATAAAGAATAATAAATATAATTATGCACGCAGATTTACTAAGGGTTGAAATGAAAATACTAATTTTTAAAATTCGAATTTCGAAAGTAATCTTCGGCTACTTCAACTAATGAATAGCCCAAAATTAGATTTGAATTGAAATAAATACAAAATTCAAAGAACTTGCTTTTTAAAAATCCTTCGACTAACTTAAATATGCCAAATTGCCATTGCCAAAGTTCCAAGAATTCGAAGGATTTCGCAGAGAATTGTTGGAAACGTTGGATCGAATCGAACAATTTTTTATTCAATCGAAAACGGACCTATTCGATCGAAATAGGTTCATTTTCGATCGAAAAATCCCTTCATAAATACTTTAAGTTGAAAGTTTTTTTCACTTCGAAAATTCAGCTTTTGTAAATCTGCCCCTTACTGTACATATGTTTATTATAGACAGCCATGATTCTCATGATGGCATCTACCTGGTATTATAGAGAAGGGGATCATATAGCTTTACATGGGCACTGTGACTATGGTAGTTAGGGTACTGCTGGTAATAAACCTGTGATTAATAGTGATGGGCGAATTTATTCGCCAGGGGCGAATTCGCGGCGAATTCCCGAATAATGGTTTAACATTGGAATTTTTTCTTTAAATGCATTACTGATGGTAATAAAGGTGAAAAGATGAATTACCTAGTCATACTCAGACCAGTAGGCCTGTCCATTAATGTTATGGGTAGCAGAGGGCTAAAACCACATGGACGTTTGGACTCTTTTCCAACAGAAATAACAACACTAGTAATTTTTGAAGTACTCCAAGCCTGATCAAATTTTATGTAGCTACATATATACATACATAGTTACATAATTAAGTTGGGTTGAAAAAAGACCAAAGTCCATCACATTCAACTCCTCCAAATGAAACCCAGCGTCCATACTGTACATAAACACACTCACACTGACCCTCCATACACACACAGTACATAAACTGCACATACCAATATCTATACTGATTGTAAAGTTTAGTATCCCAATAGTCTATGATATTATGTTTGTCCCTAAAGTTATCCAAGCCACTCTTAAAAGAATAAACAGAATCAGCCATCACAACATCATCCCGTAGAGCATTTTACAGCTTCACTGTCTTTACTGGGAAGAATCACTTACTCTGCTTCAAATTAAAGTTTTTTAACTCTGGTCTAGAGGGGTACCCTCTGGTGTGGTGATCCTCTTTATGGATAAAAGATCCCCTGCTATTTGTCTATGTCCTCTAATGTACTTATAAAGATTAATCATGTGCCATCGCAAGTGTCGTTTTTCTAGGGAAAACAACCCAGACTGTGACAATCTACCCTCATAATTTAAGTCTCCCATCCCTCTAACCAGTTTAGTTGCTCTTCTTTGCACTCTGTCCATCTCATTTATATCCTTCTTAAGGACTGGAACCCAAAACTGCACTGCATATTCCAGATGAGGCCTTACCAGGTAGTTATAAAGAGGCAAAATTATGTTTTCATTCTTTGAGTTTCGGCCCCTTTATTTGCAGGACAGAACTTTATTCCGGGCACAGCCCAGAACTAGACAACAAAAAAACCCTAGATCCTTCTCAATTAATGAAACCCCCAATACACTGCCATTTAGTGTATACCTTGCATTTTTATTATATTTGCTATTATTTCTGATAAAGTGCATAACCTTTGTAAGATGCATGTGTGTGTAAAGGGCACAATATCATGTGTATTTCACCAGTATAAGGCTATTGAAATAGAAATTAAGGGTACCTGGAGTGGATGGAAGAGAGCAAGGTGGGCTTCCATCCCTTGCTCCATGTAAGTGCTTTGCTGCTGCCAAGCTAAAGGCTGTAAGAGATAATTAACTACAGGCATGTGGTCTTTAAAAGGAGGTGTGGAGCAACACCTCAGAGCTGCTGCTGCTTTCCCCTAGAGACCACCTGGATTGGAGAAGGGTGAGGGCCATGGAAGGAGTGCTGGTGAGCACCAGGGAACATGATTCCCCTAAGCTGGAGAGAGCTCCAAATGTCTGGGTGAGGACCAGAGAAACAGCTACCAGAAGTCTCAAGTGTGCCCAGAGAGGATTCTGGGATTTGTGGTCCAAGTGAAAGACAGTAAGGGCAAATCTCAAAGCATGAGTAAAGAGTACACCAGTGAGTGTGTGTTTAGAGGGGACTGTTTCTGTTAACACACATGTGATTCCCCCATGTGAAGCCAGTGAGCTGAAGATTTTGTATTTGTTAAAAATAAAAGCCAGCTAAGCGGCAATTTAAACTCTTCAAAGTGGTCAGTCTCTGTGTGCTGAAATCTTTGCCAGGGCCTTGGGTTTTGCTACCGGAAGCTCACGCCTTTTATTTATCAACATGGAATCTTGTTTTTCATTTTGCTGCCCAGTTTTACAATTTAGTCAAAGCACTCTGCAAAGTGGCAGCATCCTGCATAGAATGTATAGTTCTGCACAATTTACTATCATCAGCAAAAATAGAAACTGTACTTTCAATGCCCACATCCAGGTCATTAATAAACCAGATAAAAAGCAAAGGACCTTGTACAAACCCACATGGTCTTCCACTAACAACATTTGGCTAATTAGAAAATGTTCCATTTACAACCACTCTTTGTAGTTTAAGCCAGTTCTCTATCCAATACTTTACAAGCTGTACTTTATATATACGAGAGGGATCAGTAAGACCTATTGAATGATGGCCTAATTCCATGAAAAGGTTCATGGCAGCATTGTTGGAAAGATCACTTATTAGGATCTAAATTATCTGTTAGTTAACGTTAAACAAATAAGAGGTAATTTACTTTGACCCATGAAGAAAGCTATTCACAGCTGCTCTCTGCATTTAGTGCTGGACTGGAAATTTGGTGCTATGTAACTTGTGTATGAATGACATGCAAGTTAAAGGAGGATTAGGGGGCAGTAGGGTTGGTTCCTATTGTTTTGAGATAAAATAGTTTTGATCATATAGAATAGCCACAATCAAACAATCATAGTTAGAATCAAGGAAAGCAGAAAGGCATTTTAAAAATGTAGAGTTTCTGTGGAGTTAAAAACTCTCTTATTTGCCTGGCTCAGAATTTTAAAAGCAAATTGGAAAAAAAGTGAGTAAAGGCATAGCTGACTGTCTCTGGTAACGATAGGTTAAAGCTATTGTTTGGAGAAAACCAATGTAGATCTAATCTAATATGGATCACCAGCAAGCTAGGCATAGAGAGAAGACAAGCAACAAGCTTAGAATGATTTATTAATGCACTACAGCTTCCAATCCTCCCTGACATTTTACTTCATCAAACTAATTAGATACTGGTGACAATGTTTATAAAGAAAGGAGAAGTGTTTCTGATTATTTCACACAGATAGTCTGGAATGTGTCGTTAGTATATGCATTCTACTGCCCAGTGCTTTTTTCCTGAGAGTATTGGCTCAGTGAAGTGTATGACCAGATGTGTTTGTTGGCAAAAACCACAGACTGCCTAACTGTACAGGTACTTCAGAAACAGTGTTTATAGCTTCTGCATCAAGCAAACGTTTCAAGGTCTATTAACATCTTTGTTTTTATAGGAAAGAGTGTATGGAGAGAGAGAAATAGGTAAAGAAAAGATATCAGAAATATAAAATTTATTTTCTAACTTGGAAAAACAACACCGATCTGAAACATTTTAGGAGCAGAGGTTAACTAAAAAGGTGCAAGGTAATAGCACACCTGCTTTCATAGCTATATTGGAATGTTATGAGCAGTGCTAGGTGAATCTGGGGCATTTCACCTTGCCAAAACTTTGTGAATTTCTAGTATAAATTTGCAAAACGGCGAAAAATTCAAAAAAAAAAAAAAGCTGCTGCATCTCATTTTGAGCGCCAGTGTCCAAAAATGGATGCCGCCATCCAAAACGAAATGCTGGCAAATTTTCACCAGGCAAAATTTTTCTGGTGTTTCGCGAATTTATTCACCTGCAGCAAATCGCAGGAATTCGTCCCAGGCAAATACATTCGCCCATCACTAGTTATGAGTCACATTGCTGAAAATGATACTGTAGAATCAAATGAGGAATATAAAAAAAAAGACAAAAATATACTGTTTGAGTTAAAACTCAGGTGACTCCAAGCTAAATTATTATTATTACTACAGTTATAGGATCCATTATTCAGAACCCGATATCCAAAATTTTAAGTTCTGAATTATGGGATGGCTGTCTCCCATAGACTCCATTTTATCCATACAATTAAAATATATATATATATATACCTTTTTTCTTTGTAATAATAAAACAGTGCAGAGATTGTGCAGCGCTGTAAAATTAATATATGTAAGGAAGTTACCCTGGTGGTCTAGTTGGGGGTCAGCGGGGACGCCCGCCACTTCTTCTTGTAATGCCAGCTCAGTTTTCTGAGTTCCTGGTGCCTGTGCTTGTTTATCTGTGACTCTATTTGATTCCTGTTGTGACCCCTGCCTGATTCTGACTACTCCTGACTTTTGTATTCTGACCCTGTCTGTTATCCCACTCTGATTCTGCCTGATCCTTCTGCTTGACTACCTGGTTTGACCTTGGCCTGTTCCTGACTATTCTGCACTCCGTATTCCGGTTTTGACCTTTGCCTGCCTGACTCTGCTTGAATCCTGCCTATCCCGACACGGCCTGTCTGACTACGTTATCTGCCTCCATCCTGTCCAGTGACCTTCTGCCCAAAGACTTTGCTTTACAGTAGTGCCCATTGCTAGCCAGAAATTTTTGCCTTGTACCTCTTGTTAAGTCCAGGTGGCATCTGAGTAGCTGGGGGCTCCTCCTGAAGCCAAAGGTGGTTACACTACTGGTGAAGCACGAGCCAAGACCAGGGTGCTTGGCATCTATTCTGGTTTGGGTGCCGACCGTGACAATATGCTTATACAAAGAAATCACATCACTTACATACATATAACATACAGAGTGACATACATAACAACCAGTACCGGTACAAAAGGTGAGGAAGGCCCTGTGCAAAAGAGCTTAAAATCTAAAGGGGGAAGGAGTGGGTAAAATAAAAAAATATGAAGGTGAGAGATGTAGCATATGGTATGGCATTTGGCAGCTAAACAGAGTGAGGGTAGGCTTCTCTTGAGGAACCCCAGCAGAAAGAGGTAGGGGAGAAGAACATATTCATTATAGGAGACACTGGAGGAACAAATAGTGAGGTAAGAAAAGAACCAGGACAGGGCTGTGTGACAAAGGCCAAGCGAATGGAGGGGCTGGTGGATGAGAGGATGATCCACAATGTTAAATGCAGCCAAGAGATCAAGAAGTATTAGTAGTGGTTGTTGGCTTTTGCTGTTGAAAGGTCATTAGTTAGTTGGCTTAGGGCAGTCTCTGTGGATATGTTGGATTTTTTGTTATTTGTAGCTGTCTTTTTATTTCATATAACAAATACTTGAACTCATAATACGTTTTGCTCTTCTTTGTTAAGGACAGTGACTATAAAACCTAAACATGATATCAAATGCCTAGCACTCTGCTTATGCTCACACTGATCTAGCCTTCCCATCCAAAACATGCTAGTTTAGAACCTATAGCCTGTGAATTTAAGGATTCTTTACCATATCTTTGACACTTTCACCCCTGGCCAAACATTATGAATATACAGGCACCTGTGTAATAGAGAACCTTCAGTTGATATTCCAAAATAATGCAATTGACCCTAACAAAGTGATAGCACGACTAAAACATTTGATTTCATATTAAGACAAATAGCTTTACAAACCAGAGTGGCTTTGTGAAAGTGCCTTAATAAACTGTAAGATGTATACAGTAGATCAATGGACAAAATAAATCAAATTAGCCACATGTTGACACAGTATTTAACAAATGAAAGAGTTGGTATATTGTTCACTCCCACATACCAATGTTTTAAGTCAGACAAAATTGAAATGTCTTCTATTTAGTGCTATATATTTAAATGTGAGTTATAGGTTATTGATCCATCAATCTAAATATTATTTACCACAATATTTTTGAACCACCATTATGGCACAGACCTGTATGCAACCCATAAAAGGGGGGGGGGCTGCTGTACCTAATTTCCTGTACTGCATATACTGTTTTTTTTTTCTCAAAAAAGAAATAGTTTTGAATTTGCTCCCTGCAATGTGGAGCATATTTTATCTCTGTACTGTTAATGACATTACCTATTACCAACATGCTGTGATAGTGGCTCCTTTCAAGACATTTGCGCATAATGCAGACAAATGGCTTATGCTGCAGCATGTACTGATGAAAAGGGATTTTATTTAAAATCTCTGTTCCAGAGTGAGTGTGTGTAACAGACAGACACTTTTATCATGATTTGCTATGACTCATAATCAGCTTTCAGAATCTGCACTGATGCTTACCTTATAATGTGAGTTAATGCTACTACAGAATAGAATAAGAGTGTTGAAGGACAGCATAGTTACATTTTAAATAGCCAAAGAACTGTTAGATGTTAGTTTTATTAACTGGCTTTCTATAATTGAACATCTACTCTGGCCAAGGATTGTCATCCTGCAAATCCAAGCATTAGCTGGAAGTGAGTTTGTGTAAGGGTACCTGTTAATCCCTGCCAGCGTGCGTCAAAGTCGGCGTGCGTCAAAGTCGGCGTGCGTCAAAGTCGGCGCACATGCGTGCGTCGTGACGCCATCACGCCTGCGTCCATTTTGGCGCCAATTAGGGCCTATTTAAGGAGACTCTGGACGCTAGACCGGTGCCCGATTATAGGTTATCCCTTCGTGGTTCCTGGGTGTGCTGTTGCTGTTTCTGTGGATTTCTGTGTTTGACCCTGCCTGGCTCCTGGACTTTGAACCTTGTCGTGATCCTCCGTGTTTGACCCTGCCTTGCTCTTGGACTCTGAACCACTGCTGCTTGAACTGACTTTCTTGCCTGGACTCTCGACTACGATTTACTCTTGTTCCCTGCCTGTACCGTGTTGTTGGACTGTTGTTTCCTCCTTGGTCCGCATTCCCCACCAAGCCCGCGGTCCTTATAGTTTGCCACCATTGGACTCTAAAGTCCTCACATTGTAACATCAACTCAAGTATTCATTAATTATTACATTATGAAATATTAAATAAAAACTTGAAAAAACTGTAAACTTTGGCAACTAAAAGCTTGTGAGGTCACATAGATGTCAATAAGAGCTATCCAAGGCAAAACAAACAAATTATTCAATTACGTTTTTGCTTTTGATTTCTTTTTTTCTGAGCTTATAAACAAATTCAAGGCATTTAAGTTATTTAATTAGGTTTTTATATTTGTTTTTTTTTTATAAATTATCATAAATTTGCGAATTTTGTAAAACGTTTATTAAAAGTAAAAGAAACCTCTAAAATTGCAACAATTTTAATTTTCATAAATAGGCCTCCATATTTTAAATAACAATCATAGTTACCTGTTAAAGTATCCTGACAGTGCTACAGGGTCTTTGTTGACCCAATGTATGTTTGCAACAAACAGTAAATGAGATAATGTTATGGCCACTACTATCAACATGTTTTAATACTTGTAATTCACTTTGAGTTAACAATCACTAGATCCCATATAGTATAATTGTTGTTGGGTCTTCCCCAATCTATGACATGATATTATCATGCATCAAATATAAAAATTGTAATTATTATCTGTCCTGGAAATATTATTTCTGCAGTCAATATCTGGATAATTTAAATACATTATTAAGACATGCCCTAAATTTGGAGATTGAATGTCAGTCTTTGGTGTTAACTTGCCAGATGACTCACAATCTGTGGAAAAATTTAATCCATCAAGTTTCAGCCATCCCATTCTGTACTATAACTTCTTCCAATTGATTTAAAATCATGCTTAAAATTTAGACATATCCCTCCCCCTTTTCTACTTCCACATCCCTCTGAAAGGTACAGTTTTCTAAACTTACTGCTAATTACTTTTTTTCAGTCATGTTTGAGCAGTGCCAATAACATCATGTTTCTCATCCAGTTTGATGAACATGTTTCTAGAATTAGTAAACTTATCTGAAATACAGATACCCGTTTCTGTGTTGTACACAAATATCTTTGGTCCTCACTGCCATGTCCCCATCCCATCAACCTCACCATCAATCCTCATCTAACCTATTTTTGACTGCTCCCTCCCATTGTTAGCTGAAAATTTCCACCAACATTCTAAAAAGTCTATCTCCCAAAATGACTTCACTGTCATAATTAAGATGCAGCACAACATTGGCAAATAAAATAAACATCAGCACAGTCATCTTGACACCAATTTCTTAGCCATGTATTAGCTGTCTCCCTAGGGTTGCCACCTTTAAAAAAAAAAAAAAATTACCGGCTAGTGCTGGGGGGTGGAACAAAATGGGCGGGGATCAATTTTAAAGGGGTGGGGAGTGTCATAAAAGAGGAGGGGTCATGGAAATACACTGCAAAAGGGGCGGGCCATGACGCTAAGGGTGGGAGTCACCGCAGTGTCGGTGAACAAACGTCTCAGCTTTCAACGTTTTTGATGATTTTATAGATTTTTTCCCACAAATTTTCAGAAAAAATTATTGATGGATAGGAGTGGAGTATTTTTCAGAAAATAGTGAGAACTTTTCTGATTTTGATAAATAAACCTTTAAATGTATTTTTGTTACCAGTGTATAACATGAGTCCATGGTCTTCTCCAGCTCCTCCCAATAACCTGTCCACTTGCTCCACAAAATGCTGAACTTTACCACCAGGTAAACAACAGACAATTTGACATGTAGGGTCCTTGTGATAGATTACCTTATCCATCTTTCTAATAAATGTACACTCTTTTATTACAACCTGGTACAATAAATCATATACCCCATTTATATTTTAATAATGCCAAAAGAGACATCTTGCTAGCCAATAAAGAGTGAAACTTTCAAATGCAGAAATTAGCAGAGATTATAAAGACAATGAATCTTGTAAGCTACAAAATGTTACACCTACCAATTTGGAACACATGCTAGTAATTCAGTAGGTTGAAAATGGTGTTAAAAAATATAACAGAAACAGTTCCAATGTTTTGGGCAGCTGTTTCAGCACCGCTCCACTTCACATCTCTACCGCAAACTGCTCTACTTCACATCTTTAGATGACATTGATAATTGCATGAAGAACTAATGCAAACATTGTTTCATACTGGTTCATGTCTTTGGAAAATATGCCTAAAACTACCAAACAGTCCTTATACAACCTTGATCTGTTCGTCATTTATGATATATATAATGTATTTAAAAGAAATCAAAGAGTATTACATATTACACCCGCTATATAATATTCATGGTAATTACAAATGTTCAGAGTAGATAACACAAAAATAAAAGATGCTGACAACGAGAATTTTTTAGCAGTTTATTGATTTATCTAAGCTGAATTGCAATATATGGACAGTTACCCTTAGTTAATGAGCCGCATACTGAAAGACAAGAACACAAGAGTGAACTGGACAGAAGAAAAGGACAACGTGGAAAGGGAAGAAGATGGAAACAAAGTAGACAGCTAGCAAATTGTGTTTTGGGAATACTCTAAAAGCTCCTGTGCTTCTCTAATGGTGTACTATATCATTTTAATACACTTGTATTGCCTGTCTTGTTTAAGTTCTCAAGTCATTCAACTCCATAATCGAGATTAATTTTTGCACCACCCTGCCCTAACACTCGATAGATGCGGTTGTACTACAACAATGTATGTGAGTCTCAAGGAACCTTTTCTATATAAAAGTCTATTTAACAGGAAATTGGAGAAAAGAAATTCACTGACTTTTAGAGAGGTAAAAATCAAAGGCAAAATGGATACAAAAATTATGCAATTGTTTGCTCCATTTTTGTGTACCAATTACTACATAGCACCATAGCAACAATAAAAAAATAACCACCTGTTTCATTTCTTGGGAAAATACAGTAAATATACATATATGTATATTCTATTCATCTTTTCTCCATTGCTATTTATAAAGCTAAAGCTATGCCAACATTTGTGGGGGCTTTTGGCACTACATTACAGTACAGTGTTTGTGGGATTAAACTCAATAAAACTCTTTCTATTTTAACCCAAAAGTTACATGTATTCATAATATGGTCAATGATAAAACTGGTGAACTTCCCTGACATTTTAATGATAGACTTTGATAGACAATAATAAACTTTGATAGGCAATGATAGTTTGCCAATATTCCCACATAAGCATATTTCTCTATTGCTCTATAGGAATTTTCTGAAAATTGGCTTCCAAAATCCATCGTGGAAAATTTCAATTCAACAAAAAGTCGCCAAGACAAAGATGTTGCAGAGACAAAAAAGTTGCCATAAGAAAAATACACCTATTTACTTTAATGTACTTTGTCAAAAAAAAAAAGTCACTGAGACAAGTCGCTGAGAAATAAAAAAAAGTCACCACAAGAAAAAACTTTAATTTTGAAATGAGAAACAATTTTTGAACAGAAAAAAATTCTTGTTTTAAAAAAAATTGGCGCCTGTTGATTTCAACATGCTTCTTAATACCCCTTTACTAAGCTTGCTTCTGCCAGTCTAGAACTAGAACTATAAAAAACATGCTGTCTCCAATTATGATCCACACTGTTAAAAAATCAACACCCACAAAGGCTCTTACAAATGTGGCACTTCACAGTGTATCACTTGCCATTATGTAGTGGTTGGGAACAGTTTCTTGTTGCACACCACAAAAAAGACAGAATTAAGCAATATTATTATTGCAATACATGTAATGTAATATATCTTATATCCTGCCTTTTCTGTGGTAAACAATATGTGGATCAGAGAAGTAGAATGCTAAAAGAAAGAGCCTGTGAGCATATCAATAATATAAAAAATAAGAATGAAACTAATGTGGCTCGACATTTCCAAACCTGTTGTGAGAATAATCTTCAATACTTCTCTGTTAGAGGTATTGAAAGGAGTATTTCTGAACCAAAGAAGGGGAGATATTACAAAAAAAACTTTTATATTTAGAAACAAGGTGTATCTTCACATTGGATACCAGATATCTGTTTTTATTGATATATAATATTTAGCATTCATGCATTTTCTGTCCCTAGTTTGAAAAGTGTTTGTATACCCTAATATAACCAATAGTGCGGTTAATATTTGGCTGTCCAAGCACTTACTTGTATATATTTTTGGTACAATTTTTGTAAGTTTTCACTATTGTTGTGTCATTATGTATAAAGTTTTCTTTGTTTTGATTTGACTTCAAGGAGAGTCCCAAGATGGTGTCTAATCAACCCCTTTGATGGCAGGTTTAATAAATAAAATACTTTTTTACAGATAAGTCTGCCTGGAAGTTCGGTCTTTGGAAGTGCCTGCTCATCTTTGTGCTTTGATAAACTTCAGTCACTCTTTACTACTGTACTGCAAGTTGGAGTGAGATCACCCCCTCCCTGCAGCCTAACAAAAGAACAATGGGAATGTGACCAGATTGCAGCTCCCTGGTAGATCTAAGAACAACACTCAATAGTAAAAGCCAAGTCCCACTGAGACACATTCAAAGTGTAAGTAGTTCCATCCTAAAGCGCAAGCACAAATCACATGAATGGGGGCAGCTGGGAACTGACAATATGTTTAGCCTCATGTCAGATTTCAAAATTGGAATTAAAAAAACCTGTTTGCTCTTTTGAGAATTGGATTTCAGTGCAGAAGTCTGCTGGAGCACCACTATTAACTGATGCATTTTTAAAAAAATACATGTTTTCCCATGACAGTTTCCCTTTAAAAAAAACTTCACATGCTGGCAACTGAGTGAAACTAATTTCATCTTATTTTCTTTGTAATCAACTATTTAATGATAGTTTGCATTTAAAATGATGAATATTATACAATATGGTTTGTGAATATTGTAGCCCATATGAAATGTGCCTTGCCATTTTTTCTCATTCAGAACACATGGTGCTTTGAAATGCTGCCAAACAAAAAAATAAAAATAATTGGAAAATATATTCATTATAAAAAGATAAGGAATATGTAAGTCCTGGTTAACACTTTATCCGCATGTGGATACACTGAATATGAAACCCTTTATTTGAGTCTCCCAAATAGTGATGGGTGAATTTATTCGCCAGGGGCGAATTCGCGGCGAATTCCCGCGATTCGCCGCTGGCGAATAAAATTCGCGAAACGGCAGCAAAAATTCGCCGCCAAAAAAATTCGGCTAAAAAAACGAGTCGCGTGTCGTTTTTGACGCGACGCGCGTTGGAAATTCGCGAATTTTTCGGCGAAGCGAAACGCGGGAGATTCGCCCATCACTACTCCCAAACACTTACCAATTTATAAAATTACAGTGGACAAATGAAACTATCGTGCTGTTTTGCCTGTTGGCAGACTGGACTAGTCATAAAAAAAAAAATTAAAATTTAGTAACTTTTTCACTCTTTCATTTTAAAATGAAGTATATGGTATTTAACAAAATAAAAATAGGCCTTTATGTGTACAGTGACCTGGCGTTAAAGAAGAATTTTACCCTTATAGTGGTACTATTCTTTAAAATATTAATGTGAAATATAAAAGTTATAGGTCATGTTGATTGTTTTTCTTTGATAGGTCTGACTGCTTTGTCAATCTGACTGGCACTTCTTAACCTGTCAGTTAGAGGCATATTTTTTATGTTGTATAAAATTAAATTCAACAAAAAAGTGGTGTAAAAGGCTGTGTAAAATAAATGTTTATAGCGATGAGCTAAATTTTTTGCAGAATTTAGTTGCCAAAATGATGACCATAGACGCACATGGGTGAAAAAAATTGTCACAATTTGACAATAAAAGTCAAATTGTAGGCTTTGAAATTTTTGGCTAAGCGAAATCAGTCAGATTAGGTTAGTAGTTTTGTGCAATTTTGATGATATTTATGCCATTTTTGGTGCCATGGTGAAGTGTGTTGATGTGTGATATATTATCACGTTGTTTTTTACACATCATGATAAATATGCCCCTTGGAGTTTCTAATAGTGATGGGTGAATTTCGCGATTTCCAGCGAAATTCCTTAAACGGCAAAAAATTCGCGAAACAGGACTTTTGACGCCGACAATTTAACGCGCCTCTGTTTTGTCCTATAGCTTGGTCAATGGGCATGCAGTAAACTGTCACAGGCCTCAAAATATTTTTTGTCCCCGCTGTCAGACTATTTTTATTCTTGCCGGGCATTTCACAAATTTATTCACTGACCTCAAAACACAAATTTGCCACAAATTCCAGTTGCCGAAATAATTTCGCCTATCACTAGTTTCTAATGATAATGATCTAGGGACACACAAATATAACAGCCCCCTTAAAGAGAAATATGGGGATCAGTTAAGTAGTGTACAAGCATCAATCACATACTTTTATAGCACAATTACAAATAGGAAGCTAAGACAATGTTATGATAGCTCTTCACTTTAACATGTGGAGGTTGGATTTTAGTGATTTTAGAGGTTTTCAAATCCATGACTAAACTCACAATTTGATTGGTCAAATTCAAGGGTAAAGTCACTATTGAATTCGATCAATAGTAAATCTGCCCCTTCGTGTGTTGATTTGGAATACAATATTTAGTGTTCCCAGTACATTTGTGTGTAATGAAATAAAAGCAATTATAAGGTTTTTGAGTTTTATTCACTTTTGTTTTACACACAATGCTTTAATATTGAACACAGGTGTATGTTAGTTAGTATTATGGTAGTTTGGTGGAGCACGCTGTAGTTAGTGAGAGTCAGGAGTAGGCTGTGCAGCCTAGCAGCTGAGCTCCAACGAGGAGAAAGAGAGAAAAGAACCAGTATCATGCCCTTATTAGGGACCAGTGGAGAGGGGACTAGGGAATACAGGGCCTAGTACCTCAATTTAACATAGAGCTGATGTTGAAAGTTTGTTAAATGGATACTGTCATGGGAAAACATGTTTTTTTCAAAACGCATTAGTTAATAGTGCTGCTCTAGCAGAATTCTGCACTGAAATAAATTCAAAAGAGCAAACAGATTTTTTTATATTTAGTTTTGAAATCTGATATGGGGCTAGACATTTTGACATTTAGACAGTTTCCCAGCTGCCCCAAGCAATGTAACTTGTGCCAGCACAGAGGGAACTGCTTTCTGGCAGGCTGTTGGTTTTCCTTCTCAATGAAACTTAATGGAACTCAGTGGGACATGAGTTTTTAGTATTGAGTGATATTCTTAGATCTACCAATCAACTGTTATCCTGTGTTAGGGAGCTGCTATCTGATTACCTTCCCGATGTTCTATTGTTAGGCTGCTGGGGGGAAAAAGGGAGGGAGTGATACCACTACAACTTGCAGCACAGCAGTAAAGAGTGACTGAGGTTATCAGAGCAGAAGTCACATGACTTGGGGCAGCTTAGAAATTGACAGTATCCCCATGTCAGATTTCAAAATGAAATATAAAAAAAATCTGTTTGCTCTTTTGCAGAATTCTGCTGAAGCAGCACTATTAACTGATGCCTTTTGAAAAAAACATTTTTTGCCATGACAGTATCCCTTTAAAGTGAACAGGCTCCCTGACTCAGAGAGGCGGCAGAAAAGAAAGGTAGCCGGCAGCATCTAG
>CM044434.1:73310893-73343372 GCA_024363595.1 Xenopus borealis | reverse complement strand
GGACCCTTTCTTTTTTAGGCAAGGTCTGGTGTTCCATCATTCAAGCACTTGCAACCATTGTAACTATGTTATTCATAGAGACTGTAATGCAATTATTTTACTCTTTATAAAGATTTTTTCTTAAATATAACAAAGAAATATAATATTATATAAAACCTGTGGGCAGGGCCACTTTAATAATAGAAATAAAGGGCATCTGCCCAGGGCCCACTGTTTTTGGGCACGGTAATGTAACACGTGTATGCTAGAGGATGCCATTATGCCACACAATGTTTTTCAGCATTAAAATAAGCATTGTTTACTAGCCTTTTGTTCTATCCCTGCCGCTGAGACATAAACCTGTCTTACCGGCCACGACGTGCAAAATCCGGAACTGCGCCTGGGATTTTGCAGGCTAAGGCATTCTGGGAATTGTAGTTCTGTGTGCAAAGAGCTCGATAAGGTTTATTTTGTGTTGCACATATTCTTGTAGGTGAAAAAGCTGGGGACAGAGGAAGGTAAAAAGCAAGGCAATCAGTGGGAGGTGTATAGTTATGGGGGTATTTATACATGGAATTGCCCCTGTTCCATCTTACTGTGAATTATGGGGGTATTATATTAAAAATTGCCCCTGTTCCATTTAATACTTGCATGACTGTGTGAAATTTGGGATTGTGGCCAAAACTGGGCAAGGTTTCATGAAATATGTTGCTGTGATCAAAGGGTTTAGGGCCCACTGATTGGCTCTTTGCCAGGGCCCATCAAGGCCTTAAAACTGCCCTGCCTGTGTGTGTGAATTTTTTTTCCAATAGACAAAAAATATAAAATATATGTTTTGCTTCGAAATGTACAGTATATGGTTTGAAAATAATACAAACCACTTCCACTTTTTGTTTCTGAAAAAAAAAATATTGTCTAAGGCATGAAATGTACTAATATATGGAAACCACTTAGATATATGAGGCACTTGCATACATTTCCAACTACATCCATCCTCATACTTCCGGTTAATAGTAGGGGACTCTAGCAGGAAGCCAGCAACTCCTGTCTTTTTCAGAATATATGAAGTTCATTAGTTTGCATGAAATCTTGTAAAGCATGCTGGGGTATAGCTCCCAGAGAAAATAATTAAACAAACACAGGTTTTCAGTAAGCTTCAAAAATAATGAGACTGAATGGATTATTATTTTTACAGTAAAAAAAATATGCTTGGGTCTACAAAACTATCTAACCGACCAAAATGCAGCCCAGAAGTGAACAATAGAGCTGCCTTATAGAAATATAGTCTGAAGTTTGCAGTGATAGCAGAACTGTAACAATCCACACTTGGATACCGGACTGCAGGGTAGCTTTTATTCCTGGCTGTTTTCTCCACTATCTTTGCTCCTAGCTTCATCTTTCTGTCTACAAACTTTCTAAAAACCCTGCTAAGCAGAAAATACAGTAAGATACACAGTAAGATAAACACAACAGTTTTGCAGGTGCAGATGAAACACCATTACAGGCTCATGCAGGCATCTGTGTAGTGTATATATTAGATATTATTTTGCACAAAAGAGCAATTTGAAATTTCTTAGAAGTTGAGCTAATTTGGCATGCTTATTTTGCATAGCAATCATTACACTTTTGTGTTAATATCCAAAGTTATTGTAATGAACTGTAATTCTCAACACATATACCATACGTAGAAAGAGTTGAAGAAATAATTAGAGATCAGGGGTTCTTAATCATACAATTGTTTTATTAACCCATAGTGACTTGAATTGTGTACTTCCAAAATACAGCAGTGTTGAGGCTTAAGATATAGTCCTGCAGCGGGTCGGGTACCAGCAAAAAAAAAGCAGGCAGCCTGCGGAATGAGGGTAGGATTTTCAGGTGTGGGTATAGATGTGGGTCTTGGGGCCCAATGAAGCACCTAGGGAAGCAGGGCTTGAAGGGGCTTAGGAGGGAACCTATCCCCGCCCACCCTCTGGTTGCTTGCTGCTGATTGGTGGACGCGGGTACTTGCCATTCGGCACCGGGACGAGGAAGCAGCAGGACGCAGCATCCCACACCCCCTCCCTGTGTTGAAAGGTGTTTGTCGCAGCTGGCAGAGGGTACCTTGGTACGGAGCACCAAGGGAAGTTAAAATGGGAAGTAGCCTGGTAGGCCTGGGTCCCCATGGGGTGATATGCAGACCAGTTTAGGGGTTTGGAAAGGGACACAAATCAAACCTGGTAGTTGGGGCACAGTTATTCCAGCCCAAACCCCCTTTTATACACCCCTGGGGAAATATATGTTAAAAAGTTTGTTATACAAACGGTTGTTTAAAAGTTAAAATATATATCTATATATATACATACATGTTAAAGTTATTGTTACTTTGAAATTAAACAGCTGCGGCCATCTCTCTCCAAACCACCGGTGTGGTGTGAGTTATTGGGTATGGGGTTGGGCAGAAGGGAGAGGTGCAGACTCGCGCTGCACCCATCATGTCTTATGTTATATTGTCTATATTTTACTCTTTTTAAAATTTTACAAAACTTGTTTTAGTCCCCGCCCACTTTTGATGATACCACTTCCGGTTTGCAGCGACTTTATGATGGTGGTTGGCGGGTTGTGGGTCGGGCAGTTGAGGGTCCAGGTTGGGTATCGGATCAAAGTGGGTAAATATACGGGGTTTTGGTTCGGGTCGCAGGCTGCGTGTTGCAGGTTCAGGTCGGGTCCAGGTCATAGAAATTGGTTCTACGCAGGACTCTATAGTAAAGCATGAATAAGTAATTTACAGAAGTTAATACACCATTACCCATAGGGTATAGTAAAGGTGTGAAGGAACAGTCTATCTAATAATCCCCTAGAAATATGCTCTGATAGAGCTGACTATTACTACCTTATTATTACCAGTTTACGGGCTCTCTGCTTACCAACTTCTCTAAGGTGTATGGCCATTTTAGGGCTCCAAGCTTGATTCTGGAGCCTTATTCTCCAGGCTCTAAGAACATCCACTCCTGGTAATGGTGAAGACTAAAGAGGATAAACCATGCATTCCCACCTACTTACTGTATATAAACTTTGCACAGAAGCCTGTAAACTAGGCACAATAATAAGTCAAAGAAACAATGTGCATGCGTCTACATATTTATACATACATACATATATATATATATGTTTGTACGAGTGAGGGGATAGATTGTTTAGTTCTGTATGTAAGCATCAGTGATTGATCTTTGATATTGATGGTTTTTGGGGCATGTTTACTAAGATTGGAGATAAATATCTGGAGAAATTTCTGGAGATGTTGCCCATAGCAACCAATCAGATCTTTGCTAACTTATAGGTGGCTGTTTAAATCTAATTGCTGATTGGTTGCTATGGGCAACATCTCCAGAAATCTCTCCAAATATTTATCTCCAATCTTAGTAAACAACTAATCATGTATACAATACCAATTATGTGAGACTTACCAGCTGTCTTTTCTCAGTCTCTATTGTAGATTTAAGGCGGTCTTTGTACTTTGAGGAAGGCCTTCAGGAGGCGGAAACGGTAGTCCTATGCAATACATTTTTTTATATTTTTGTAAGTCCTGTGAGTGCGGATCTTTTTGCACTTGTTACAGAGTAATATTTTGCTCTGCACCCAGGCATGATTTACAGCTTTATCGATGCAAGGCAACATTCGGAGTTGTTTGGACATTATTATTGCCTGGCACCTGTGTCTTTGATATATATTTATTAGCAACATATATACTGCCGTAATTTCAACTGGTGGGGGAAACTACAGCGAGGAACAAGATCTCGGCTATATCCCTGATCACTATGGCACAGTGGTGTGATGGTTGCAGCTATGGGAAAACTGTTCGATGTCCCATGGCCACCTGAACACATCCACCTCACAAGGGCATGATTGGAAGGCCTGCAAAAGCTTTAACAAGTGGAGGGACCATTAATTAGCAGTGGACTACAGGTCCAGCGTCAGAAGCGGGGATGTACTCTGTGAGACTACTGCCTCCATAGCGCACCTGGGGAGTGATGAGCGGCCTAGTCTCGCGCTGTGCTGTCTGAGATGAGCACCGTGAGTCCCAGCTCGAGTAATGGACGGCTGTTTGCATTGTTTAGAAGATGAGTATGCCTTATGTGAGCGGGATCATTGATGATGCCCGTGAGATAAGTTGGGGGCTGAAGTTCGGGCCTAATACTCTCCACGTGCAGGGGCTCTGAAATGGCGGCTGTGGGATACATTGTGGCCATTGCCATTTATTTGAACAAACCATAATATGTACTCTCTCCCGGTTCAGAGTTTGGGGAGGCAGATTTCAATATAAGTACTGATGGATTCGGTGAGCGAACAGATTTTCCCATATATTATGACCAAGGGCAGCCATATGGCTATTAATTCGGTAGCTTTATCTGGCGAACTAGACAGTCGAATAAAAATTTAAAGGGGAAGTACTTCAACTGTCAAATATTTGAATAGATTTTTATTCAAATTATTCGAAAATTTTCTAAATACACTGGTCGAAGTGGTCTTCGAAAACATTTGAAAATTCGAATCTTTTTAAACTTCGAATCCTTCATGTGAATTTAGTAAATCAGCCCCTAAGTGGCATGAGACAATTAAATATCTGAGTTCAAAAGGCTTCACTTTGCATGTAACTGCTTGTTTAAGGGCTTTTTGATTCCTTTCAGTCCTTCTCAACCTAACCAGGTTCGGTTTTCCCCTAAAGTTAATGGCAGACAGGGATTTTTACAAATGCTGTAATCACTGAGATCTGCCTGTCACCTCCATGTGTGCTTTACTCAGTGTGTTAACCTAAATATCAATATGGAAAGCAGATAGTGATGTTTTGGCCACCCCTGTTTTCGGCATTCAATATACCCTAAGGGGTTTCATTTTAAGCATAAAAGGAATTGAAAACTGTTGGCAAGTGAAAAAGGTGACAGTTTTACATGATTTTTTTTTACCAGAGCATGTGGACTAAATGAAATATAAAAAATGAATGTAAGATTTAAACAGGAAGCCAGATTCAATTAAATTACTGCAGTCAGTGCAAGTATGGAGGAGGTACAGAAAATACCTAAACCCCAAATTACCTCTGCATACACAATGTACCAGATGGATGAATCTCAAAGGTCAGCTTACATGTCTACCTATTATTATTTAGAGTGTACAATTCTGGGGCATTTTCATGTTCAACAATTTTCTTAATCAGTGGTTTAATATTTAATTACCCATTTCTGTCGAAAAGCAGCCTGTTTTCTGTCCTTTGTATCAGAATGTGTCTAGAGCATCTGTTTTGATCTAATAACAGAGAAAAGAACTATAATTGGCCACTTAACCCCAACTTGGCTGTAGAGATTAATTCCAGGCACAAAAACAAGCAGCATAGTCTCTTTAGAAAAGGACACCAGCCTTGACTGGTATAAGAGTCAGTGATAAGAATGTTTAAATTTCTCCCAGTTTTTTTTTATCTATACCATTTTATAATAAGAATGGTACTTTACAAGACTGATTTTGTGGATTCAGAAACTTTGGGAAATCTACGAACTTAATCAATACTTCAAAAGGAATTTTTGAGTATCGTGGCCAAAAGGTTTTCCCAAGTGTACAATCTAAGTGTAAGAAACTTACCCTGGTGGTCTAGTGGGGGGATGGCAGGGACACCTGCTGCCCCCTTGGCGGGGATGCCCGCCGCATCTTCCTGCGCCACTGGCCCCGATTCATTAGGGCAGATTTTTAAAGGGTAATGACGTCAGCACACATTGGCTCGAAATTCAAAGTATTTAAAGGGACATTCTGGATTTTCATATTGTCCATTTTAGGTTCAGTTTTCTGAGTTCCTGGTTCCTTTTGTTACCACTGCCTGATTCTGACTACTCCTGACTTCTGTGATCATGACCTTAGCTTGTGACCTGACTATTCTACCTTCTGTAATCTGACCCTACCTGCCTGACCAATCTGATCTCATCTCCTGGTTTGACTCTTGCCTGTTACCGACTCCGATCCTGCCTCTGCTAGTCTTCCTGGTTTGATCTCGACTGCCCAAAGACTTTGCTTAACCGTCCTGCCCCTTGCTAGCTAACTTTTTCGCCTTGCACCTCTCGTTAAGTCCAGGTGGCATCTGAGTAAGCTGAGGGCTCCTCCCGAGGCCAAAGGTGGTCACATTACTTGAGAAGCACGAGCCAAGACCAGGGTGCTTACCATCTATTCTGGTTTGGGTGCTGATCGTTACACTAAAGCAGCGGCCCCCAACATTTTGGGAAGCAACACAAACAAGGAAAATAATTCCTGGGGGCCAAATTAGGGCTGTGATTGGCAGTTTGGAAGCCCCTGTGTGCAGTGGCACTCTAAAGGAGTCAAGAATTCAAAAATAAGCACCTGCTTTGAGGCCACTAGAAGTAACAGCCAAAGTGTTGATCAGCAACATATTGTCACTGGTTGGGGATCACTGATCTAAGGTTATCCCTAGTGTACAAAAATACGGTATGGTCACAAAACTAGTTGGCACTGAAACATATTTTTGCAACTTCAGGCAACCTTTTGGGAAACTGGTAATTAAATGGAGTTGAATACTATGGATAATGAGGTCTCCTGCATCACTGATCTTTTACAGTACATGGAACTGGAACAGGGCTACAATAGATGACAAGTGATCCAACTTCCAGCAAAAGTCCAGGAAGTTATGCAGAAGAATACATGGAACGGATGAAAATCAAGGAACAGAGTAGTCAAAATAGCAAAACAAGGAGAAAGTCAAATATAGGGCAAATGCAGGGCAGGCAGCAAGAAGTCAATGATGAAAAACACATCAACGGGCAAATTTATCATTATTCACGAATTCAAGGGCTTTTGAAGAAAAGCTCAGTGGCACTCTGGAGAACAGGAGAGACCATTGAAGGAAGAATTTATCTTTTTAGCTACACTGTGCATATGACACATGCACAAACCTCCCCAACAAGGGGGTGAAGATGTTGCAATGTATTTTCATCCAAGCACAATGGCACTTAAAACCATGTGCCTTCCAAGCACAAAAACTATCTTTGCAAGCATTTTAGCATTTTAAACTGGTTTCGATTCTGTTGGGAGTTCCTCATAAAAAGTTAAATTTCCCTGATTTGCGATCCCTCCTTTCTTATTCGGCTATATATATATATATATCCATGGTATATATCCATGATATATATATATATATATATATATATATATATATCCATGAAATATATATATATACATGGTATTTTATAGTCATTTCTAAAAATTTTGATTGCCAAACTAAATGTTTTGAAATCTCTGGCTCTTAAAATTAATCAAATGGCCGATAAAAATGTTGCATTAATACGAGTCCCACGGCTGTCTTGGTAGACCAGGACTCAGGAGTAGTGTTACGTGTTAACCAGAATATAGATAAAATGTAATGCCACACATGAGAGCGAACCATTTTCATATACATAGTGCAGCAAAGAAATACAGGCCACGGCAAGGGGTCAAATAGCTGCAATTGTGATACCATGTTTTCCTTTTTCTCACTGATTAAACAAGATATTCATCTTCTCTCAACCATGGGGCATCATTTGTCTGCTGCTGGTAATTTAGGTATTCAGTTCAGGTTGTACATATGCATTGCTCTTTTAGTGGAAAGTGTTATTGCCTTCAGTGGAACAGATTTTGTGCTAATTTAGAAGATGGTCTTCCAATGTAAAATGTCTGTACAAAAATATGAAATAGTGCTTGATCTGTACCATGAAATAAGAATTGCTTATGATCCATGGTAATTCATAAAAATAAAGCATGCTTTCTAGCATCAATATGTCTTAAAGTGTAACCATTTGATACAGGCAAATGACATTAAAACTGCCACTGCATCATTGTAGGGAAAAAGCTAGCAGATGCATAGTTTAGGAAAATTAAATTATTGTATTCCTGTGCCAGTGGCTGCTTTCTGAGCAGTAAATTATGCATATTAGCTTATGTAAAAGGCTGAGATAGCATGCCAGTGGAAGTGAGAGAAACACTGATTTTTTTTCCCTCACCTAGGGAAGAACTACTTAGAATTTCTGAAGTTAATGTTAGTGCTCTCCAAATTGGTTAAAGGCTAGTTTAAGCTCAGCTTTGTGAAGAAGCATTCAGTCTGTCCAGCTTCTGTTACTGGAACAACGTACATGGAACCAGATTCACACTGATCCGGTGGGATTCTTATTAGAGGAATATTGTATCGTACTGTGCAATATTGCTTTAAAGGACAAGGATAACGTTGTGCATTATGTTTTGCGTTTTTGTGCCAGCCTCAGGCAACCAAAGCCCTTTAGCAGTAAAGATCTGTGTCTCCAAAAATGCCCCAGTAGCTCCACATCTTCTTTTCCGCTGATTCACTGCAAATTCTCTGTGCTACTGTCAGTATATACAGTACACATAGAATATAAATATCACAATATAAGACTGATTAGTAATTAATAAGGATAATTACTACACAGCAGCACAGAAATCAGTGCAACTAGCATTATCGTTTAATATCTAATATATTTAATAATACTCAGCCCTGTAGCATCAGCTTACATGACAGGCCAACCAAATTTTTTGCTTGATAATTTGTGACAACCCTTAAGCTTAGCTTCTCAACAGCTGCTCAGAGCCCATTGAGCATGTAAGTGTTGCAGACTAGTGATGCGCGAATTTATTCGCCAGGCGCGAATTTGCCACCTGCGAATAAATTTGCGAAATGCCAGCGAAAACTACGTGGCACGCGTCAAAAATAACAATTCGCGAAATTCACAAATTTTTCTGCGAAGCAGACACTTTCCAAGATGGTGACCCCCTGTGACAAGTTTGAAGTCCTGGATAACAGCTGCTGTTTAGAAGCTGAAAATGTAGGCTGGCGCAATAATAAAACATGGCATTTTTAGTCCTATTCATTTTTTAGGGTTTTGTTCTCCTTTAAAGAGTTGCTGTCACAAGAAAACATGTTTTCTTTCATAACGCATCAGTTAATAGTGCTGCTCAAGCAGAATTCTGCACTGAAATCCATTTTTCAAAGGAGCAAACAAATGTAGATATTAGAGACACTTCTGCAAAATCTAACTAGAAAGACTACACTGACAAAATGTATACCACCAGTGATTGGCCTTAAAACTGATTGCTTTATATTTTTTAATGTGATATGGGGCTAGACATGGTCTTAGTTTCCTAGGTGCCCTCAGCCATTTGAGTTGTGCTCTGATAAATTTTATTCACGCTTTACTGCTGGACTGCAAGTTGGAGTTATATTACCCCTCCCTTTCTCCTCAGTGGCCTATCATGAGAACAAAGGGAATGTAACAAGATAACACTTCCATGGTTGATACCAATATAGCACTCAACAGTAAAAATCCAAGTTCCACTGTGGCCCCTCTAATTATATTGACAGGAGAAACAATTGCTTATCTGTAAGTAATTATGTGGTGAAGTGATGGCTCTTTCTGAAAGCACAGTATCAGGCACAATGACCTGAAATAGCTGCCTATATGCCAATATTACAGCTAAAAATGCACTTGTAGATTCAGGAATAAGATTTTATAATGTAAACAGTGTCATTTAGAAATAAATACTACACCATACAATCCCCTAAACTGCTGAACTACAGCTCTTGTATTTTGATTGTAGTCTAGGAAACTTTGAGTGAAATTTGGTTGAGCAACCAGTCTTTATATTCTTTTTAAAGATTTAATGAATGCAAGGAGACATGTATGCCTTTGGTTTGCCTATTGTCTTCAATATAATATAAAGCAACAGTTGGATTAAAATGGTCCTTTTTGCAAGTTCAGAGAGCTTCCCCTCTAGGTTACTGCATGTAAATATTAGAGTGAGGTGCAAAGTGCAATAAAGATGTATCTCATATAAGTAATTCTAAAACAACTGGACTTGCGGAGTAATTGTAATTGAATGTGATTCAATGATTACTCAGCAAGTCCAGTTGTTTTAGAATTAATTATATTAGAAAAATACCATGACCTGGATGAATGAAATAGTCATATGCAATATGACAAACACAATGCAATATTGCACTACATTTCTTGACTTGTATACCTGTACAGTATGTTCCTGACTGTTTCCTCTGCTGCTGCAAGGTCCACCATCTTTTCACACTTACCATACCCACTGTTCCTTACTTCTGGAATTCCAACCCCAAATTATTCCATTAGGGAACACTCAGCCTTTCCAAAAAGATACTCAGATTCTATCTTTTGGACAACTAGAACATTATCTGCCTAGTCCTGGAACTTTAGGCCCATTGCCCAACCTTTGTGCACTTTGCTCTGTATATTATCCACTCACATAGACTGCAAGCTTTATGGCACAGAGAATTCCTTCATACTGTCTCACTTACCACATGCACAATCTTTGCATATTTACTTATCCATTGTATTGATTTATGTTTCTGCCTTTCTTGTGTGAACCTTTCTGTATTGTAATATTGTACAGTAGTGTGCATTCTAGCAGTGCATTAGTCAAGTTTTTTGTACCATATTTGTAAACAGACAGGATCGGACTGGTCCACATGGGCCCCCACTAGGCCAGACCCCTTCTCCTGATCTGGCTCTAAAAAACAAACATTTGTGGTGCAGCTCTGTGTGGCTAAGTGTGCACATGCGGTGTGCGGCTCCAGTGCGCACCATGCCTCTCCGTGTGCACATGCACACCACACTGCTCTGTGTAGCATGACATATCCTTAACTGGTTCAGGAGTGCATGAACTATTCTAGCAATTCCTAGCAACAGGACTGGCATCCCATTCACATGCAGACTGATCAGTATGTTAAACTCTTCCAGCTCATTTTTCCAGCTCAGAATTGACCTTACTGATTGCTAATTTCAAGTCTCCCCACACAGCAGGATTACAGTGAAATAAAATTAGAGTTATTCATCCTCTGCACATTTTTTTTATAGTACAAATGTCTGCTGATTACATGTCAATCATATGAGTGCATTAACATCTGACACCATATGCATAAGAATAACAACAAGTAGAAAAGAAAAGATTGACATCCCAAAAATAAAGAGTGGAAAAACACAACACAGAGTGAAAGATTGGAGTATAAAACAAAGGAAAATGTAGAAAACTTTTTTTTTAAATTTCAACTACTGTAAAGTTAAGAAAAGTATGGTATTCTGTATTGTATTCTAGGATCTTGTTTGTCAGAAGCTTAATAACCTGGCTTCATGCTTGTGGATCGTGGAATAAAAACTGAAAATTTTTCTTACCTGAAATTTTCCTGTTTGTGAGTTTGTAAGGCAGTACACACTTTCTCAAGTGCGTGAGCCTGGAGGACTTAAAGAAAACTGTAGTGTGCAGAGTACAAAGTAGGTTTCCTACTACCTAGAAAGGCAGTATCTTGAGATTATCCATTGGCAAAAATTATTTAAAATAAATAACATGTAAAATAAAAATGTGTTTGACTTTGAATGTTTTATGTGATATATTTTTAGAGACACCTGAAATATGTAGGGGTATAGTCTATCAAGGCAAATTCCTCCCAAGGTGTTGTAGCTTATCTAAATTGGGGTCACAATATTGCTGACAGGGCTAATTTCACTGATTCCTGGAACAATTACAGAAATACCTTTTTACAATGATTGTGTTACCTTTAGATTGCAATCTTTAGTGAGCAGAGCCCTCTAATTTTCCAGCACTCTTCTGAAACAGTTTTTTATTTGTATCACCCATATGTTTAATTTTTTTTGGGTGATATTTAAATTATAAAGATTATGTAACCCTCAGCTAGGGAAATAATCTATTAAAAATAATAAGTATCAATATTTATGTTATTGGTCTGATCAAAGACAGTCTAAAGTTACCTGTGAGAACTGTTACAATTAGAAGATGCCTATGTGAAGACAAGCTATCGGCAGGAAGCTCCTGCAAAGTCCCATTGTAAAAAAAAAAAGATGTGTTTAAGAAGTTTGGCAAGGAATACATTGACTGGCCTAAGGAGAAATGGAGCAACATTTTGTGAAAGTAAAAATTGTTATTTTTGAGTCTAGGGGCCACAGAGAGTTTATCAGATGACCCCCAAACACTGAATTCAAGTCACAGAACACTTAGGCTTCCTTTTACACACCAGAAAGAACCAGGACCATGCCTCTCCCAGACATCCCAGGAAGAGCCAATGGGTGTGGGAGCATGTCCCTTTTACCTCTACAGGCAGCTCCACTCTCAACTGCCACCTAATTACTTTATTGGGAGGGAATTTAACCTTATCTGTCCTAAGCATTCCGATTCAGACCATATCATACAGCTGAAAAGCATGTTTTTCTGTACATTTTCCTGCCAGACAGATGTGTTTTCTAAATGAACACAAAAGAACTGCAAAATGTAAAACACACCCCGCAAACACAAAAAAAATCTACCTTAAATATAATTTTTACTTTTTGGATTCAGACTGTTTTGAAATTATTTGGCAACAATATATTATAGAATGCCAAATAGTTTTCTGCATCGGTAGTCTAAACCCCACAAAAAAGTTGTTCTCTTTATAAGAGTTTCACCTTTATGATAAAACAAAAAATGAGCAAGGACATTTCATGCTACTATGTATTGTTTTGTGTCACAGAACTAAGGTGATGAATGGAGCAATACTTTAAATAACACTTGAAAAATTATATTTTGTAATAAGAACACATATTTTCAGTCTTAAAATTGTTCTGTAGACTAAACCTCTACTCTATGTCTAAGCCAAGTAGTTAAATAACCTTTACATGCACTATATAGTTTTTTAGCATGAGTTAGAACTGTACTGTTTTATCTTATTTACTAATTTATTATTGATGCATTTGTTTTCCGAACCTTGAGGCTTTGTAACTTAAAACAGCATTGCTAATGTATTGGTTCACTTAAAGCAATACAGTCTACAAGCTCCTCTGCAGCTTAAATTTATATTTAATAGACAGGGAGTACATGGTGCTCTTGATTCTGGTCAGATGTAAAACTACAGAAGACTCAAGGCCCCACAGAGGCTCATTTTACCTGTGGCTAAAAGATAATATAATCAAATATCCTGTGGAAAGTAAAGCCAAATGGAAATAGCAGTGATATATGCTCATGGTGCTGACATTTAAGCTACCTAGTCAATATGTAAATTATTCCCTTTTGGGATTTTGGGGCAGAGGTAAATAGAATTTTATATATCTTTAAATGCCTTTAGTTTTTGAGGTAAAAGTCAATAGAATTGATTTATAAAAAGAACAACAGCACAAAGTAAACGCATGTTTCATGAAAACAGTTCTAATTCAGATTTAAACAAAAGAGAAATATCACATTTATTGAGTGATGCATTTGTCCAATAAGAAAATGCTTTATAACTCCTATGGGTTTCAAAGGAAGATATATAAACCAAATTGATTAATAATAGGTTGCAACTCCACTCCCTTGGTCTCATGTTTTTAATTCTATTTGCTATTTTCATAGTTACTGATTTTATTCATTTTACCATATTCAAATGATTGGGCCATATTCAAATGACCATTAATTATGTAATAAATGTGTGACAAATATGTATTTTCCATTTCAATACTAGAACTGCATAGATTCCTCTGAACATGTATTCATAATAGAAACTATTTTACTGATTGCTCTTTCTTTTTCTCTCTCTCTTTTTTTAAAAAAACTTTGAGAGATTTGGACATAAACGTGTAGTAGCCATTTCTGGAACGGTGATCGATAGGAAATATTCATATTGAGGAGCTCTTGGACATGGCAATTAACATCATAATATAAAGATAATCAGAGTCACTTCTAGACAATCTAACTAGAAAGGCTACACTGACAGAATTTACATCATAGGTGATTATTTAACCTGTGCTGGGTAGTGCAGTACCAAGAATGAGAAGTTTAAGCTGGATGCATAAGTTATGTCAAAAAATTTTTTCCAGTGGATGAAATTAAATGGTGTCTGAAGACTTTAAGCAAGTATAAAGATAAATAAAGTCCCTGTGATTCTGTTAAAGAAAAGGTACTTATATAAAATAAAAATGACATAGACATAAGAAGCTGCTGGTCAAAACTGCCTTTTCTCTCTGTAATTATGGTAGTGGGTGATAGTTGCATAGTTAAATTGGGTTGAAAAAATACAATTAGGTTTTTTTGACTGCCAGGGTTAGATTAGGCTATTCACTATTTTGGATTCGACCAAATCCCAGAATCCTTCATGACAGATTTGGCTGAATACCATACCAAACCGAATCTGAATCCTAATTTGCATATGCATATGCCCCATTATAATTAGTAACAACAGGGCTGCCATAAGGGGGGGACAGTGGGGACAAGGGTCCCTGGCCTGGGGCTGAAGGGGGGCAGTGCTGCACTTTTTGAGCCGGGACCCCCTCCTGAGCGCCGAAGCCATGCTGCCGAGTGAGATGAATGCGGAAGTGCCGAACAGTCCTGACACGACGGAAAGACCCGAAGTCACGAAAAGAGCTTACTGAAGTCCTGAAGCCACTTCAATTCTACTTACAACAATGTGGGTTTATTTTATTTTTAATCCCCTGGCCACCAATGTTTTATTTTAATATTTTATAGGCCCCTGCACCGATATTTATTTTTTTTTTAATATTTTTTTGGGGCCCCATTTTTTGTAACTTGTAAGGGGGGCTTGGCGCCAATGTTTTGGGGACCAAATTTTTTTTAATTTCTTAGGGGAGCCGTGACCACCAGGGGTGGGGCTTGGGTGCGAGTGTGGGTGGGGCCCAGGGGGCCCCGAAAATGTTGTTGTGCAGGGCCCCGTGATTTCTAATGGCTGCCCTGAGTAACAATGCTACCATGTGTGGCATAGCATTCTTAGGTATGTAATCTATATATATATAAATTGTTATACAGAAAGCTCCATATTACAAGAAGGCCCACATAGACTAACATTTTTTTAAAAATTTCTCTGTAATGATAAAACAGTACCTTGTACTAAACTAAGATAAAATCATCCCATAAACTCTTTTTCACCCAAATAATTAAAAAAAAGGTTTTATTTTTTTTCTCTGTAATAATAAAACAGTACCTCGTACTTGATCAAAACAAATAAATAATTAATACTTTTGAGTTTAAACAATGTTTAATTAATTTTTGTAGAATGTATGGTGATCCAAATTACAGAAAGGTCTGTTATCTGGATAACCCCAGGTCCCAAGGATTCTGGATAATATGTCCCATAGCTGTATATATTATCAAACAAGTTTTTGTTCCATTTGTAACAAAGTACCTGTAGTATGGAACCTTTTATCTTCAGATCTACTGTATAAAGGATCCTGAACAATCCACCTAATTAATATCAAGCTGATGAAAGTATTCTTTTAGATGTTTCAGAAGATCACTAGAAGAAGTTAGAAGGTAATTCTCATTTGTGTTCTATTCTTATGTGTTAATAAATCCATTTAGAATGTATCCTTTAATCTGAGGACCAGAACTTCAAGAAACAATGTGAATTTGACATGAAATTTACAAGTACTTAATCGTCACACAGTGGCTGATGAAGTTCATGGAAGAGTAAACATGTTCCTCTTCAGACCAACAGTTGATGTATCCTTAGTTATAAATAAAATTGATTAGAAAATTAAAAAACTACTTACTGTATAACAGCACTAGCACTGATATCTCCATGATGAAGAATAGGGCTATAGAGGCTATCTACATCAATACTGGCCATAATGGTATTCTCCTGTATTGATCTCACTAACATTTCTAAAAATATGCACCCGTGTTCTTTACAAAAGCTTCTGTTTGTGATGTGGATTCAGGACACTGTTCACCTATGTCACCATAGGGCAAAATACAGCATTAGATCCTACTACCTGAAAGACAACATGGTTGGACACAGACCTTCTGAATCTTAGGTAAACTGTAAAACAATTTGTTTGAGGTGTATTGTTACACTGTGAACATTGGACTTGTCTTTATTAGAATGTATTATTTTCACAAAAAGTGAGACTGCTTACCTTCTATAGGGAGGTATATTTGGAATAAAGGATTCATGATGATGCAATTTACATGCAATGGAAGCCTTTCCTGAAGAAAAGAATAGTTTCATTTATATTTCATTATATATTGCATAGACATTATATGAAAGAATGAACATAAAAGGCTTGTTTTGAGCTTTAAAAAGACGTAGCAGGTGATTATATGCATGACTGCCATTTATTATAACGTGCCTCGTACAGATGCCATCTTAGTCAGGTATTAGTAAGGTTATTCAGAAACAGCGCTTTGGACATGGGACACTATATATTGGTCTTGCTTATTTAAACTACACCGTAAATCACCAGAGTGAATCAATGCTCAGGAAACAGCCGTCTTGCCGTTCCAAAATCTCATTAATCATAATGTTTTTGTTGACAGAGCTATTATTCTGATTGTTATCTGAGAACTTTTGTACAAATCAGAGGTCTGCAATATGGTTAAAGGAGCTGGAAAAGGTATTGTAATAATCACACATAATTACACAGAAATTACTGACATATGCAATGCATTATAATAGAGGTGTAGGCGCATAATTATACAGTGTGTTTATATATATATGTAGACGGGTATTTTTGTAGGCGAATTGAATTATCAGTTTAACAAGAAATAATTTTGTCCCTGGGAAATTATAGGGAAGGAATACTAGCAGAAAATTAGCTGACTTTTTTTAATTTTCTTTTTTAACTCAAAAGAAAAATCTAGAAAACTAACATCTAGTATTGTTAATTCTCTTTCATATTTGTTCCAGTTACATTATGACAGTATATAACTCTAATTTACAAAGTGCACATATACTGTAGTTAGTCAGTAAATATACTGTAGATAGATCACCTAATTGTTTTCTGTGCATATGCATGTTTCACATTCAGATTCAGATGGTTGCATGGGGATGAGGTTCAGCAGAACCTACTGCCATAAATTATTCTGCAATGGCAGTGTTATATTGAATTGGTTCCAATCAGTTGTACCAACAGGAACCACTCTTATTCTGATGAATAGTATCATCCAGTGGCAAGAAAAGTTTGCTCTGATTTACCAGCATCAACAGTACCCAAAGCTGGGCTGGGGGTGGTGCAATCATTTTTTATTACTTTAGCCTGTTGAAGAATCTCACTGCCTCCAGACTGATAGAACACAATAGGCCCCTTTACTCATGTTGGTGTTTAAGCAGAGGTAAGTAAAGCTGGACTGGGGGGGCTCTGTGGCACATTTGAGCAGAAAGGAGGTGGTGCTTTATCTCACCTAGTAATACTGATACTCTCCAAAGGATTTTTATAGAAATGTGTCATTAACTTTTTATTTATACATACTTCACAGAAACAAAACAGTAGCAGTAGTAGTATTAGTTTACTCACTTAGCATTAACTGGGTTGGTTACCTTGGAGTTAATTTTTAGTATGATGTAGACTGATATTATGAGACAATTTGCAATTAGTTTGCACTCTTTATTATTTGTGGTTATGAGTTACATTTTTCTTTAGTAGACGGCCCTCCTTTGCAATTTCGGCAATGGGGTTTCTAGGGTCCAAATGCAACCATGCATTGATGTGACTGGAATTTGAATAGGAGAGAGCCTGAATAAAACAATAAATAATTAAAAGTAGTAATATAAATAAATATGTAAACATATTAAGCATTTTTTAGATGGGTTAGTGATCCCCAAAAGAACAACAATTAAATCAATTATAAAAAAGAAAATAACGAAGGCCAATTGAAAAGTTGCTTAGAACAGGTCATGCTATAGTTAAAATGAACTTAAAGGTGGACCATCCCTTTAAGACAAATGGAAACAGAAACCTCTGTATCTCTGTATCAAGCATACAAATATTTGAGATCCCAATTTTCCTTTTCCTCTTTTTTCCTGCTCAAGGGTTTAATGCAAAATCACTATCCATAGTTTGTTTTTTTTTTTTGCAAAGCTCTTGCATTGCTGTTAACATTCACAGTTTGTGCATTTAGGGCAGTGGGGGAGAAATTGGCCCAATTCCCCATGGTAACACAATCATAATTAATGAGAATTGCTCTTTGAATTACAGGTCCAAGAAACTAGAACAAAGAACACCTCTATTACTGAATAAAAAAACTACCCTTGTTGTAAATGATTTGCTTTCTTAATTTCCTTTTAAAGGCTCATTTGCTTAAAACAGGCAGCTATTGCTAATTACAATCTGTCTACAGTATGGTCATTAACTCATTTCTGAGCAATGGATAAACATTTGTATGTCCTGTATATATGATAGAGAGTAAGCAGTGCTGCAGTGATGCCAGACGGAGAGACAGAAGATTGGTTGGGCAGGCATAGGTTTGAAAGGGATATTAATCTGGACAATACCAAATCTGTTATGTTTAGAGCACCTGTCATAATAAATAGTTTCTCCCCTGGACTCAAAAGCACTTGTGTTTGGGACATGACTGCACTCTGTACCTCATGCCAGATAAAAAATGTTTATTGAGGTAAAGTGAGCTGCCATCAGGACACCTCTGTCCCACCTCCCACCCCTTTAGCTGAATTTAGGCAGCACTGTATTCATCGAGGGTGCAGAGACCTACATGCAGGACAGGGGCTATTTTCCTCACAGCCCTTAAAAAAAAAAGGATGTCTCAAATGTACTTATTTCTGCAGCACAAATAAACCAGGCTCTTCATGTTTTTTGGAGGAAAGCTCCATTAGGATTTAGAGACATTAATCAGCCCCCCTAACCTTCCTGATTTCATTCATTTTATCACAAAAGGAGCTCTTCTCCTATTGTGCAGTGTTCTGTGCTTGCTTTGTATAATAATTCCTGTGTATTTCAGACAATGTATTAGAAAAATGACTGCAGTGCTTTTTATTTAAACATTCTGGGAGGCAAGATGTATTTTATAATTTTGTATTTTGCAAGATGTATTTTGTTGTGGTACAATGTCTGATTATAACAAATTATGGTAAAACCTTAAACCATAAGTGGAAGTGTTTTTCTCATTTTGATTTACAGTATGTTGGTAACAGTATCCAAGTTATACAATTTTGTTGAACGAATTTAGGTTTAAAATAAATGTGTAAAACCAAACCATACAGTATTTCCTTTTTTACAATGCAGAGGTTTTCTAGCAACTAACAACTAACATCAAGATAAACTCCTGGCTGTTTTTTCTTTGGTTTTCCAGAGTAGAGTTACAAAGTGCAACACCAAAGGTCCAGAGAAGCTTCTTGAAATGCTGCATTTAATTATTTTTTTAAACTTTCCTGCATGAAGTCCCATAGAAAATAAAGGGCTTCATTTACCAGATGCAAGTGTTAGATTACAAATCTAGCATGAAATGCAGAGTGCAGTGCCGGCAGGTGCACAGCAGCCCTGTTTTTGCAATCTGCCATAGGGTAATGTTATAATAAATATAGAAATAACTTGCATGATGGGGTAAAGAAAGGGTCTATTGCTGTATTCAAAACCAAGCATTTGTAGGCTGAGATGCTTAAAGGAGAAAGAAATGTTTAAATGAAGTAAGCTTTATCAGAAAGGCCTATATAAATATACCAATTAACCCTCAAAGTAATGCTGCTCTGAGTCCTCTGTCAAAAGAAACACTGCCTTTCTTTCCTTCATTGTTTACACATGGGCTTCTGTATCAGACTTCCTGTCTTCAGATTAAACCCCTCTGCCCCTGGCAAGAGCATGCTCAGTTTGCTCCTTTCTTACTCTCCTCCCCCCCTTTCTGCCTCTACCCTCCCAACTGTAATCTGAGGAGCTATGAGTGAGCAGGGAGAGGCAGGAAGTGATGTCACACCAAGTTAATATGTCAGCTGTATCCTAAACAAACAGAGAAAGCTTCTAGAGCTGATTTTTCTCAGGTATTATAAAGCATTCTTCCGAATAAATATAGTGTTCTAGCTTGCACTATTATGGCTAATATATTGTTAATAAATTGCCTCAGTAGCTTTACTTCTTCTTTAAATAAATCATAAATTCATTTCAAACCCCACCCTTAAATAAAGCACTACACTTATTCCACTGGCAATTGAAGTAATCAGCTCTGTAGCTTAAGTAACTATATTGCTTGATTCTTATTACTGGATCACTGCATTATCCATATTTCACTATCTTCCAAATGTACAGTACTGAAACTGGGGGAGGGAAACCTGGTGGGACAGGGGTCAAATTGAGGAGGAGGATGCAGAAGAGGAGGCTGCAGAAGAGGCTGAGCTACACAGTGGCCGCCTCCGAGTGTGAGCCTCAGAATCCTCTTCCCTTGCTGCAGGGTCTGGGGAGCTAGCACATCTTCCCTGAGGAATGGGAGGAGGTGGACAGGAAGCACCACTTCCCCCCTGGTGCCCTAACACTGTGGTGCTGCTCCCACATCCTCCTGTGATGATGTTTCATATAGGAACTTAAAGCAGACGTTCCTATATGTGACCCTGCCTGCCCCCTTTGAACCTTCTGCCGGCAGAGCTGGCACACTGCTACCATCTGGTCCTCTGCCTGGCACGTGAATAATGCCCACACTGCTGAAGTGCAGGCCACTGCATTGTCTGCTGGGGATGGTCCCCACCCGTATGCCCATATGTTTTGGACTGAGGTGCAGTACTGCCCTGTTGCCTGCGCCCCCCAGCAGTGGTTGGTGGAGCCGGCTCTCCATCCTCAACAACAACACACAGTTCCCCCCTGAACTGCTGCTGTTATCCTCCTGAGCCAGATCCCAGGATCTGTCCCTGTCATCCTCCTCCCCCAGACCAGAACCTGCCTGGTAGCCATTCCCACATCCAGCATGCTGTTGTCTGACCCCACGCCAGCAGCCTGCTGCCCTGTGACCTCCTCCTCATCAGATATGAATGTCCCACCCCCATTCCTGCCTGATCATCAAAAAGATCCTGGGTGTCTGGGCCCAAGTCCACCTCAGGATCAAATAATAGGAGGGATGGAGTGTCCCGCCACCATCTGCCACTCATTGGTGCCTGCTGCAGACGAGGTAGCCTGGGTCAGCCAGTCTACCCCCGCCTCTGCCTTCTGCGAGCGTATGGGACGCGGAGCAGTGGCAAAAAAATCTGGCACAGTCCTACGTGTGCCAGTTGACCCACTGCGACCCAGAGCCACCTGCTGTTGTGGCACTTCCTGCTGCTGCTGTTGTTGCTGCTGCTGTTGTGATAGCAGCTGCTGTGATTGCAGCATGGGCATAGTATGTGGGCTGGCCTGTTGTGGGATTGGATGCCTGCGGCCAGCACCACGGCTTCTTCCTTTGCCTCCAATCCCTATCCCACCCTTCTTCCCACCACATTCACCCAGACCCCCTCTCCCGTCATATTGGGCACAACTAAACTTAAAAATAAATAAATAAGTGGGGTTTGGATATTTGGGGGAAGGATAGGAGAAAAAAATAAAACCCTCAACTAAATCCCCTCAGCACAAGTGTGTACCCACAAGGGATACACATACACAAGCACAGACAGACAAAGACAGTTAGCCCTAACAAGGGCTATTGTGGGGTGAGCAGGTAAGCAGAAGAGGGAAAACAGTAAACTGAAATCCACAACCTAGCTGAATAAAACTCAAATCTTTCTCTCTCAAACCTGCTCTCTCTGACCTACCATAAAAAAAAAAATGGGCGCCTCTGCACCTCCTTATATAGACAGTGGGAGTGCTCACATCTGATTGGCTGTTAAAAAATATTTGCCCACAGCGAAACACGCAAATTCAACGCGAATCTGACCATGGCAAATTTTTTCACCCATCACTACTAGAGACAGTTCGCCAGAAATCTAATCTGAGGGGAGATTGCTAATTTACTAAGAGGTGTAGATGACAATTTGCTAGCAAAAGAGACCGCACCCTTTTGCTAGCGTACATTCACACACTATCACCAGATGACTTTTTGCTTTGGTGACTGGCCGTAACAGCGCATATTTATTAGGGTGCAGATTTTACAGAGTTTCCTTCACCACCTCACACCAGGCAAAATGATAAAACTAAGCTACATATTCCTCAATCTTATTTCAGTGATATCATATCCTGTATGCCAGGATAGTAAAGACCCTGGCGACTTTTCTAACAGATTATTTTCAAAATATTTTTGTGTTAACATTTTTCCAGACACTTGAGGGGCATGACACTTTTGTTTAAGTGTGGGCTCATGTCTAGGGCATTCTGTCTTTTTTATGGCTCATTTGACATTTGTAATAAAAAGTGGCCACTTTAATGTAGTAAATTCACTAGAAAATGCTAGCTTTGCCGAAGCAACGCTAGAGAAAATTTGCCAGCATTCGGCAGCCGAAACGCAACTTTGCATTTTATTGTATTAGCGTAGCGTAACTAATTTGTGCCTGGTGAAGTGGAGCAAAGTGCGGCAAAGCAATCGCTGGTGAAAATTCACCCTTTAGTGAATTTGCCCCATAGGGTACATACTAGTCCTGCTTTGAATTGTAATTGGTCTTGTATGGCAATAAGTTTTTAATGTGACAAGTATTGATGTTGTTTTCCTTTATTTCTTAAACCACCATCAGAAGGGGCTGTAGGCCATACTGTATCACTCTGTTATAATCTGGACTAAATATATTCAAGATCACCACACCAGAGGCCTCCCCTTCAGACTGCAGGAAAAGAAGCAGCCTAGGTGTTTCCTCACAATGATGTGGGGTCAGACAAGAACCCAAAATACGCACCTTCCTTACTCTGCTTAGGTTGGTGAAAGGTCCACATATTAATAATTTTGTAATCTTTGATTATATGGTTTAGATTAAGCAATTACATTGTTATGTCCTACCATAATCCTAATGATTTTAACATGCAATTTACATCAGATTTACAGGAGTTAAAGTGTGTGTTTTGGTCCCCATATATTGCTGGATTAAACTCATACCATTCTTTAACATATAATCAAAAGTTACACTTGGGGAGTTGTAGTACAAAAACATTGAGTGACCAAAGCTTAGGAAAAAGGTGTCTATTAGAAGTGTGAGCGATATACTTGCTTAGAGGAGAATCTTGTCTTGAGATTTCTGTGGGCTTCCTCCTAGTTTGCTGATTCATTTTAAAAATTATGCTTCTTGGCTGCAGTTCTTAGTAATGTTTTTACAGTATATGTGTAACTGGTTTTGAGTGCCGCATGCCAAATCGGATGCTCGCGCCAAAATACTTAGGCGCAATTACCTCTAATTTGGTCGCCTAGCTTCCTATTGGTCCCTGATGTGTCTGTCTTTCCTCAGCCAGATTGGTTCCTGGTCCCTTAAATACCTTCCTCCTCGCATTGCCGAAGCTGGCTTCAGTTCCTACTGTTCTTGCTAAAGCCCTGGAGTTTCCTGTTTTTGACCCGCTGTCTGTTTTCCTGACCTCCGAACCTTCGCTGCCTGAAACTGACCTCTGCCTGCATTTGACTATGCCTTAGCCTGACTCCTTGGTACTTCGCTTCTCTGAAACCCGGCTTCTGGAACCAAACTTTGCCTGAACTTGACTATGCCTTGCCTGATCCCTTGATACCTCGCTCCTGGTAACTCCCTTGGCTTCTCTACCACCTCCACAGCAGAAAGCCCGGTTCCCAAAAAGGGATGTTCCTGTTACCATCAGTTCTCCTGGATCAGCTACCTTCCTCCTGGATCCGAGGTAAACAGATAATTATAATATGGCTGTTGGTGCTGCATAACTCAAAGTTGAAAAATCATAGAATTAAGTATTGAAGTGACTATGACATGACATAAATTGTTGCACCCTTTCTGAACATTATTTTTGATAACCTTGATAAGGTATCCAAATAGTGGAAGTGGTTCTGATAGGAGTCTAAAAAAAGCAAGAGGTGCTGGAATATAAAGGCATGCTTGTATGCAACTTTGATACACTTTCAAGTCCATCACCCCACCATGGAGGCAATATGTGAAATATACAATAGTCATGTAAATGCTACAATGTATGAAAATACATATATGCACAGAGTGTCAGGGCCTTACGGCTAGTAGGGAGAAGTTAGGCCCAAGGAGGAAGCACCAAGGTTCAAGTCCAATTCACAGTACAAAAAGGAATGCAGAATAATTGTAGTCAAAGTGCAGGCAGCAGTCCACGGAGCTCAAAATCCAGTTAGACACTAATTATAAAGCACCCAGGTAGTCACAGTGAAAAACCAATCATCGAGCATTGAACCTGTGACCTCAGTGTCTATTTATTTAAAATTTTTGTGTCATTCACACCGTGGTTACATCACACGCATGAAGTGGCATAATGGCGTCATTGGACAATGCTGGGCTGCACCATAAGGGGGGGCCATTGGACCACTATTTCATGACATGGACATACGACTATTTCACCTAGGAGCACTCCTCAGGACAGAAGCCGTTCCTTTGGATGAGGAACTGTAGTGAACCCTTAGAAGTTCTAGATTCCAGCATCCTTTCTACTTTGTATTCCTGTTGGCCATCATCAAGAACAGGAGGATGAAAAGGCTGGTGAGATGAAAACTGATTGGAGATAGCAGGCTTCTAAAGGGCCTCATGGAAAACAGTGGGAATACACATCTCTGGAAGGAGTTGGAGTTTAACAGCCACAGGGTTTATTATCTCAATAATGGGGAAAGCGCTGCTAAATCTTGGGCCCCGCTTTAGAGAAGGGAATTAAAGTTCCTAGTAGAGAGCGATACTTTGTCTCCAATATTGTAAAAAGTGAAAGAGTGAAAGAATTCTGTTTTTTATGCATAAAGGAATTTTATTCCAAGTTGGCTTTAGTTGAGGTCCAGATGGATTTGTGGGCCGCATGTTCATTGGCAGCAGACACGTCAGACAAGAGAAAGTCCTGAGGAAAAGCTTGAGGATGTTGGCTGTACACCATCAAGAAAGGTGACCTGCCTGATGACAAGTGGATGTCATTATTGTGAGTGAATTCCACCCAGGGAAGCTAGTTGGACCAATCAGCTTGGCAAAGGGAGACATCACCTCTTAGGAATTGGATTGGGGGTGGTAAGCGGAGGAAAATTGAAAGTGGCATGATGACGTGACTGATTGTTGATTTGGCACTGTGGATTTTGTTTACCAAAAAAACATTTTTATCCTGAGATTTGTTGCCTTTGTGTCCATTTGGCATTCTCTTTTCAAGGACTCCTTTGTATGTATTGTTGGGGAGCCTCGCAGTGAGGATAAACAGTAATCCACAAACATTCTTGTCAAAAACATAAAAACATTTCCTATCTACAAGCTTGATTAAAATATATATAAAAAGTAACATTTACATTAAGTACTTATAGGGGCAGATTTACTAAGGTTCAAATGGTAAATTTAAATTTGATTTAGAATTTTCAAACATTTTGACATTTTTTGGGTCAAAACTCACAATTTCGAGTTTAAAACCACTAACTCAAAATCTAATTCAAATGTGAAAATTATCACATCTCGACGCTGGAACCAGGGTTGCCACCTAAAACCTGTCGAGTTCAAGTAAAAGTCAATGGCAGAGATTCATTGAACCTTTTGAAGATGTTAATAGCCTTATGAAAAATAGATTCAATTCAAATTCGATTCAAATTTTCCAGTGCCAGTTCATAATTTCAGAGATGCTTACAGCCTGAGTCACATGAGAAAATAAAGTGACTTGCAATAGTATACAAAGCAATTGATGCAAGAATTTAATCCAGGTATTGCAATTTAAAAAAATAAGAAATATAGAACTACAGTTGCAAAAAAGAATGGCTTGAGAATAGAAAAGATGGGATGATAATAATAACAACAACATTCCTAATAAACTATTATACTAATTATTTTATCAAATACAAATTATTGTAATTTTTTGTATTATTATTACTAACAGGAGGTCCCACATTATTATTTTTATATAATTCATTTCATTACTATTTTCTTTTCAAAATAAGCATTTTCTAATGGTGGGCCACAAAAATACCTGACCTAGATCAGGATGACTGGGATGAAACCACTGAAAACGTATATACAGGCTTAATAGCAATGAAAGATAAACTCGTCCACTACAAAATCCTACTCCATGTTTACACCACCCCCATAAGACTCAAACGCATGGGAATAATCCCGGTCGACTCCTGCCCCAGATGCCAACACTTGGCTGCAGACTTCTTCCACCTGATTTGGGAATGCCAACAGGTGAAGCACTTCTGGGAGCAGGTAGTACACTTCCTAGCAGATCACCTGGATTTCCCCAGAGTAATTTCCCCCAAAGTTTGCATTCTAGGGGTCTTAGAAGACCTAATACCTTCCAAATACCCAAGAATGTGCTTTCGAATACTACTATCATACGCAAAAAAAACTGTTGCCCTCCACTGGATGGGCAACCTCCCACCCTCCCTTAAAGCCTGGATATCCTTAGTAAACAACTTGGTACCCCTATACAAGCTCACATAAGAAACCAGGGGATCTCCAAAAAAATTCGATAAAATTTGGGGCCCATGGAATGAAATAGATTTGAATCTGCAGTAGAGAGGACCTGACTACATCCTCAATTACTCTAGGTGACCATGACTACTACTACCAAGCTGAATTGTTTCGTTCTTCATAGGAGTCTTCCCATACCCACCTATAGAATTTTAAGGTACCATGTTCAAACATGTCTGACTAGCAAATGTTCTTCTGAGACTATATACAACTAATTGCGCAGTACTTACTTGTTGTATATGTTGTGTTGTGTGTTAAAATCAATAAAATTTACCTTTAAAAAAAATAAGCATTTTCTGTAATAAGATATGTGTATCTAATATACTGTAAGTAGATGATACATAGGGACAAAATCACTAAGCACCAAAAATGCGCTAGCAACGGCTTTGCCGCAATTCGCCGCACTTCGGCAGGCGAATTTTCAAGAGCCCGCCGCTAATTCACAAAAATGCGAATTTGAGCTCAGGGAGGTGAAAAGTAATGAAGTTGCGCTACCATTACTTTGTCAGGCAAAGTGTATTTACGCTAGCAATGCCTAATTTGCATATTGCGCAAAGTTAATAGAAGTATGTTACAGCCACTACATTACACTACACAAGCCGAGGAAACCTTTAATAAATAAAATAAAGTTGTCCTATTGCCTTAAACATGTTCCCACTGTATAGTTGAGTTGCCATATGTTAGGGAATGTAGGGGGAAGGAGGGTAACCCCCAAAAAATTACGCTATTACCCTAAAAAAAGTAAAAGATGCCAGAGTTTTTTTGGGACTTAGAAAAAAGTTAAAGTTTTATTTTCAAACTCCTATCTATTGTATTGAACTTTGCCAGGTCTGACCTGGCAAAATAAAGTCTAGAGCAAGAGGTAACATTCAGTAAAATGGGCATCTTAGTGAATTAGCGTAGTTACGTCCCTTCATCAGTGCGCAACTTCACCTGGCGTAAGGGGGCGAAGTAGTGCTAGTCTGTCTACTTCGCTGTTAGTAAATTGGCAATGTTGCTAAATGACATCACGCTGCAGAATTAGCGCTAACATTAGACGATTCTCACTTTAGTGAATTTGCCCCATACATGGACAGTCACAAACTGACAGAGACAGACAGCCAAAAAGGCACTCTGTGTTCCTTCTTAATTCTTGATTTAAGTTTTTACAACCCAGCCAGTAGAAATTCCTCTTCATGTTCCCTTCAACTTTCAACAAAAGTTTCCTGATCTTTTGAAGACTAATTCATTAATTACTATTTTGCTTCTAAGATAGAATATTTGATGCTCAGACAGGGGTGGAACTAGGGGTAGGCAGAAGAGGCAAGTGCCTAGGGTACAAAATTCGAGGGCACCAGGCACAATACCTCTACTGCCTCCTTCACCTTGTTCGGTCCCTTTATTCTTGCGCCTTCAGCCACATTTTGTGATTTCCAGGTTTGCACACACGTGCGCATGGACTCTTCTTTGGCATGTGCGCTCGTGCTTGCATGTGCATACTCGTTTGTGCTATTGCAAGAGGAGGGGGCGACATGATTAGCCGGGTCACCTAGGGTGCCTGGCCGACTGGTCCTAGCCCTGTGCTCAGACCTGCTTTTTAGCACAAACAAAAAATGCATATTATACACAAACCAAACAATTATGTCTTTGGACATCCACTTTCTTTAGGTTTCTTTTTAGCCTTATAAAACTAGGTGGGTTTTTATTTTCATGGAATTCCCATTTAAAATTTCTCAGTACGCTTAAATGTGTCTTTGCAATCAAGCAGTTACTTGTTTGTCTCTGTGTACCTAGCTTAAAGTTGAGAGCAATCAACCTGAGAGATCAGCTAATTAACATCTTCCCTGATTGATGAAGCCATTATCTAAGAAGGGGAACATGAGAGGTGACATGCATGAGAGTCTTGCATATTTACATGTGGGCTCTTTTAAAAATCTATATCAACCAAACTATTGAAGGGGAACTGGGATAACAGATATGTTTTTAATAGTGGGTTATTGATAAAATTGCATGTAATTTATATCAGTTGTTCTTTTATAAAGTGTGTCCATATATATATATATATATATATACATGTATGTGAAATGTATTTCTACCAGCGCAAATAATAATTAATGTAGGTTTGACAACAAGGTGGAAAAAAGACCTTGAATTTTTACACAATGTACTGTATGTTATAAAACTTCCTACTGGTAAACTTATCATGCACAGTAAAACTTTAATTTTGAATTTTTATTGATTTAAGTTTCATTCATTAATTATTATATAACCAGAAACGGCCTTATATTTTGACCATAAATGCATGTTGCTTTTAAAAACATGCTGAATGTAGAATAACAGACCTAAGCTAAGTATGATCACAGAAGCACTAAGTTGAATTATAATTTAAGCAAAATCAGCAAAATGAAAGAAAAAAACAAACAACTTATTAATTTAGCACAGATAAGCCCAGACTGGTCATCTTTCCACTTGGGCAGATGCTTAATTTTTGTTGCCAGGAAAAGCCAGGAGCCTATTTGGAGCTTAAGCGAAGCACCCGAATGGAAGCCAAAGCCAAGCCACTGAATGGAGCAGAAGCTGATGTCACTAAATGGAAGCTGAAGCCAAAGACACCGAATGGGAGCCAAAGACACTGAATGTGAACCAAATGGTTACCATTGGCATAATTATATATCAAACTAACTTGCAAAAAATAAAAATGACCACACATAAATGCTTCCCAAACTGAAATGCTATAATGGACTACTATCAGGCTAACCAAATGTATCAGTGTAGCAAGAAACCCACACAACACAGGACTTGCCCAAAGGTTTGAAAAGGAACCCAGTTGGCTAGAATCGGATGGTATTCAGGCTGACACGGCATCAAACAGATCCAGATCAGAAGCAGGCAGTAACGATCAGAGCTTGTAATCTGTTCGACCTCAAGCTGTTCAGTTTGGGTCATAATAGGAACAAACAATTAGAAAAAGTCCAAACCAAAACAACCAAAATATCCAACCAAGGAACAGAGTTGTCAGTGATCTAAGCAGGCAAACGTTTTGGTGCCAACATAAGTGCTTCAAAATGCAAAGTGTCAATATGCATAGTATATGGTGCATGTATTGGGGAAGGTCATCCCCTTGTGTGCCAATTTGCATTACTATTAGTGATGGGCGAATGTATTCGCCGGGGGCGAATTCCCGCGATTCGCCACTGGCGAGAAACGCCAGCAAAAATTCGCCTGGCAAAAATTCGCTACAAAAAATGAGTTGCGCGTCGTTCTTGACGCGACACGACACGACACGACACGTCAAAAACGTGCTTCAACTCGTTTCGCAAATTTTTTCACCAATACGACAGTACAGATTATGAAGCACAGCACACAACCATAATATATACCCAGAACCATGCCTATATCTACAGTTCCTCTACATCTATTAGTATACCATATGTATGCCAAAACTGAACCTGGCAGTCTCTGTACCCCACTTGCATTTTGTTTTGCATGCACATAAAACATTCTATATAGATATGAGCAGAAATATATTTTAGAGAATAACAAAAGGGAAATACTGATGTAAAGTAATCATAGTTGCTAGCTTGCATCTAATAGTAAGGTAGTAGTTTCTTAGCAAATGCAGAAATTGATATCACACAAAAGAAGTTCTATTCACATGTATAAAGAAAGGGCCTGAATCACTGCATCAGACACACACAAGCAACCAACCTCAGATAGGATAACCCCTTGTCTTGCCATGTCCTGCTCTTTAAACCCCTGTTTTCTGCAGTTACTTAATAGGGCCTGCATGCCTGCCAGGTGTTGCTTAGTCAGTTACTCCCTTGCATCCTACAGGGGAGTTACTCCCTTGCATCCTACAGGGGAGTCAGACTTTCACTGTGATTCCATATGGATTGTGATACATAGGGGCTGAGGCATTCTGAGGACCATGTTCTTCTGATGGAGCATTAAGGAGCCTTTTTAAAGAGGCTGCTTTCCTCAGTTGGTCATGTACACAGAAGTCCCCCTGCTTAGCCAAAACATTTTGCTACAAAGATTGGAACTCCTCAACCATAACATTTGAGGTGCGCTGGACCAGCCAAATGGCTGCTGCTCCCACTTGGGTGACCTAGAACTAAAACCCTTGCTTCCTTTGCTCACTTTCAGGCTGTCTGTGCAACACAAACAGCCTTTCTGCTTCCAATATACAAAGTGAACTTCAAAATTATGTATGGACATGATTAGAAATATACGTATATATATATCACAATTGAAATAGTTATAAAAATATACTTAATTAAAACAGCTGCAGATGGCATTTTCTTTAACAGATGTACAATTGTGTTCATTTTGTGTTTTTCTTTCTCATTATGATACATTTCAAATGCACTCTTCATGATCTGAAATAAATGCAAATATCCTACCAATTATTTCAAGTGAAAAATGCATATTCAAATGTTATTTAGAACAAAGTATCAGTCTGAATTACTTAAAAACAATACAGAATAATGGTAGTTTTACAAACTGTATTGTGGATAACCTATTTCTTGTTCCTTGCCATAAATACATATCTTCGTATTTTTGTGACTTCTATTGGTTTTCTGTAATTGCAGATGCATTTCCTACTTATTTAGGCATAAAATATGTTTAGGTTACTGTACATTCTCAACAGAGTGGTGAACAGAATAGTGTGTTCAATTACTTTTTGCCTGGGGAAGGTGGATTTTTTTTCCTCTAAATTCACTCCCACAACATCATAGCATTATGATGAAAATATAAAGCACCCATACCCTTTATAATATATATATATATATATTATATATTGTAACCATGTATCCTTGAGTAATCATATACAGCATAAGATACTCATGTTCTCTTGCTTCTTTATAAGGAAAATGTTTTGTATTGTACTTATTTATAAATTGGACCCAATTCAATTAAATGATATATGGTACATTTCGTGTGATAAGTGCAACTTTCCGTGTGTCAGCTATGCAATTCAATTGTAAACACATTGCATTAACCAATATATATCTATTGCCTATATTTTCACAACCTAATGGTCCATTGAAAGAATGCTTTCTTTTTGCTATTCAATTCAACCCAATATTTTTGCAAAACCATGGTGAAATTTCTCCATGAAAAACCGTGGCGAAAAAACACCCATATAATCCCAATGTATTTAGTGCAAAGAAATTGCTGCGTTCTGCATGGAAAACTTCACCACAAAAAAAGTTGGCTCAGAAAATAAGACATCTCACAAAAAGTCGTAGTTCACTGACTAGCATTTAGCAATTTTTTTTCCATGTTTTCCACAAATTTTCAGAAAACTGAAATTGGATAGATTTCCTAGATTGCTAGGAATAAGGCCACTTGGACAGGATGGAAGTACTTAGATTTTTTCACCTATTTTTAAAAAGTTTGTGATTATTTTGTGATTATTCTTGATCATGTTTATCCTATAGTCATAAATGGGACTTTCTATATAATACTATGTATTTGTCACAACAATTAAAAATGTTATAAAAATATACTTAATTAGTACAGCTGCAGATGGCATTTTCTTTAACAGATGTACAATTATATATTTTGTTATTAGAACAACACATTTAAAAATATGCGCTTAATGATCTGAAATAAATATTAATGTGATACTCCATATTTTAATTGGAAAAAAATGTTGTTTGGTATGTTTCCAAATTTTACTTTGAATTAAACGTGAGTCGTGGATTACTTTAACATAAACATTCTGGTTTGAAAACCGCATTAACTGTTTACATTTTACTGTCAAGTGTTTCTTGAAAATCCATTTCACTCTTACTGGAAAATAAGTCAGACCAAGATGGAAGCAGCATACAGGCCAGTTGTTGGACTCAATTCACAGTGTAAAAGGGGTTAAGAATCCAAGATGAAGGCTCCCATGACACACGTGGGCCAATGCCAGTGTCCTGACACCGGTGCAATGATGTCATGACCGGCGCAAAAATTTTAATAAAATTAAAATATTAAATTTAAATAAAATTCCTAAATTGCAGTTTCCTGGATTCCTGACTTTCTTGCTGCCTGCCTTATTGAATAATTGCCTAAACTTGACTATGCTTAATGTGGTGTTTATACAAATGGCCTGTAGATGTCACTGTGCAACACTGTACCTTCTATACTGCTTAAGGTGTTAGAGTTAAAAGTTACTGTTGAAATTTAATGGCTGAATGAACCTGCTAATAAAGCACTGTTGTACTCTGCTCA